>CM062870.1:9958399-10435899 GCA_031772225.1 Eubasilissa splendida
AAGAAAACATTGTATTCCCTTAGAATCAGTAAATAAATATTATATATATATTAAAAATATTAAATTCATACCGTGGGTAAATTATGCGTGAAAATATATATTTTCGGCATCAATAGACGATAATAATGACAGCGCAGATTCCACGACCGCCAAGGCCGGATCTTATTTTATAAAACTGAAAATTTATTATTTAATAACTGATTATTGTATTTTTGATATAAAACTTAGTTTTAAATAGTAGCTGAAGCCTCAAAGCATGTGAGTAAATATAATATACTATTTAAAAACGTATTTTTTCACTAAAACAAAGTATTTTAAATACGTCGAATATTGGTAATATGTCTTGCAAATTGAATGATTTATAACACTATTAATTTTTAACATTTTGTTAATTTGTCACAATTAAGATTTTTTTCCGTGATTATAATAAAATATATTTCAAATATGAATTAAATATATTAATTAGAAAGATATATATATAAAATCAATTTTATCGAAAAAAAATGTTATTGCGCCACCGGGATTGGAACCTGGATCTCTTTCCTAACCGGGGAAGGTGCATTATCCAACTATTCTACAGCGACAATTTTCGAACCTATATGTTACCTTTTTGATATTAATACATTTAATCATTCCATTATTTGAAAGAGCCATCTACCTTATTTTGTCGCTTTAGCATAGTTGGATAATGCACTTTCCCCGGTTAGGAAAGAGATCCAGGTTCGAATCGCGGTGGCGCAACAACAATATTTTTTGATAAAATTGATTTTATATGTATATCTTTCTAATTAATATATTTAATTCATATTTAAAATATCACAGACCTATGTTCTGAATAATTACAATAAAAATGTGTTGTCCTAATAAAAATATATTTCGTTTATATAATAATTTACCAAAATTAAGATAATTTTGTAGCACGCAGAAAATGCATCTAATGGTCGCGGTCTTTCTTTTAATACTATTGTTTTAATTATGGCAAATATCATTCAGTTTATTAATTTTAAAAGTGTATAAAGGTCGTATCTATGTAATAATTTAAAAAAACGTCAAATCTAATGTATAACTTCTGATATAAATTAATAATAAAAATACACATTTTCGTAAAAATCACGAAAATTTTAATTATCAATGAATGTAGAACCTTAAGTGATCTAGAGGTAAATGTAGTGAGACCGAGTGAAGACTGCAGCAGGCACTACTCTTGTAACAGAGCTAAGAGCTGATGAATGCCGAGAGCAATAGAGGAATAGCTTCAGAAGGATCATCGAGATTCTATGGAGATGGCGATCCTTAATTACGAGGCAACGATTTGGAAAATGGTAAATAGGTTTTCAGAATATACAAAACACATCAAAATATTCTCATATATAGAATTTAAATCATTAATGGGTTTTAAAAAATTGTTTTATTATATTGAAAGGTGGTATTTACGCAGGCATATGCAGTTAGTGCAATAAAATAACGTGTTAATCATTGTATATTTTGAGATATTAAATATTTACCTGACAGAATATTACAATATATGAAAAATTATTTTATGGCAACATTTTATATAAATAATGAAAACATTCTTTATTATTATTAAATAGCACTTGATTTGTCTAAATAGCCACAATTAATTTGATTATTAAGGAAAACATATTCTTATTGTGAAGTTGTAATTATTCAAAGCATAGTTCAAAACATTGGGATGCATGTTAACACTAATAATTCACTAATTGATTACACTAATAATTCACCAGTTTTATTTAAATTTTTAATGGTCATCTCTATAAGTGTATCAAATACAAGTAATTTAGTTTATTTTGCAATAAGTTGTATGTCAATTATGCAAATAAATATATCATTATCTTTACCACTTTTTTATATCGCCTCTCTAATTTTAGGTATATCCAATCTCTTTGGGACGTCATGAAAATTGGCTGAACGAATTAAAAATTCGATGGCTTGAAAAATACAAATATATGAACATACAAGGAAATTACTAGTGATGAGCTCAAAATCACGAACCGTGAGTCAATCACTGATATCTTCGAGTCACACTCACTATCAGTGATTGAATATCTGGGAAAATCGTGATTCGTGATTCATTTTTTTAATTTTATTTATATTTGGTTGTGAACCGTGATTCGGCGCATGTGTATACAAAACAAAAATATTAATGATGGAATGACGTTATAATTCAAGATAAACGCCATTTCGTAGATTCCGCCAAAACGTTTTAAAACAAACTCACATCTTTTAAGGATTTTCATTCTCTTTGTGATGATATTCAATTATATATATTAATTATATACAATAGAAATTTTTTTACGCTAATCAAGTTTGAATAATACACGTAAATACGCTAAAAATAATGTTTTTTATTTATTTTGTGTATTGTAGTATCGTGCGGTGCATGTATATTAGTAATAAAACTGTGATCACTGTCACAGTTATCAATCACTGATATTATCGAATAACAATCACAATCACACCAGTGAGTCAAGAGTAGCATTTTTTCTCATCACTAGAAATTACGCATAGTAAAAATAATAACTTATAATAAAGAATAAAGAATTATGTACGTGGCGCGTTTTTTTAATTATGTACCGTTGCCGGATATTCCGGTGTAGCGCTGCGGTTGCGATGTTGCGCATGCGCAATCGTTTCCTTCATCTGTTGACTCACCACATGCAACGTCAGAGACATTCACATAGTGTGGCTATCTTGCAGTGAGTGGTTGAAATGTTCAAGACATAATAACATATAATAAGACATAAGATCAGCCTGCCGACTGTGAGATACGGTTACTTGAATGCACGAAACTTAAAACCAGCTGACATTCATTACTAAGTGTGTTCTGATTTGGCGCCAAGCGATTTACATTTTTTTTTTCATCTGAAGCGCTTCCTTGGTGGCAAGCGTTTTGCCACAGCCGAAAGGATCGTCCAACTATTTGGAAAAATTAAATATATAACCATAAACAAATCGTGTTTGATTTATGGTGTTGATTAAAAAAAATGTATTGTATTAAAAAAATAAAGGAACCAGTTATAAATTTCAGTTAATTAATATTTTTATGGCTATAATATATTACCTCTCTTTTTAATATAATAATATCGTATTTATATGCGTGTAAAATATTTACCATATTGAGCTATTATAAGTATTATGTATATACAGGGTGGCCCAAAAAAAGTGAGTACCTTTCGTAACATCAAAACTAGTTTAACTATATCAACAACAGCTTAAATAGTTAATAAATAATAATAAATTAATAGATACAATAAGGTTTGATGCCTGTAATTCAAGCGACATGTGGTCTCCATAACTGGACATTACAGCAGGACGGAGCTCCATCTCACACAGGCAGAAATGCAATCAATTTTCTTCGTTGTGAGAATGTTAATTTCAACAAGAAGTCCAGATTTAAACTCAGTAGATTATGCAATATGTGGTGTTTTATAATAAAAAGTCCATCTTCGGCGAAAATTTACCACAGTTGATCAGCTCAAGTTGGCAATAATTGAGGAATGAAGAAATCTGGGGCAGCGCGTTATTGACAGAAACATAAACAAGTGACGTAGGCGCTTAGAATAAAGGAGGACACATTGAACATGATTTCTGATTAGCTAAATATTGTGCAAAAATAATTACATTAATTATATTATGTTTTGAAATAACTCATGTGTTACGAGATGTTTTCACTTTTTTTGGGCCACCCTGTATATTAAAAATATTATTATAAATATTAATAAAATAAATCTGTCATAGGGATTTTTTTATATACTGTATACAGAGTGATTATATTAATTATTCGAAATATTAAAAAAATAAATTAATAATCTAAACGCGGTTGTATACGTGTTTTACTCGTGACGTTAACTAATTAATTCGTTTAAGGTCATTTTCTGTTTTCCTTAGATCTTAGGGTAATTGTACCATTAATGCGACTGCACCCTGAAAGGTCACCGCCGGGATGTGAAGCTCTGCATGACGGTCTATCGGGCATACCCGTTCCCATATCTATACGCCACAGGTCACAATGTAAATGCTTGATTCTGAGTAGACGCGGGGAGAGACGGGAAAATATAGACTACGGGGTAAATGGGATATTATTACACTTGTAATTTTTTTTATAGTTTAACACAATATTGTTTAAATAATGGACAAATGTAAATGTGTCAAATCGTCACCTAAGCAACTGCACTGCATATCTCAATGTTTTGTCAAATTAAGATATTTGAATATTCGCGGCAATCGTTCTATATCACTAGTTTCACGATAGCGTCCGCTAGGGGCGTGCAAATCAAAGAAACGTAATCACCGTATATTATCTTAAACATCCTTGTCAACTGCGCACAAGTCAAGGGAATCGTACCTAAGTTTAGTTCAGTTTCAGTTTAGAAAGAATCTGCTTCTCTTTACAACTCTAGAAAGGTGAGTAATATATCAGTAATTCTACAAAAATCATTTAAAACTAGTTAAGTCCCTCTCTAGTACAGTTACAATTCTTAGATACATGGTGTTGCTGCATAAGTGATGAAATGCCATCGTAAAAGTACCGCACGTGAAATTAATCGCTTAATTTTACTTTATTGCTGTTAGTAACAGTATTTGTGTGGTACTAAAAAGTCAGCTACTCGAGTTTAAATATCTTATTATAGTTACAATACACGCGACATTCACTAACACGCGTAAGATTAGAAGGTAGGTGCCCCAGTCTCACATCAAAAAAACCTTCAGACACTACACGAGTCAGTAAGAAAAACATTACCAAACTAGTTACTGGTTGGACCATATTACTAATAAATATGTATTAAAACGAATAAATAACAAATTAACTAATAACAATTATCAAGAAAAGCTTCAAACTCTGGTCATATTCTCCGCAAAGAGGACCCACCCTTACCCGGAACTGTCATAGGAGTGGTTACTCTCTTGACAATTCCTCTCGACAAAGCAAAAAGCAGCACGGGTCTAATGTAACCATAATTTGAATGCGGTATAGATTTATTCTTTAGCTAATATTTATTGCTCGTTTATAATAACTTTGAATGGAATTATATCTAATGGGAACTTGTCAACCAAGGAAAGACTAGCGGTACACAATGATGTATAGAAGTGAGGCCTGAACCTGGTAGAAAAGGAACGAAAGTAGATTGAATGCAGTGGAAATGACATCATTTGAAACGGATGAATGAGGAGAGAATGGTAAGAAAGATATATGACGCAAGTGTTGATGACACCAGAAATAGAGAAAGTTCGCGGAAGACTAGGTACGACCAGGTACACCAGATACTGGAGGATGGTTCTGTTAAATGCCTCAATGATCGGCGAGCTTATATGAGAAGATGTATGAATGTGGATGAGGTGAGAATTGTGTGCCATGACTGAATAGTGTGAGATGGCAAGTTAGTTATAGTAAGTTACTAGCTTTCGGCGGTATTTATTAAGAAATGAAAAGTTCATAGTAAAAGTTAGTAACTAAATATTTGGTTAAAGTTGAAAGATATATTAGTCCCGTATAATAAAAAATAAAAAAAACAATTATAATTACAATTCTCCACAATAAAAAAAAATATATTTTATTACTCATTAGGCAGGGGGAAAATAAAAGATTACCTTGGCTGTGTAACCTCAGAAAGTAGTTGAATTTCAAAAATTTTGGTGATCTTACACATGATAAATTAACATGGTCGCCAATCTTCAATAGAAGGCGGCACATAAAGAAGAAATCTTCATATCAGTACATAACATAAAATTAACGAAAACATTATTTTGCAATTAGTGCCATCTGTGTACCAGTAGAGACTTTAATTGCTTATTTCTAAAAACTCACCGCTATACTCATGGCGCTCTTTTTTATTTGCCGCATCGTGCTATTTACATTACTCAGTTCTGTCTTTAAGCTAGTGAATTGCTTAAGTCATATAAATGGCTATTTACTGAATTGAAAATTATTTTCAGTTGATCCGTTTTGTATGGAGTCGTTACCTATGCTGTTCATTACCAGAATAATATTAGAAAGGGTTATAACTGCGTGCAAATCATTGTAGTGTCTACTTCCTCTTTCACTAATTCGCGAATTTTACTATTTTACTGTTTTCAACCTGTTAATTTCATGATTGTTCTTTAAATTTAGAGCATGGATTGGTTTTTGATTCGAGAAAAACAAAAACCAATTGGCATAACTTTTCCTACGTAAACCTTTAATAAAAATAATTATTTCTTTTAGTTATTTCGTGAAATATTTTCAAACAATAAATGAATCATGTTCAGTCATATAAAGTGTCCATAAATTTATAACATAGGTAATTAACAATACTCTAAAATTATAAATAAATACATGATAGGGTCGTATAAACGACGGATTTATTTTGTCCAAAGACGTTGGTTAAACGAAAGTACATATATTATATATGATTGTATAATATCATTGGTAACAGTATAACCTAAATCTATACCTAATGCACGCCACTGCGTATTGGTGATCTTTTCTAATGATTTCTATTATACTTTTGTCCATACTAAGCAGTGTAATTATCAATTATATTAAGTATTCTCAATTTTGCAATAATTGTAATAAAAATAATCACTCGTGTCTCATTTTGCCCGTGTTGTCTCTAATGTTTCAATTTCCTTACCATGTCGTCCACTGCGTTCACATGCTCCATGCAAATCCATATGTAATCAGTTCCTTGGACTTGATTTTCGAAATAAAAGATATGAATCGCTGGATTCAATAATGATTGCACAATAGATTATAATGAAATTCTTGCGTGTCAGGTTTATCAAACATTGGATTTAATTATTATTATATGAAATAAATTTTAATCTACAAATTCAATTAAACACATATGTAGATAAACTGTTTAGTTTTAAAATAAGCAATGTTATCTTTGTGGTTAAGATTCATATTTATATTTTTTATCTTTGTTTAATTAACCACTAGTATAGGAAATTTACTCATAAATTCTAAAGACAAAGATGATAAATTTAACAATTCTGGTGTCTATAAACTTAGTTGCAAGGATTGTGCTGCATTTTACATTGGTAAAACGGGTAGAAATTTTAATATAAGAGTAAGGGAGCATTTGAGATGTTTGAACAATAGTGGATTTTCAGAATTTGCTAATCATTTGATAGAAAATGGTCATGATTTTGATAAAAAATTGGGATTGTCAATTTTGCATATAAACGGTGTTGGTCACAAATTAAATAATTTGGAATCGTTGGAGATAAATAAAGCGTGTAAAACTAATCAAAAAATTATAAACAACCAACTAAATTTAACTACGAGTCCCATTCTAAAATTTTTTCCTAAAAATTATTCGAGTAAATTTGTATTAAGTAATGATTTGAGTTAGGTACTAAAAAAAAAAAAAAATTTTCTTTTAAAAATAGATTTTTAAAAATAGATTTTTAAAAATAGATTCTGTCAAAGAAACAATGTATGTTTTAGTTAGTTATGACATCCTGAAGAAGAAAATGGTATTTTTCGAAACCGGTAGATGTATTTAAACTCATTTTAGTGGTTAATTAAACAAAGATAAAAAATAAACTGTTTAGTATTTATGATAGTATCGCCGGTCACCGTGCGCGTGTGGATGCTCCATTAGGTTTACTATACGTATCTGCACTCTCCCCCCTCCCCTTACCATTACCACAGAATACGACTTTTTTTGTGTGTGATCTATGACTTGTGAACTACTACTATGTGCTCGTTACACTGGTCTGATTGTAAAATTACTGGTGCTATTGTGTTTCGGTTCTCTCACAGTGCGTACCGAAACTGCTATTTTGTACCACAATGATTCATGTTAATCATCTAACTAGTGTCCTGAAGTTTAGTAGAGTTGTGAGTACAGCAAGAAAATCCAGGTAAGTCGTGCTTCTTGGTTGATCCTTGAGCCTTTATTGTTCTGTCCCTATGTCAAATTCCAACCACCCGCATTTTAGTCAACAAATGAATAAAACTCATGCAGATTAAAATCCAATAATTATTTAAAGGTATTTTCTACTGTTTCTTTATCAGTGATTATTTTTTGCCCTAAATTATTATCGAGGTGCTTGAAAATGTAAGAATAAAAAGGACCGATTCAATTAGCTCAAGGCTTCTATCTTGGTCCCACTCATTCGCTGCCTGGTTGGCATAGCGCCCCGCATATTGACAGGGCAATACCGTACAGCTGCCAAAATAAGATTTGCCCTCATTGTCTCCGGTTGACTCACTTTATTAGTAAATAAATAAATTATATTTTCAATACATGACATAAAGATAATATAAAATTTAATACAATTAACAAGGCCGGGGAGCAGAGGGAAAGTGAAGAGGCACTCCCTTCCGGGAAACGAGACGGCACAAAATAAAAACATATAAAATATTCACCCTCCATGCACCGCTGCCGGCAGATTTAACCCATCGCAGATCATATTTAGACAAAAGGTAGAAAAAAAACAAACTAAATAATAATCTCCTATCTGGACACCCACACTCGAACATAGGCCCTAAACAACTCTAGATTCCTGCCACGCTTGAGCAGATCAATTTCAATTCGTCATTTTTAACAGTAGCAGAATATGATCGACCTTGTCGGCGATAGAGGGATGCTCTAAGAGATGGCAGCCAGTCTTGCCGAACGCGGTAGGCCAGATCAGATACTCTGTTCCCTAAGTTTACAGCCAGCGGTTGATCGAGCCCAGCACTCCGTTACAGCTTCGCAATAGTGTCGTCAATTACATTATACTTTTTCACGTGGTTGATTCAAAATCTAATTAGGTATTTACTAACTTCTTCTTCTTTTATATCAGTGTTGCCATATAGTGACCTCAATCAGACTCGGCTCGTAATGCACCTTCACAAGTATCGGTCCTGGGTTACCTTCATAGCTGACTTCATGGCCCAAGGTTATTTCTAAGACAATCTCCATTTGACGTATAATTCGTGTATCATGGTGTCCACTAGATACGTCACATCCATCTCCAGTAATGCATTTCGAAGGCATCTATATTGCATTTGTCACTATTGCAGATTGTCCAGGTTTTTGCTAAGAGTCTACTTGCCAACAAGCTTGCAGTCTACGACGAAAGAGTATAGCGAGGCTCATGTTACGGTAGATAAGTACTGTAGAGACAAACACCACAATTCTAAGCTTAATAAACTAGAGACATAAATAAGTGGTGACTGTACTAAGCAAAGTGATGTGCTTTCACAGCGTTTCTACCGATGCAGCAAGGAGGTGAATAGCATCCTGTTTAAATCGTTCTTCACCAGCATGTATACCTGCAAGCTCTGGTCGAAATACAAACAAGTGACGTATAACCATCTCCGAATTCAGTACAACAACTCATTCAGAATACTGTTCGGATTGGCGCGTTATTGCAGCGCATCTACAATGTTTACCGAAGGCCGTATACATGGATTCGTTCCACTTCTGAGACATCAAGTTGCGGGCGTAAAGCTGCGGCTGGAGTTCAGCACCAACTCTCTGGTCCAACTCATGGAAACGAAGAATGGCAACGCCTACAGAATAGCTACATATACAACAATGGCCATGATTGAAGTAGTTATATATGTAATATTTATATTTTGTGAGTATACATGTGTAAACTTTTAACTTTTTAATTTTTTTAAAATTTTTTTTCTTTTACTTTTTCATAGCATTATATTTATTTCCTAACTTTAATGTATTATATAATATATATTATCTTTATGGCTAATCGGGTTAAAAAAATATTGATTACGCTGGAATAAACACATTATTATTATTATTAATGAATAACTAAAAATACTATGTCTTAATGTTTATTTTGTTTGCTTTGTATGGTGTTATGTAATAATATAATTATGAAATTTATTTTACACATAGGTATTGTTTTAGAAATTAATTGTTATAATCTATTGACCGAACGTTATTTCCATGACATGGATAGATCGCCCGGTCCCGAGTTTTACGTCGCCGGCTACCTACAATCGGCGCTTACAAATTACTGGTTCCTACCGGGTAAAGTTCATCGTCTGTAGGGGAGGTTGGATTACACAATGATGTACAATTTTGTTCACTTACACAATAACAACTTTTATAACCCATTGACATTTCTCTTGACATACAAATTATTTTGTACTCGTTCATATGTTCCATGTTCCAATACCTTGTTACCTGTTTCTTCTTTGAGTAATCATGCTACCTTGAGCCTGGAGATTCGAGCTGACGGCGGGCAGCGCGGATCAGCTTCCGAAACCTCCTGCCTCTCCAATTTATTTATTTATTGGTAATTATATAACACGTAAGTAAAAATGTGTTTGTACTGTGTCCCTCTTACTAGAGAGAGAGATTCTATATTGAGACGGGCATAGTTTACAAGCAATAGTACAAATAAATTAGTATTACAAGTATAAAAAAAATGGACTTACAAATTAATTATTTTTAAGAAATTTGTGACAACAATTATTAAAGGTTTGAATCAATTTGTTTGGGTGAGTTCACCAATACTAGCTCTACTCATATTACGAATTCAAGTTTTTATTTTCAGTTTCAATTAATATGGTTAAATATTTCAGCATCCTTTTAAATAGTTTAGGCTCAAAATATTTATAGTTCCTTTGGTCATATGTTGTATGTGCTCTCGGGGTTTGTAGGTTATGTGTATTTGTCCGTGTGGTAATTATATTTTGAGTTGTTTTAAATTGTGGCTATTATGAGAATCGCCTTCCCAGCATGAGTATTTTCTTCCCTTCTTGGCCAGTTCTCCTTCTTTCGACCCCTCAGTCTCGATCCGCTCTCGTTAAAAAAGTGACTGCTCCGACATCTTGCATCACGCTCTGCCATGCTTTGCCGATCGGCGGGTTTCTCATTGGCCACTGGACTACGACCGGTCTCATACACAGTGCGACATTTTATATCTGACGTTTTTGGTGGGCCCTCACACGTGGGCGCATGCATCATAAAGTCATATTAAATTTAGATAAAATTATATATACTACTTGTATGAATGAAAATATATCTAATTAAATTACTATGCAACAACCATTAGTATTTACATGTCCCGTGGTCCCTTGAGGAATTGTAGAGTTCAGTAGATTACACTAATTTACAATAATGCAATCTAAAATATATATATCATACTATACATAAGCAATGAATTTTATTTATTCTTTATCTATAGAATATCTCAAATAAGCAATGATCACTATAATTGTTATTAGGTAGTTACCATATTACTTTCCATATTCAATACGCTTTATACAATATAATGAGTTGGACACAAGGCGACATCTGTAGGAGGTCAAGCCAAACATTTGCTATGACGAATAAGGTGTCTGGTAGCATCGAGCGGACGGCTGTTTAGACATGTTTCGATCAGCAACATAAAATCATACAGCGTTGGTATCTAATATCATTTAAAACTAAGAAAATTCAACTTCAAGGATTATTTATTATTTGAATTGAAATAAAATCGGATAGTTGCATCGGACGCGTGGATATATCTGCATAGAATATGCTTAATGGACTTCTTTCAATTTTGTAAAAATATAAATCGATATTGGTACATTTTGTCGGTTGGTACATTGTTTCATATTTCATACATACCATTTAACCTCTTATGTACCAGCAACAGCACATAATCTTCACGATATCATGTAATATTTTGGGTTCCATTATACGATTCTAAATACAAGTAATGAATTTAATTTCCAACGAAATGCTCGTGCGCCACACATTTCTATGGTAAATTTTTCGTCGCTAGATGAAGTAGACGCGCCCGCTCGCAGGATACCCTTTTTACAGTCTCGACTATAGATTATTCGAAAGAGTCGCCCTTATCTACGGACTCCTGATAATAAACTTACATACTTCCGCAAAATTCTTGGTCAATCATTGAATCGTTATCAAGTTTAACGCTTGCAATTCAATTTTAGAAACCCACATATTTTTCACGAACGTAGAAATATAAAAACATAAATATGAATTAAATATATTAATTAGAAAGATATACATATAAAATGAATTTTATCGAAAAATATTGTTGTTGCGCCACCGGGATTCAAGCATTATCCAACTATGCTACAGCAAAAATATTTTTAGCGACAACTTTCGAACCTATATGTTACCTTTTTTATATTAATACATTTAATAGTTCCATTATTTGAAAGAGCCATCTACCTTATTTTTACAGAATCTCAAATACCTTTGAATAAACTGATAGCAGACGCCAGAATTATCAATTCATTTTTATTAAATTTTGGACACATTGATACAACTTTATTATTAGGAGAACACATTCTTATTGTGAAGTTGTAATTATTCAGAACATAGGTCTATGATATTTTAAATATGAATTAAATATATTAATATTTAAAATATCACAGAGCTATGTTCTGAATAATTACAACTTCACAATAAGAATGTGTTCTCCTAATAAATATATGAGATCTGCTGTTAATTTTAAACCTACGTCATCACGTTAAAATAAATTATTTTGCTACCGCATTCGCGTTAATTTTTATATACGAATTTATAAAGGGTAGTAGTATTATTAAAGGTTGTAAAAAACTAATTTCACGTCATTATTTACAGCTTATCTCTAGTCATGTATTCATTTGTTAATGTCAGAGCAATCGTGTATCAGTCAAGTCACGAGGGCTGTAGTCTTTGAAAAGCAAGTGTATGGTGGAAACGGTTTAATTTATTGTTTTGCCTTTTTTATCTTAACATGGCTTTTATTTGCTTCTTCTTTGACCCACAGACCGTCCAATAAATATACATGAACTAACTTAAATTCTTTGTCCCAAAGTTTTCATTTTGGAGGCACCCCACGTGGTCAGTTTGGTGCCACTCACGCAATCGAAGAGCTCTGCGACTTTTTAAAGAAATATGACTTGATTGAAAGGAAAATTTAAACGCTGACAATATAATATGCATTCATGTAAAAAATACGTATTGTTTATACAAAGATTTAATTTTCTTAGAGTAAATATTTCTACTATTGCATAAATGTGTCATAATCTATTGGATTTATGTTTCGTTGGATATATTTCTCGTCTCGCAAATAATATTCTGAATTCCTCACCTACGTATACACTTCACATCATGTCTATTCATTTACTAGTTTGTGGTTTGACCGCAATTTGTTATAATTATTCAAATTACCATAATGATGCTTTATCCATTTCTCTGAAAATTACACATTTCTTCTAGGCCTAGTAATTTTAATAGTTGGAAACTTTACGAGTACACATTTTAAAATTATTGTTACTAATTGTTTCCTTCTCCGATGACTGAGCATCGTCTATTTTGCTTCATCAATTGCACGCGGTCGCGGATGCGTGGAATCTCCATGGAACTAGGCTATTATTGTATTTATATGATATTATACATTTAAAAATACATCTTCAAAAATGATTATAATTATGTATGGTTTACAAATTATACAGTCGGCTTAATAAAATAACCAAATTTATGTAGGTTTGTCAATACATTCTACAACTAGGCGCGGACGATTCGAAAATAACTATGCATATTTCTATTTGGAGAACACATACTTACTGTGAAGTTGTAATTATTCAGAACATTGGTCTGTGATATTTTAAATGTGAATTAAATATATTAATTAGAAGGATATATTTAAAATAACACAGAGCTATGTTCTAAATAATTACAACTTCACAATAAGAATGTATTCTAATAATAAAGTTGTATCAATGTCTCCAAAATTTAATAAAAAAGAATTGATAATTCTGGCGTCTGCTATCAGATTACTCAAAGGTATTTGTGATTCTGTAAAAATAAGGTAGATGACTCTTTCAAATAATGGAACGATTAAATGTATTAATATCAAAAACGTAATATATAGGTTCGAAAAATTGTCGCTAAAAATATTGTCTTAGATAATGCACCTTTGCCGGTTTAGAAAGTCGATTCAGGTTCAAATTCCGGTGACGCAACAGCAATATTTTTCGATAAAATTGATTTTATATGTATATCTTTCTAATTAATATATTTAATTCATATTTGTGCATGTTTCATTTATATAGACTTACTTTTTATTTAAAATCACGGAACCATGGAAACGAAAACATTTTTACATGTCTTGATTTGTCAACAATTAAACGCAAAAGATCTCATAATATTTTGCATACTTATAGTTGTTGAATTTTTTATTGTTTATGAAGATATCATCCAAAATAATTTCACATTTTGACAAGTTTACGGGTTAGCTCGTATATAAATAAACAAATAACATATACATGTTTAATAATTATTATTTAAATATTAAAATAATTTAGATATGACACGAGTTCAAAATGGCCGCTCCTCCGGTCGCAGGCCTCATTTCTCTGGCGGTTAGATAGAAAGGTTGTGTTTTAATACAGAATTATACACGAAATAAAATATCTAATGTTCCGATAGCACACAGCGCAGGCGTAGCTGGTTTACGGTGTGGGGTGAACACAACCTTAACAGGGGCGTGCGTAAAATAAAATAAAAGTAGTGATTTTTGAAAAAAATAATTTTTGATTTTATTAAGGAGAACACATTCTTATTGTGAAATTGTAATTATTCAGAACAGACGGTCTGTGATGTTTTAAATACAAATTAAATGAATTAGTTATAAAGATATACATATAAAATCAAGTTTATCGAAAAATATTGTTTTTGCGCTAAACAATGTCACTCCATTAGCAATGTAGATGGCTTTCAAATAATGGAATGACAGATGTATTAATTTGAAAATTTGTCATCAAAGATACTGGCGCTATAGCATATTTGGTAATACATCTTCCCCGGATTGGAAAAAGAGAACCAGGTTCGAATCCCGGTAGCGCAGAAACAATATTTTTCGATAAAATTGATTTTATATGTATATTTTCATAATTAATACATTTAATTTGTGTTTTTGATTTTCATTATCGAACAAAATATTATAAAGAAAGATTATTTAATTTTTTTATGAAAAAAGTGCAAATATTTTTTTATGTTGATTAAATTCTTGTTGTTAAAATATATAAAAATAACGTGACTGAAATAAAATCGTTTAAAAAATATTTATTTAAATATATTTTATTAAATGTGCGTTTATCTAACAAACATACATAATATAACAAAATCAACTGGAAAGATATACAGAAAAAATAAATTTATCGAAAAAATATTTTAGTTGCTTCCGGGGTTGAACCTGGATCTTTTCCTATACGGAGAAATGCGTTACCAGTTACACCACGCCAACCACAGACTAGTAAATGAATAGACATGAAATAAAGTGTACATACATATAGGAGAGAGTTTGTAACATTAGTAGCGGGACGAGGGGTATTCTACACACATTTTTGGTGGAAACATATATCCGATAGTTTTTAACATATTTATGCAACAGTGAAAGTATTTATTCTTCAAAAATAAAATCTTTGTGTAAACAGGACGTATTTTTTACATTAATGCATATTATATTATCATCGTTTAAATTTTCGTTCTAATCGAGTCATATTTTTTAAAAAAAGTCGCTGAGCTATTTGATTGCGTAAGTGGTGGACGACACCAAAATGAAAATATTAGGACAATAGTTAGTTCATGTCTATATATTTGGTGGTCTGTGACGCCAACTGAGTAATTTGAATACAAATTTTAACTGGTACCAACTAAAATATTTTTTCGATAATTTGATTTTTTTCTGTATGTCTTTCTAGTCAATGCATTTAATTTGTATTAAAATGCTACAATAGTATGTTCTGAAATAACTGCAGCTTCATAATAATAATGTGTTCTCCTTAAAAAAAACATTTTATATTGGTAAGAAAGTATGGGTAGATAAGGTAACTTAAGCTTTAAAAACACTATGCATAGTAATCAATCAGGCCTATTCTCAAAATTGCAATATTGAAATGAAGGTGATTGTTACACCAACCCTCAAAAATAGTGTTATATTTGAATGAGAGAGAGGGAGAGAGAGTGAGGGAGATAAACGTACCATAATCTGTCAAAACTATCTGTCTATTTTTGAGGGTTGGTGTAACAATCACCTTCATTTCAATATTGCAATTTTGAGAATAGGCCTGAATAACTACAAAAACAAACGGTAGGGTTATATGAACGATGGATTTATTTTGTCTAAAGACTTTGGTTAAACGAAGGATCATAATCCTATGTCCAGTGTATAGTACATATATTATGGTTGTATTACATTATTGGTAACAGCATACCCTAAATCTATACCTACTGCACGTCACTGATTAATTATGATATTATTTTACATTTAAAACATTTTCTAGGCTATTCGACGTCACTACGCCAATGCTCTAAAACAAATGCATGTAAGTCTGTACAATCGTACACATGCAAGTTTGTATGCAGCGCAATGCAACGCTCTGAACCAATATATAGATGTCCGTTACTATAGCGACGGTTGTCATGGTAACGCCGTGTACACGTTATGTAATACGTATTGGTGTGTGTGTTCATCGCCACGACGCCGCCGTCTCTGTGTGCGCGCCTGGTAGTGATCGCGTACAAAAGGATGTCGAGCAAAAAGCAAACGATTTGATTGGCTAGAAAAGCATG
The DNA here is from genome assembly GCA_031772225.1 of Eubasilissa splendida. Taxonomy (NCBI): domain Eukaryota; kingdom Metazoa; phylum Arthropoda; class Insecta; order Trichoptera; family Phryganeidae; genus Eubasilissa; species Eubasilissa splendida. The sequence continues at coordinate 9,974,944 of CM062870.1, forward strand.
GTAAGTGCAGACGGTGGGCAGTTGTCTGGAGACGTGCACCGTTGGAGCGGAAGCGAACAATCTTAGTGAATTGATCAGAAATTGTGATTATTTAGTATGGTAATATGATAATTATAGTAAGAAAAATATTTAATTTACTTTCAAACTTTATATTATAAATTTGTCAAAAAATGTAATACTTATTAAAATTAAAATAATACGTTATGCTATAATTTTGATTGTAATATGTAATATGTTTTTAATATAAAATGCTGAAATAATCACAACTTTTCATAATTTTCGAAACATTTATTAGAAATAGACTAAAAATATTGGATTATGTTATATAAACCAAATTAGTCTCGCATTATATTAATTGAAATCGCTAGGAATAGTTTTAAATGATACACGCTGTATTTTACTAATATAATTATAAGAATTATTCTAATAAATAAGACAGGTATTCAGATAGTTTTACACAACCCTAATGACACTTGTAACTAATGTGTTTTTGCTGAATATTATATACAACAGGAACACGGGTTCATCGTGCAGATTTTAAAAGCAAGCCTCGAGATAAATACAGTTCATTATAGATGTTTACGTAGGATAACATATATATGAAGAGGTTGATAATTTTACATGCCTAGGCTCTGACTTGAACACCTTCAAAAGACAAGGGATGAATTGAAAATTCGCTCTCTAGCTGGAAATATAAGCTTTTATGCCTGTAAGCAACTACTAGGATCAAAAATACCGAGTCATCAAAGCAAACTGCATATTTATTAAACAATTATAAGACCCGTGGTCACTTATTCTTATGAAATGTGTAGTTTTTGAACATAAAATACTTAGAAAAATGTATGGCCTTACAATAGAAAATGAATTTTAAAGAATAAATGTTAGTACCTTGTAGAAGATTGTTGTATAGTTTATATTACACGAATAATACAGTTTTATGATACAAAGTATACAACTAGTCACTGAGCCAAACGGTAGCGAAAAGAGGCCGTGCCCCGCGCGTGTCATCCTTTTAAGTCCGCCACACACACATACACATGTACATCTTACACCGGCAGTGCTGGCGCGCTGACACACACACACACACACACACATACACGCGATATCAAGGACATCACAATAAACATGAACCGTTAGCTCGACAATTTAATTGAAATCATAAGATTATGTAGATCCCGAAGACTATGATAGGTTGGCCATGATGAAGGAATGCCAGATGATGTGACACCAAAGATCATCACCAAGTGGATACCCCAGTGGAAACAGTTTAGAGGCAGACTCGTGAAGAGGTGAGCTGACTGTGTGGAAGAGGACTAGAGCTGGATGGGAGGGTCTGGAAACAGGACAAAAATGACCAGGGACAGGAGTCGGTGGATAGCACTTGTAGAGAAGGCTAAATCTCATCCTGGGATACAGTACCGTGGAAAAAAATGAGTAGAAGAACCTCGAAATAAATTTTTTGAACGCATTGTTTTAAAAGATTGTTTTCAAAATAGTAATTAAATATATTAATTAGAAAGATATATATATAAATAATCAATTTTATCGAAAAATATTGTTGTTACTGCCGGGATTCGAACCTGGAAGGTAGGTGCATTAACCGTGCAATACAGTGCATCGACGAAGAATTTTCGAACATATGTTACACTTTTCAAATTAATACATCTATCGTTCCATTATTTGAAAGCCATCTCCTTTAATTTTACAGAATCTCAAATACCTTTTAGTAATAAATAATAAATTTTTGAACACATTGCTACAACATATATCTTATTAAAGATAACACATTTTTATGTACAGGTATGTGATCTGAATAATTACAACTTCACAATAATAATGTGTTCTACTTAATGATATATATATATATATATATTATTTTAACGATTTGTAAATGTTGTCGAGACCTTTATAATGTTGATTCCCACATTGCAATTGCAGTGTTTACACTTATACACTTCCACGGAGTGCATTCCTCACAGTGCTTGTGAAATGCAAAATAGATGAAAACTTTATAAGTGTGCGTTTTCTCTTAAACCCTAATGAGAATATTTTATTCAAAATGGATTAGCTAATGTACTCATGAATATTCCAATACTATTAAAACATACAACGTATTTAAAACATCCTTAATTAAACACTCACATTGAGTTAAGCATATTAAACAGATGAGAATATTTGGAAATATTTTTATAGAAAAACCACTATTTATTTATTAATACATCGACACGTTTCAAAACCTATGGCATCGTCTTCGGAAAACAATGTATAATAAAATTAAATACATCAGCATAGATAAAGCAAAAACTATAAAAATATAAGTGGTAGGTAACACTGTCGGAACTAGTGTTTGCAAAAAGGATTTGGTTATTTATTTTATAGTTTAGTTTTATAATTTTATTATACATTGTTTCCTGAAGAAGATACAATAGGTAACGAAACATGTTGATGTATATCAATAAATAGTGGTTTTATGCAAAGTGTTGCCACGAAGAAATTTTCTAAATATTGAAGTAATATTTTTAAAATCAAAATTTAAATTTAATTTAAATTAAATTAATCAATTGGAAAGATATGCAAGAATAATCGGGATCATTTAAACCCCGAACTTTTTCTGTCCGTTTCGTGTTTTAATGGTAACCAAATATTTTTTCTGTTTTCTATTTTGACAATTATTGGTAATGTCCCCGCACTAGGACGGTCATGTATCGAGGTGGGCTATTATTTAAAAGATATTTGAGTGTTTATTTATATCTGTAAGAGAATTTAATGACTTTATTCATTTTCTGTTTTTTATGTAGTGTTCGTTGTTAGTTCTCTTTAATCGTCTTATTGTATAGTTATTTAATTCATTGTATAATTAATTTATTAAATATTGCTCCAATTGTTGTATCTTTTATTTCCATTGACAGTTTGTTGTATAATTTTGTGGAATAATATTTGATGGTCCTCTTTCCAATTTATGTTTTAGTGGATGGTATTATGTAATTTTAATTTTTGGTATGATCTTAGGAAAGTAGCAATAGTACAATTAATGGACCGATACCGAGGCCCAGAGACTTTACTTCTGTATAAATTTTTTTATAGGTGAACACATATATAATACATCCATGATTATTTTGTAAATTGATTTAAAACACTGTTTAATTCCATTATATTTTATTGTGTTAAGCGTTAGAACGTTTTCGGGAACATCTTCCCATTATCAATAATATAATTCAACTAAAATTATAAGTACTTTCAGATAGTAATATATGGAGTGTTTGGAGTTAATGGAGGTGGGGGTGGAGTTAAAATGGATAAGAGAGGGGATGTAATGGGTGGTATTTGAATATTTATTATGTTTTTATTGTTATTTTAGAAATATTCAATATTAAAAATAACAATAAAAATATAATAAACATGCAAATACCGCCCATTACATCCTCTCTCTTATCTATTTTAACTCCACCCCATCTCCACCTCCGTTAACTCCAAACCCACAATATATTACTGTCTGAAAGTGTTTTTAATTTTAGTTGAATTATATTATTGATAATGGGAATATGTTCCCGAAAACGTTTTAACGTTTAACACAATAACATATAGTGGAATAAAACAGTGTTTTAACTCAATTTACAAAATAATCATGGAAATCCACAAAGTTACACCAAAAACCATTGAACAGTTAGTTATTCTTCCATATTTGAATTAAAATGATTATTGTTAAATGTAGTATATTATCACAAGTTTAGTTCGTTCCTACCCCTTAGCCTATTTCCAGTCAGTACACACGGTTCCTTTGGCTCGACAGGTTGTTTTTGAATTCGAGGACAGGAAGTGTTCTCATGTGATTATTTTTGTTGGATGACTAATATATATACCGCTGTGATTTCGTTGTGTTGTGAACGTGAAAATTATTAGAGTTTTTGTGTTGTGGCAATTTCACACATTGGGTGAACTTCCGGAAGATCATCGAGACGGCGTCATCAACCAGGTGAGTCAAGCTGTCTTTTGGTTCCGCGAGTCCATCCCGGTCCGTTATCAAAGGTCCCTCATCAATTCCCTATTTCCATTCCCTCATTTTGATTTCCTATCAAACCCATCTCTTGTGATCGGCGACTTGCGTCGGTCACGTGGGTTCCACCCTCTCCACTTTATTACCTTTTTTTGTATGTTTTCTATGGTTTCGCACTAATTAAATTTAATAATGTGTTAGAATGTTAAGTTAACATGTGTTATCTTCCTGCCGTGTAGGAATGATAAGTTGACGTCCCGCTATCGAGCTCGTTTGACTTTGTGAATGATCGCCCTACTGTGCGGGGTTAATAATTAAATGGAGCATATTGCATGGTGCGTGTCGTCCCCATTTCACGCTATCAACAAAGTATGTGTTTGAGATGCGGATCGACGAATAAATGCGGAAGCTAAATAATAAAATCCAAACAAGATGGATTAACGCTGGCAGGTAAGTCGTGTTATCCCCTGTGTCTGGTTGGTCCTTGAGGTTGTCCCTAATTCCTTTCACCCATTTTCTAATTCCGCGCGCGATCACCTTGGATCGGCCGGAGATCGCGCAACAATGCAATTTGGTCCTTCGTCCGGAGAATATATTTCTGGTTATAACACACGTATTCATATCCACTTATATTTATAAAATCGCGTAGAAGCTAAGCAACAAATATTAATACTTTTAGGCGACACAATTCTGCTGATCTAGTCGCGATCTATTTGTCAGAGGGGCAGACTACAGCTGCACGACAAGAGCACCATCAGACAGAGAGCTGTGCAGCGGGCTGTCGATAATGCAATGCCTCGGCAGAAAATACAAGTAGACCGAACGTTTCGTGTGGGCGGAGGTTTATGACGGTCCACGTATTATTCTCGGTTGGAAAGTATCGAGAAATATGCGCACCGATATTTTAATGCTAACATTTTTCAAGTGGCGTAGCGGCTGTCCGGACCGCCTGGGCAGACGCCCGTAAGGGCCACAGTAAAATAAAGTATGTATAATAAAAAAATATATATAAAAACACATTTAGATACAACTATGATATAATTCTTGTTCGATATTTATGTCAGGTCCACCGGATCGCCGATCGTCGTGCATGCGTGTGAATGCTCCATTGTGTTTACTATACCTGTCTGTTTCCCCCCTCGCTTGTGCCACAGAGCGTGACTTTTTCTGAGTGTGTTGTCTATTAACTTTGATCTGTCAAGAAGTGTGAATGTTGTGCTCGTTATACTATTCTGTTACTGTAACTAGTGTGTATTCGGTTTCTCGCTGTGCGTGCCGAAACAACTATTGCGTGTTTGCAGTGCTTTACGCGAATTAGTGAAGTTGTATTCTATGATTAATCTCGTAATTTCATTTTTTAATAGGTGAACACATATACTTCCATAACTTGAAACAAATGTTATTATAAAATGTAGTGTTTTTGTCACCAGTTTTAGTTTTGTTCCTACCCCTTAGCCTACGCCCAATCAAGTGCACATTATTCCTTTGGTTCAATTGTATTTAAATTCGAGAAGAGGAAGTATTTTCATGTGATTATTTGTGTTGGATCATTAGTTCATATACCGCTGTGATTTTGGAATTTTTTTTTTTTGTCGTGGCAGTATCGTACATTGGGTGACCTTCTGGAATATCATAGAATTTCTCTGATCGATGACGTACAGTGCGATGAAGATATTTAATGAAACGCTAGAAGATATAAAAAAGGAGGAATAACTACATAGATTTACTATTTTGTCATTTGTGCTAACCTAACTACCTACACGTTTTTGTCTCCAACTATATTACAGACAAAAATATTTTTATAACTTTTATTACAATAACATTTTATAACTTCCGATTGTAGTTTTTTTTACATAACTTTTTATAACTTACTTTACTTTTTAACGATTTTACCTTAGTAATAACAACTTTTAAACACTGTACAGGTAATTATTTTAGAACAGACCACGTCTAGTACAGTAATTACCTTTATTTTCAAAAACAAAATGAAACTAAGAAATATGCACATCATTAAGGTTTAAAAATAACTTTAAAATCTCTAAATGTAACATCAAACACTATCAGAATATTTTTATATATTTAGGGATAAAAAATTTCAATAGCCTCCCTATACAAAAGAGTTTAGAAAGAAACTAAATGAACACTTCAAAAACACATAATTGGAAAATAAAGAATATTACAGAAAACTTCAGAAGCACACACATGGACAATGAATAGAATATGTAAGGTATTATATACAATTATTGTAGTGTAACTCCCTCTCCAAGCACAAGGGCTGGTCTTTTTTTTGGAGAGGTAAGCTAAAGAAAAACCATGTAATTTAAAAAATATAAAATAAAAATACATATATATTAGAGTACCCGCTAACGAATATTTACTATCATGTTGACTATTCGAACTGCAGAGAGATCCAGATGACTGATCGAACCGTTTTCTAAGCCATGACGTTCTTCTTCTTCCAGGATCTCATCGTGCATTGATTTTTCTATGGATTAGAATATGCAGTATATGCAAAGACTTGCATATACTGTATACAAATTCCAGTTAACGTATATGACAGAGATGTATTCTTTCATATGAAAGAATAAAACGAAGAAAAACATAAAATCACCCTATTAATTAGATTTATCGTGCGAGTGATCGTTTGTTTTTTTTTTGTTATTAATATCTTCCTCATACGTTAAGTATTAGCATATTAGACTCCGCTAATAAACAGCAGTCTCTTCTAGTATATGTTGCATAAAATGCATTCGTTCGCATGCATTTTTAATTGCACGTGGGCTGTACTTGAAAAATAGCGGGAAATATGTGGGCGTCCCGAGAAACTTCCACGTCTCATAAAATTTCACCGTCAAAGTGAAGCAATGCAAAGACCCATCGAAAAAAAATCCAACCACTTGCATCATAATCGTTTCAACACCTTGAAATGAAACGAAACTCTTTTACACAATGTCGCCCAACTAATTTGAAGAATTCGATTTTTGTGGATGGTATTAAAATTTTTAGTAATAATTTTTTATACGGTAAAATTAGCCACTGATGCGCAAAGTATGGGTTATTTTCTTGAAAGGTGCATTAATCATTCACACCATCTTGCGAACATTCTCGAAAGAATAAGCGATGGTGATGTAACATCATCGGTAATAACGGCAATAATTTTGAAATAATACAAATTAAATGTATCAATTACAGGAAAATTCAATTTATCGATTCGAACCTGAATTTTAAATTTGTAATAAAGGATGTATTAATTTGAAAGAACTATAGCATATAATTTCGAATTCAAGGTTCGATTCCCGGTAGCAACAAAAATATTTTTTCGATAAATTCAATTTTCCTTAATATCATTCTAATTGATACATTTAATTTTATATGTTTTAATACAAATTACAAATGTAATTTAATGTAACAAAGTTTTCTTTTATAATTTTTAAATATGTAGTTCTATAATATTTGATTGGTAATTATAAAAAAATGATAATAATAAAATTGAATAATTTATTCAGCGCTATTTTCACTAAAAAATTTACCTCAAAGGAACTTTACACTTAAATTGTTTAGTCATATCCTAGTATTTAAAATAAAAATTGTTATTTGAACTTATGGACATGATTTTATGAAAATGTGGGTTTTCAGGCTCTTTTTAAATAAAGTATCTGATGCACTGTTCCTTATGACGAAGGGCAAACAGTTCCACGCTTTTGAAATAGTTCTTTCTGCAATTGAAGTAGAGGCTGATCTAAGAGTTGACGTCTTCTATTGTAATACGTTCTGCATCCTAACGTTATGACGAAGAAGATTTGGAAGAGTATCACGGTGTCACGTCTTATTGAGGCCACTATATGTCACTTCATGAAAGATAAAGTAGAAGAATGCTGATGTATTTGTAAGTCGGTATATATTTAAATACTACAATTTTTTACAGAACTTGTCTAATGTAAGTCTTTTAGAAACATCTTAGGATGTATATTATTTATTTATTCTTAATATAGTGCATACATATGTCAATATTTATACATGATCAAAATGTTCCTTTTTTAACTAAAACTTATTTTGCACATATTTGCTTAGTTTTATTTTGAATCTATGAAGTTTCTCCTCTTTTTTATATTATCTGGGATTTAATTGTTCTGAGATTTAGCCTTCTTCCTGAATGACAGCCTCAGTCTATCTTTTCCTCTTGTACGATGTTCGTGCTAATGTTGATTTGTATAATTTTTTCTTGTAAATTTTAAAAATATATACCAAAACATTGAAATATATTGTATATATTAGAAACGTGCACTGCACTGATCTGAGTACATCTATTTTTTCTCAGTGCTTTATTTTACAGCACTGATAATTGTTGCATTTCTTTTTCATTAGCCAAAAATAAACACTAGTTAATAATGTTTAAACATTATACATGCCTAGGTTGTTAGTTCAAGTTTTTAAAAACTAGAATATGTGAACTCTATTTTTATGTGGGTAAGACTGAAAACTTTTGCCGGCGTCAGAAACATTAGCAACGGACTCGCTTAATATTGATTGTACGGCGGAATACGTATAACGGATTATTTTCTTTAGGAATTTATTTTCAGATCAAATTGGATTCTGGAGGGTTAGACTAGCCTTAAATCGGAGGAAGACAAAGCAGATGGATCAGGAGACAACTAAAGATAACCAGGAGTAACCGTAGATAACGCAGGTGAGGGAATTTTCGGAATAATTTGGAGTCTCATGCTCGAGAAATACATTCAATAGGTCTAGCAATCAAATGAAGGAAACCTCGAAGGGTCCCTCTCTATCCTAGAATCGTTTTGAAAGTTGTTTACTCTCGCTTCGATTCCACTCAATAAAGCAACACGAATAATATTTTACAAAATCATCAAAGCTTTTTTGGAATATATTTTAAAGCTAGAACAGTTAGTTACGTTCCAGAAGTTGGTTACTAAAACCTTTCTTTCATAGTTAACTTTTTTCATTTCCTTAATTATACGGCACCATTATTACATTCAGTCATTAACCGATTAGGTTGGCTCCGATATCATCGTACCAGAGTCATACTTGTACAATTTGACGTGAGACTCGTTATCATATTAAATTCAGAAGGCAGCCAGAGAAAAGCTACAGAAGTCATGCACCCCCAAAAGAGGAGGTCTAGTAATCGAAGAAATTTTACGGCGACATATAATGTTGTCAAGGTTTGGGTCTTTTTACTCAAAGCCACGCTGCTGATTTGCAGTTTGGTACCGCCCTGGGTCAGACGAGACAGATATAGTATTTGCATGTATAAAGATATGAGAAGAAATGCAAAAATAAATGTGGTGCATTCGTATGCAATATAAATTTCAATGTGTTCGTTGTTTGCGCCGCCGTAGCGCGAGAACACTCAACGAGTGTAACTTTGACGATTTCTGATCAAAATTATAACCGAAAAAAAATCAATAAAATGTTTAGGTATGAACTATACTATACTAGGCGTAACACATCTAATGCACAATATTTTTGTGATAGATACCAGTGGCGTGCAATAGGTATAGACTTACGTTATGCAGTTACCATTATATTATATAATGAACTATATGCTACATTGTAGATACATAGGTCTTTAGGTAAAATGAATCCATCATAATAAAAATGCATTATCCTCGAACGTAAATGACAATCATAAAAATAACACCCTTAGTAAGGTATCGAAATTTTCTAATTAACAAATGAGGAAAGTAGATGCTTCGATCAGCTCCTAGCCAAGTTCAAAGCTTTTCAAATTTCATTATGTTAGGAAACAGCATAAGTAAAGACTCCATATAACATGGTTCAGCTGATCCATTTCTGAGTGGAATTTTCTATTCAGTAGGTAGCAATTGTATGGCTTGAATAGAACGATAGATTAAAACAGTGGCTAGTAATTGTAGTAGAAATAAATTAATAATAACTCAGTAGATGATTACAGCGCTCCGGTGGTGTCATGCGGTATCATCCAGAACTACGCAACTAATGATTCTACTGATACACAGTGGGTGCTAGCGTAATTATAACAATTTTTAGTAATGCATAGCTTTTTTGCTTTTAAAAATATGACTCAAAAATATCCAAGTCACATCTGCCTACTCTTAACTATGCCAGAGATACAAATATTAAAAAAAAAACAAAGTTATCCAGGATATAATAAAACTAATCCACAACATTTTATGCATGGATACCTGACTAAATTACGAGTCGAAAATGTTCAAGGGATATGTGCCTAATCTCAATCATATGAGAGATATAAGCATTTACACAATCTCGAGGAACGAGACAAAAATCCGGGAAACGAGCATATTTTCGATAATATCTATACTGACATGAATGATAAAGGAAGAAAGCAGAAAAGATCCAGCGTTAACCGGAACTGTTGCAGGAACGGTTACTTTCGTGCCAGTTCCTCTCGACAAAGCAAAGTAACGCGGGTCTAATTTAACCCGTGTACTAATAAAATTCCTAAAAAATCCAGTCTGTCGTTGTGCAGTAAGTCACCGTTTCTTGGAGGACGATTATTTGCTATAACTAGTCCATTAGTCATAGACACACGTGCGTGATGCATGATCGGACACTTGCAATATAATATATGCTCCGGCGTCTCACCACGGTTCATGAACAAGGCCAAAATTAAATAATTCAAATAATAATAGTAAAACGAAGGAAGAAAGAGATTGGCGAGAAGAAAAATATAAACCTTTATCAAAGTCTGCGTGCAGTCACCCCGCGTTGCATCTTCCCAGCCTCCGCCGTATCCCCATTGCAGTTCAATGCAGATCTGCATACGAGCCGCGCGCGCGTGTGTGCGTGCCGGCGCGCGCGCGTGTTGGTGCGTGCTGCACGTGTGCAGGCGTGTGTTGGTGTGTGTTTTTTCTGCAAACGGCCATTCTAAAAATATCTCGGCACTCGCTGCAATTAGTTGCATTGGAAAGGTGTGCGAAACCGTTTTTTACAGCCTCTCGGATCACATCCGCGAGCGGGACTCGTGCGCATTATACTCTGCGCACAAATGCAGATATGTAATCAAACGTGTCTTTATTATTTAAACTTTTACTTTTAAATTATCTTTGTTTTCATATAATCTTATAGATTTTACATATGTGAATATATGGGTCGTCTATTAAGTTTTATTTATAAATGCTATTTTTCCGCTATTAAATTTTTTTTGTGACTAAAGTGACAAATATTCGAAGGCATTTTTTCTGCTCCAAAATGTAATACTTATAATTAAAATTAAATCATGATCATCCAGAACCTTATCACCGTTTTCAGTCGCTTTCCAATCACGTGTTTTTTTTTTTTTTGTTACGTTCAACAGCGACGATGGCCTCAGAAATTAATTTGGCGACGATGACCCCAGAAATTAATTTGGCGACGATGACCTCAGAAATTAATTTGGTGACGATGACTTCAGAAATTAATTTGGCGACGATGACCTCTGATAACGATTTCGATACCAGACTAGCCGATTTGTATAAAAAATGCATCGACATATTGGTTTGAATGATTCTGATGAAGTCCTAAACATTCATGAAAAATACACCGTTGATTGAATTAGAATTGACCTCAGAAATTAATTTGGTGACGATAACCCCAGAAATTAATTTGCCGACGATGCCCTCAGAAATTAATTTGGCGACCTTGACCTCAGAAATTAATTTGGCGACGATGACCCTAGAAATTAATTTGGCGACGATAACCCCAGAAATTAATTTGGCGACGATGACCTCAGAAATTAATTTGGCGACGATGACCTCAGAAATTAATTTGGCGAAGATGACCTCAGAAATTAATTTGGTGACGATGAACTCAGAAATTAATTTGGCGACGATGACCTCAGATAACGATTTCGATACCAGACCAGCCGATTTGTATAAAAAATGCATCGACAAATTGGTTTGAACGATTCTGATGAAGTCCTAAACATTCATGAAAAATACACCGTTGATTGAATTAGAATTGACCTCAGAAATTAATTTGGTGACGATAACCCCAGAAATTAATTTGCCGACGATGCCCTCAGAAATTAATTTGGCGACCTTGACCTCAGAAATTAATTTGGCGACGATGACCCTAGAAATTAATTTGGCGACGATAACCCCAGAAATTAATTTGGCGACGATGACCTCAGAAATTAATTTGGCGACGATGACCTCAGAAATTAATTTGGCGAAGATGACCTCAGAAATTAATTTGGTGACGATGAACTCAGAAATTAATTTGGCGACGATGACCTCAGATAACGATTTCGATACCAGACCAGCCGATTTGTATAAAAAATGCATCGACAAATTGGTTTGAACGATTCTGATGAAGTCCTAAACATTCATGAAGAATACACCGTTGATTGAATTATTGTAATATTTTGTTTACAATTTTTGTCCCATATTAAATACTTTAACAAAACCGTAAATACTTATTCGATAACCCGATATATCAGAATATATGTGTGATATTTTAAATACTAATTAAATGTAATAATTAGAAAGATATACATACATATAAAATCAATTTTATCGAAAAATATTGTTGTTTGGCTGCCGGGATTCAAACGTGGATCTCTTTCCAATCAATAAAGAAATCTTCCAACTGAAGCATTTTTGTGGTTTGCGACGGATGAAATGACATCATACCAAACATGTAAATCTTCTTTAGCTTCAACCATACATTAGCATCCTCCGAGAGTAAATATTCTCTACCTACATGGAATATATTAGTTCACTACAAAAATAATTACATGCAATATTCCGATTCTTTTACTAGAATTATCGTAGTGATTTAGCGTGACAGTGTAATAATTTATAATAATATTTGATGAAAAACTTACGTTCGTTCCGCACATCAGAGTAATTACGATTAAAGCGATAAAATGGCTCGGTCTTGTATTAAGAACGATAAAAGAATTCAACTCAGTTACATCCTTTAAGATCATTACACGGCTATAGTTCGAAGCAACTTAACATATAACTCGAGAATTTGGTCCCCATTCCTGGAAATATTTAAGACTTATTAGCTTTAAATATATGAATTACGATTTTCCCATTAGCTTTCTAACTTTAACTAACTATCTGTAAGAGCGATTCGGGACGAGGATTTGTGGAGGTGCATTCACCTTAAAGTTAGAAAGCTCATAGGAAAATCATAATTCATATATTTAAAGTTAATAAATCTTAAATATTTCTAGTTTTAATTAAAGAATTTTATAGAATGGGGACCAAATTCTCGAGTTATATTCTAAGTTGCTTCGAACAATAGCCGTGTATAGATGAAACTCGGTTCGTAATGATGAGCCAAGTCTCATCTAATCGAGTATACTAAATGTTAAAATTAACATTAAGGAGGTAAGAAGAAAAAATAAGTATTTAAAAATATATATAACTTAATATTTCATTTACGGAACATCTCCAGTGTATTCTATATTTTTATATGGTGTAGAATCATGAATTCTAAAAGCAAGAGAAAGAAGATGGATTGATGCCATTGAGGTGTGGTGCTGGAGACATGTAGTAAGATGGACGTCTTCATTATGCAAGAGATGAACGCTACCCATTTGCCTGAGAAATTGATAATTTTTTTGGGCATTTTGCGAGAAGGGAAGACAGCTTGGATAAGGTGGTCGCGGTGGGTCACGACGAAGGACGAAGAGAAAGAGGAAGATCCCCCACTCGTTGGACCAATTAAGTTAAAAGGGCAACAGGAAATAGGGTGGGAGAGCTCATGAAGATCACGAGCATAGATGATGAAGAGTATTTACAAAATTCAAATACAGAGCGAATCACCATTTTCCAGTGGTGTAAAAATAACTCAAAAAATTGTAATGGATGCATTTTCCGAGGTCAGTTCTAGAGTAGACGAAAATGTTTTCGATTCTGCGTTCGCGTGCCAAGTTTCCGTCCGCGGGATCGACGAAAAATAAAAAAATGGACAAAATGTTTGGGTTAGACGTCGCGGGATAAGGCCGTCGCACACACCGACGGCAACGATAACCACAACCGTAAACAAACGCACCTATAGAGGTACATCGCCTCCGCAACCAGCAATACCTAACTTAAATAATATTTTATTTTAATTAGTATTTTTTTAAATAAATGTTTAAAAACATTATAGCAACTTGACATGTATGATTTTAGTCAGTACATTTGACATTCTGATGAAGAAAATTATATGTTTTATTTATTAAATTATTTATTGAATTGTCCCAAGAACATGAAACTATATATTAAAAGTTGGATTCGTAATATGGGTAGAGCCAGTATTGGTGCACTAACCCAAACATATTGACTCATACCTATATTAATTATTGGTCCAAAAATTAAGTCCACTTTAAAATTGTTCTTCATATACACCTTTTATACAGTAATATATGTAATTCTATCTACTACTTGTAATTCTAATTAATTGAACAATTGCTTGTAAACTATGCCCGTCTCGACACAGAATTTATCTAGTGAGACGGACACAGTCCAAACAGATTTTACATTGTATTATATAGTTACAAATAAAATAAAATAAAAATTATTACACATTGCGTAGTTAACAAAGTTAAATAATCTACGACGGTCTTCCATGACAGGATCTTATTTTTCATGTAGTTTTCTTGACAACAGCGGTAGACTTGTTCCTTTTATTGAAAATTTGAGCTTATTTTACATCCGCAACGATTCTCAGTTTTTCGTGTTTTTCTCCAAATAAAAAATTTGAATACCGCTGAGATTGCAACTAGTACCCTCATGTGTTCTTATTACATGTTCCGCCTACTAAGCCTTCGTGCTTTAAGAATACCTGTGGTGGTATCCCGTTGCCGAGTTACAGGTTCTCTAATCTCCTCCATTATATTGACGTAAGACTTAACTTTCGAAGATGTGCAACTTATTTTCTTGAACTAATGTGAAAGACCAAACTTCACACCTCTATATAACGATCGGTTGTATCAATGTTGTTCATTATTACAAAATAATTAGAGGGCGGAAAGGACCCACCCTTTCTCGGAGCCGTTTTGAGGGTTGCGCAACTCCGGTGTCGGTTCCGCTCGCAAATCAAATTCGTGGCTTTAATTTAAGTCAATAATATTGGACAGACAATAATAGGAGACGTTTGGGGAGGCTGTTGATGATTTTGACAATTGCATGTCATGAATAAAATTTTGGCGTTCCCGTTCCGTTAGATGTCTGATTGTGCGTTCGTCTATAAGCAGCAGTGTAAAGGATGTTCAAGATGCAAACATTCTGGACCGCAGTTGTATGTTTTCATAATGAGCGGATACAAGGTCAGTGCAATCTGTATGTGAAAGAAATATACATATGTAAAAAGTAATAAACGCCTACGTGTAAAATCGCACGTTCGTACCAATTTAATTTAAATAATTATATTTAAAAAAACATGTCATGCGACATATAATATTTAGACAAAATTTTAAATTGTATATTAAGCGGCGTGTCCACGAAGCAGCGCGACACTAGTGACGGTAAACCGATATTATGTGACAGTTATTGTGACAATGATTGTTAACTGAGATTTAACATAGATTTGTATCTTAGATAAACCATTCATTACCAGTCATTGTTCAAATAATTACGAATTAATTAAAAATAATCAGTTATCGATCAACATTGGAAAGAGATCCAGGTTCGAATCCCGGTAGCGCAACAACAACATTTTTCGATAGAATTGATTTTATTTGTTTATCTTTCTAATTAATATATTTAATTCATATTTAAAATGTCACAGACCTATGTTCTGAATAATTACAATACTTCACAATAATAATGTGTTCTCCTAATACTGATAGCGGTATTGTGGATTAAATCATAATAAATAAAATCGATTCAATAAGTTCGAAAATATCTAGTTTTGATGTTATTTTAGTTCATATCTTACATTCCTAAAGGCAAAAGCAATGATGTGATATACAGACAGCTTGAGTCAATAATAAAAAAGGTTTTTGTATTTCATGCATCCAACAGATTTTTCTCGAACTTTAACGCCGCTCTCAGCTTGTTTGATGGCTGTGGAGATTTATTTATCTTCAGTGTAAACGAATGTATGTAATAGAACTTGACGTAAATTTATTTAAAAAACATTAATACATTAAAGTAAAATATTATATGTAATTAACTTCGGTTAACTAATAAGATAATGTATCTTTGTATTTAAATTAATTTAAATTTAATTTGTCTCATGTTTGGCAGATGGACAAAAGGAAATTATATATGTTGGTATAAAGAATAGGTATTCTGGACATAAATAAACGGTCTGTTTTTTTATCATATTTATACACACTCACATACCTACTATCTAGAGGCTTCTCACGTATTTGATTAACTTAATTTTTTCAGAACCTAAATTCGTAAAATTATGACGCTTTAAAAAAATGTTTTTTAGGTTTTTGGGATATTATTTATTTATTTATTTAAGCACTTCTATATATGCTCTAATATAATCAAGATTAAAGTATTTTCTTTTACTTAAACTTATCTAGACAGTTTTACTTTAAATCTATTCAATTTCTCCTCCTTTTTTATATTTTCTGGGATTTAATTAAAAATCTTCATCGCACTATACATCATCGATTTCTGAGATTTGGCCTTCTTCCTGAATGGCAGTCTCAGTCTATTCCTTTCTCTTGTACGATGATTGTGCTCATGTTGATTTGCATCAATTTTTCGTATAAATTCCGCCGATATTTTCTTAATGAGGATTTTATAAATAAATACCATTATATTAAAATATATTTTTTTGCTTAAAGGTCATCATATCTATTTTTTCAGAGTATTATTCTCAAAGATTTATTTTTCAACACTGACCATTGTTGCATTTCTTCTTCGTTAGCCAAAAACAAAATGCTGCTGCAGTAGTTGATGTAAGGAATAATAACAGAGTTGTATACTATTTTTAAAGAATGAATCTTCTGATCCTTCCCAGAAGTGATGTTTTTAATCACGTGTCTGTTATTTTGAAATACTAATTAAATGTAATAATTAGAAAGATATACATACATATAAAATCAATTTTAACGAAAAATATTGTTGTTGCTATCGGGATGCGAACCTGGATCTCTTTCCAATAATGCATCTTCCCCGGTTTAATGAACGGGCATTAGCGGTGGTAGGCCTAAAAGCGTGATACTTAGCTCTCCACCATAAGGAACAGTGCATCAGAGAATTTATTTAAGAAGAGACTTAAATCGCACCTTTTCAAAAAATTATTCTTCAAATAGTTTTTAAAATTTTAAAATACTAAGGTAGTACAGGGTTATAAACAGTTTGTGTAAAACGCCCTTGATCTAAAAATGTTACGAAAATGGCGCTATAAAAATTATCCAATGTTATTATTATGGTCATTATGTATCTCTTTGGTAACTCTCCGTAGATCACCTTAGATTATCATTAGATAAACAACATTGGAGGCTGTGTGATTGGGGCTTGATTGGTTTTATTATAATTTTTGAACCCCCGACCCTCCTAGGATGAGAGGATAAAAATGATGATGATAATATATGATGAATTTGTTAAATACATATTTTCACAATATTTTAAAATTGTATTCGAAATAATGTTACGCTAGTTTACCTCAACTAAAATTTAAATTAAATCTCACAATTGCGTTATTTAATGATTAAATGCAATTTAACCAAAGCTCTTTAAAATGCTGGAGTGTGTTTGTATTAGTATATGAAAACCATTCAAATTATTCTCTAACACCAAGCAAAGTACTTCCCATAAGCGTTATGTGTTCTATGTACATAGTCCCACTATATGGTCGGTATATAAACGAATCGCACATAACGCTTTATATAGATAAAGTTTGCGTGGTGTTAGTGAGCCCATTCCACTTAAATTTTCCCACCCCTTCTATTAAAAACACCCTCCCCCCCTCGTTTCCTACCACCCTGTTTGACTATACCAACGACATCACGCAATTACAGGGATGAACACTTCATGCATTATAAATAATATTAATTTATGATATTTTAAAATGGAACTAATTTAAAAAAAGTTTACTTTTTATTTATATTATTATTCAAAATAATTTTATAAAATACAAAATTAACTACTTTAATTCATTTACGTCGATCGGTTTATATCTTCGTCAGAAAAGACGTACACTAACAGCATGTTAAGTTCGTTCTGACAAAGATTTAGATGTATCTAAACCGGTCGAGGTCAAATTAATTAAGGTATTTAGCTCGACTTTAAACCAACCCTTTTAGAATTACCCCAAAGATTTCAGATATAAATATACCTTATTAAAAAATGCAAAAACATAGCAGCCTAATTAAAACATACTATATTATTTTTTCAGAATTTACTTCTTATTGGATTTAATTTTCTTAATCAATATCAAACTCTATCTATATCTGAGCACTGCTATTGTGGTCCAGACTATTAACCATGTTAGCAATCCATCGTCACCAAGGTCTAGATCATGTTCTGTCTAAGTTTAAACTATGGTAATAAGAAATATTTTGTACAATTTTAAGTACCAATGCTTACAATTACTATATAAGTTACTGGTAGGCAGGGGTGTGAAGTGCATATAAGCAAAACAGCTGTGTATTACTAAAAATTCTAGGAAACAAATATAAATTCAAAAATTGGATTAACATTTATGAAAACATTATTTTGCAATAGTGCCATCTGTGTACCAGTAGAGACTTTAATTGCTTAGTTCTAAAAACTCACCCCAACTTACTGCCGCACTCATGGCGCACTTTTTTTATTTGGCGCATCGTTCTATTTACATTACTCAGTTCTGTCTTAAAACTAGTAAATTATTCAAGTCATATAAATGGCTTTGAAATGAAAAATTCTTTCAGTTTTTTTGTTTTGTGTGGAGTCGTTACGTATGCTGTTTATTAACAGAATAACATTAGAAAGGGTTACAACTGCGTGCAAATCATTGAAGTGTTTACACTTCCTCTTTTACTATTTCGCGAATTTTACTATCTTACAGTTTTTGACCTGTTGATTTCATGATTGTTCTTTAAATTTGGTGCATGGATTGGTTTTTGATTTGAGAAAAACAAAAAGCAATTGGTATAACTATTTCCTGCATTAAACTTTAATAAAAATAATTATTTTCTTTAGTTATTACGTGAAGTATTTTCAAACAATAAATTAATCATATTCAGTCATAGAAAGTGTTCTTAATAACGTCTATACATTTCTTGCATGGGTAATTAACAATACTCTAAAATTATAAATTAATACATGGTAGGGTCGTATAAACGATGGATTTATTTTGTTCTAAGACGTTGATTAAACGAAACTACATATATTGTATTACATTTAATATATATGATTGTATAATATCATTGGTAACAGCTTAACCTAAATTTATATCTACTGCACGCCACTGCTGGTAGGGTCTGGGTTGACCATATTACTAATGAAGATGTATTGAGACTCATAAATAAATCAAGATAACTAACAACTTTGCTGTCGAATCTCAGAAAGTAATTAAATATTCAAAATATTGGTAATGTTCTTTAGGATAAATCGACATACTGCATCATGGTCGGCAACCTTCGATAGAAGGTGACACACGAGTTTATTAAAAATTGTGTACACGGTATATTTTTTTGTATGCGTGATGATGCCAAATTGTGTGCGCGGAGGAACATCGGTCAAAATCCTGTTGCAATTAGTTAAAGGGTGTGTGAATGTTTGCGAGTAATCTGTTCTTGTTTCATACCATCCCTTTGAGTTCTGTAACCTCTGAAGTCACGGTTGTGTAAAACCTACTCCATTCTCTTGCTGATGCTGTATTAGATCATGATTCTGCAGATATGTTAGTTTATCTGTATCTGTTGATAACAATCATTTATTTGATTTTGATAACGTAATAAAAGTTAATATTTAATGGATTCACATTTCCTCTTATGTAGACGGTGTAGTTGATTAAATCCCAATCAAGAGTGTTTTGTGTAAGTTTGAAAATCTCGTAAAAAAGCTTGGGGCGTATATTAAATATTTATTGGACATCACGAATCTTGTTTTACTGTAAGATTTATTGATTTATAATATACATAATCATATATTACGCACTAGTAAGATAATAAATACATGCTTTTATTTAAATCCTTAGTTGCTTTGTAAATTTTGAGAAGCAATTTATTGCTTTTATTGCTAGTATTGGAGAGGTTGTTGCTCCGTAAACTTTAAATGCATATACGACTACATCTTCCAGGATCTTAAAAATGACACACTCTCATATTGTCTGATGAGGCAATGACAGTCTTGAAAAGATAGTGGTGACTGGAAGTGAAGAAGGATGCCAAGCAAGTGGTCCCCCTCCCTCAAGGATGCTCATACTTAATAAAGAAGATGACAAGGTCCTCATTAAGCTGCAGCACTCAACATGGTCCAGGACCGCGGGAAAAGAGACAAACACGACATGCAGTTACATTATTTTTTTTGGATATATTATTTTACTAGTGCTGACTATGAAGGTAAACCCATCGCTTACCCAGGACCGTTTATAAGCAAAAGTTACTATATGGTCCTGCTCATTCGCCGTCAGGTTGGCATTTATTTAATGCTACTATGACAGCTGTGCAACAACGTCCTGCATATAGTGACAGGGCGGTGCCGCACAGCTGTCAATGCAAAATTGACCCGTCTAGACCCGACATCTTCCACTTTATTGAGGTATAAACTAAAACATATTAAATTAATCTATTTCAATACAATTTATATAAAAACATCAAAGAAGCAAAAGCACAAATAACAGATTAAAGTAAAAATAAAATAAAAGATAACAAAACTAAATAACATCAGTAGAAACAAATAATCATGCTTATTTTTCTTTATTCATCTGAACCACCTCAACGTAACTCATAACATCATTTTTGATGTCTTATACAAGATTTATGACTTTCCAATGCCTTCCAAGTTTTTCTGTTGCAGGTATCACGGATTCACTATATCACATCGTCTGTGGTCTGTCAACATTTCAACTTGCAGTCCGAAGTCCTCATCACCTTTTTAAATGATCTATTATCCTCACATCTCATCAGATCTGCCCACTGCTGTTGCAGATTTGTCACCCTGTGTCCTACGTCTTCGAAATCGGTGTGATTTATCATTCAATGTTATCGTTCCTTTTTTAACGTTTTAAATAAGGTTAATCCAAAATAATAGTAGAATTTCTGACTAGCATTATTGAATACAGCATTTTCAAGTAGATCCCACATGACTTTGCATTTTTTTTATCTTGTAACCACTAATATTTTCATATCAATACATGAAAATTTGAAATTAAAAAAAAGTATTAATAAAATAGTTTTTAAAGATAATAATTAATTTTAAAATCAATTCTAGATTAGGGTAGATCTAATTTAATTTAATAAAAATAAAAATGATTTATTCATCAAGTGCAACAATGGTATTGTCCCTTTTTCCCATCCCTGCGGCGCTGCACACAGTTGCATGGCGATTGCATACAGCCTCCTCGCCCCCCTCCCGTAGTTTTCCGCCCCCGCTCGGAAAATCCAACATGGCGGCGATCAATAGTTCTGCAGGGGATAACTATCGCGATGATTTTGTAGAGGAGAGAGGGTCGGCATCATCACGCTTGCGCAGTTCAAAAAAGGCAGTCCACCGTGCGTCTGGCACGTCATCCGCTGATGAATTTTTTAGTCTGGTCGGCGGAACATGCACATTTTCAGATGAGCTAAAAGCAACCAGGAATTTTCGCGTATATGTATACAATGACGTCGTGTTCACTTAAGGGTTAGTACATATGGTAGAACTCCTCATATTTATATCCTGACAAACATTAAATATTTTAAAATTATATTACATATACAAAAGCAATGACAACCCTCCTCTCCTCCGCTTACCCAGGATCGTTTAATGAGCAAAAAAATATTATTTATCATATAAACTACTGCACCAGCATTTTATTTTTAATTAATGTAGAAGAAATAGAATAATTTCGCAAAATTATTAAGAAAAAATTGATTTACTCGGATCAGTGCAATGCTGAAAGATCTTAATATGATGACCTTTAAGCAGTATGATGTTTATTTTTAATATTATCGCTAATAATATCAGCAGAACAAGCATAATTATCATATAAAATGAAAAGATTGAATGAGATTGACGTTCAGAAAGACGGATTAATCTCAGCAATCGGTGATGTAAGTGCGATGAAGATTTTCAGTGAAATGCAATATGATTTAAGAAAAGAGGAGAAATTTCATGGATTCAAAAATAAACTACGCAAATATGTGCAAGAGAAATTTTAATGATATTGTTTTTATTAGATCATATAAGTATATACCTCTATATGTTTAATTTTAGGTTTCCATGAGCACTAGAGTCTAGTGCCTCTACTGGGTTAGATTGCGCTCTTTGCATTTGATTACTCCAGGGAAACCTAGTCTGACGTTTCAACACGATAACTCGTGCCATTGTCAAAGCGTTACATCAAAAAATTACGGTACAACCGTACTTTTTCGCAGGAGATATAAATCTCTCACATTCAAATATATGTAAAGAACGCGATCTAACCCAAAAGAGACACTAGTAACGTGTGCATATTGGTTTGCAAATATGTGTAGTTTTATGGTCTTAACTTATTTTCAGTATTAACAAAGACCACTGTGAAATGAGGGAAATTAAAAATAAAAATTAACATTGTTAATTAACAATAATGATCCATAAATTGAAATAAATTACTGATGCAGTTGGAACTTTGAGCTTTTGCTATTTCCTTTAATATCTTATAAACAGAAGAAATAAATAATAATTCATTTGGAACCCTTTTCACGCAATAACTCAAATTAGTCCAACATGTTAGTTGGAACCTTGTTATTCTAAAGGGTCGATATGATGGCAACGAGCTATAAAATCCACATTCAAAACCAATTTCTAATCACATGCATATATTAGAAGAGCCGATACCAAATAAAGGGAAAGTAGCAAAGAAGAAAAAAAAGAACACCTGCCTTTTGATTGCTATACAAGAGTAATTACATATGAATGTCCTATATATTAAAAATTATCAGTCCATCTATCCTCGTTATATTGAATCACAAAACAAAAAGCTGTCCATTTGACATTGTTTGTCTTTTGAAAAGAGCAAAATATATTAAATAGTGTAACAAACTTATCGTAGTACATTTTAAACAAAGACATACCTCGAACCTATCACAATAATTTTTAATGTAAAATTGTAATTGTTGATCGACATCGACTAGCGGTGCACAGTAAAGTCCTGGATATGAGACCTAGAGCCTGGATATGAGACCTAGAGCTGCATTGGAAATGTAATCAGTTAGGCGTATGTGTGATAGATCAATTTAAAAGCTGATCTTAGCATAGTGAACGAGATAAAAAAATAATCTCGTAGGTGGTTTCATCATATGGAACGGATGAATGAGGCGAGAATAGAAAGAAATAGAGGACGTCCGCGGAATAGTTGGCACAATCACGTAAATCTACTGGAAGATGGTCCGGTTAGAATCCTCAATAATCGACGAGCTCGTATGAGAAAATGTATGAATGTAGATGACGCGGGAATTATATATCAGGACAGAAGAGTATATGCGTTCTATCCTGCCCACCTGTGCGATGGTAAGTTAGTTAGTAAATAAATATACAAAGAATAAATCTATCATTTGAAAAAATATATTTGCTACAGAGACTTTTAATTGCCGATGGAAGGTTGCCCCTCACTGATTTAACTATGTTAAATTTTAAATACTAATTCAATGTATTAATTAGAAAGATATACATATAAAATCAAAAATATCGAAAAATATTGTTGTTGCGCCACCGGGATTCGAACCTGGATCTCTTTCTAAATCGAGGAAGTTGTGTTATCCAACTATGCCACAGCGACGATATTTTTAGTGTTTGTTGCGCCACCGGGAAATTTGTCGCTAAAAATATCGTCACTGTAGCATAGTTGGATAATGCACCTTCCCCGGTTTTGGAAAGAGATCCAGGTTCGAATCCCGATGGCGCAACAACAATATATTTCGATACAATTTATTATATATGTATATCTTTCTAATTAATACATTTAATTAGTATTTAAAATATCACAGAGCTATGTTCTGAATAATTACAACTTCACAATAATAATGTGTTCTCCTAATGATTGCTAAATTTGATGTACATATATTATTTCACACAACAAATCATGGACATAAAACAAGACAACGCGTAAACTACCAGTTCCGAAAGCAACAACGATATAATATATCATCAACATATATGTTTTTAGCTCGGAAATTGTACAATTCACTTAATACTAACTGGAAACCGTTTACTTATAAAAAAATAACTCAAAATATGATCTATTTCCAACATTTCTATTTAAACTCAACACAATATATTAATAATTAATTTTATATTGGCAACGCTTCATAGTATTTTTGATTGCAACTATCAATTTACTCGTTTTAATAAAATCACATCTCAAAAAACTGGCTACCGTAACACAAACGGCAGTCTAGCAAATTAGCCAGGACAAAGGACGTATCTATCAGAGTTGGATACCTACTGCATTCCATTCAATAAATTAATAAACTTGCCACATCTATTTTTTTCATTCCGTCCGCATTTGCTGAATAATCGCAAATTCATAAACAATGGGTCCAGCGCACGAGCGCCTATTTTACATGGCTTGATTACCAAAGGAGTTATATTGATTGCTTACAATAGGCGCTTTACATGAAAGCAGTCAAAAATGCTAGTCCGATGAGATTAATTTAAAATGTGATGTAGAAGTTTAATAAAGTTTGTTTTAAATAATACGACAGCTGTAAGATATTTTATTTAATAATTGTGTCTATTCTAATTTAATTGTTATAATTATTTTGGTTGAGGATCACTTATAGCATAGAAAGTTATTTAAGAAGCTTCTCCAGTAAAATTTATCACAATCGTTTCGATCCCAGTGTGTTTTACAAGCTACGCGAAAAGCGCGCCCCCAAGTTTGACGCCGTGCCAAATCGTCAATATAGCGCTAATGACACCGATTAATTCTATAAAATAAAAACAAGGTGATAAATATGCAAACTCTCTCTCATTTCCTCTAAAAAAATATTAAAAATAGAACGATTTAAATATAGCATGTGAAATAATGCAGAAATATTCTAGAGAAAGCTAGCAGATGGGCTGTGAATATAAAAACGTCGTTAATGTCTACTAAATACCCATCGTATGTAACCCCTAATTGGTTAATAAGCGAAACTGTCTTATAAGAATATAACGCTGATTTTCACACCTGTGATTGCTTAAATTAATAAATTATTAATAAAAAAAAACAAGATAATAAAAACATGCCTCTCTCTTAATGTAGAATATATTTTATCAGTAATTTTTACCGAACGTTAAAATACAGTTAGATAGATTTGCAACATTGTACAGAAGGCTTGTAAATGGGAATGCGATATTCATACAATAATGCTGTTAAGTGTATTTAGTATTTTTGTGGACACTAATGAAGAAGAAATATGCAGCAAAATAATTAATATGCGGGGGATGTATGATACACGTGCCTGAAACATATATTGCGTTTGTATTTTAGTATTTAAACAAAACTTTACTATTATCCACGCTTGATTTGTGATGATTAATATCAACTGTAACTTTTTCCAATTATCTAGTGTCCTATTGTAAGTTCCATCATCAGGCATACATGAGGTACTTTTACTTAATTTACTTTTATAGGTGTAAGGGATTGAATAATGTACTAGTTAAAAACTTTTCTATTATGTAAATAGGTGATAAATCAATTTAATATATATATATATATATATTTAAATAATTGATGATATGAAGTGACATATAGTGAAAATAAAATAAAGTAAAAGATAATGTAAAAATAATAGATACTTGACTAAAAGATTGCTAAAAAATCTCACTTCTCAGAAGAATCATAAGATTTATTAGTACTGAGTCTTGTAAAATAGTTTACAACTCTGTTATTATTCCTCACATCGACTACTGCAGCAGCATTTTGAATTTAGTTAATGGAGAGGAAATTCAACAATTGTCAGTGCTACAAAATAAAGCTTTGAGAATAATATATATATATATGTTTCAATGTTACGGTATTTATTTATAAAATCCTCACTAAGAAAATGATACAAGAGGAAAAGATAGACTGAGACTGCCATTCAGGAAGAAGAATAAATCTCAGAAATGGAAAATCTTAATTAAATGCATAAAATACATAAAAAAGGAAGAGAAACTACATAGATACAAAATGAAACTAAGCAAATATGTTCTTCGTCTCTATGAGCTATCAATTATTTGTTTCATATATTTTTACTTCTTCAATTGATAAATCAACATGTTTCGATACCTATGGCATCTTATTTAGGAAACTAAAATTAAAAATACAAGCATAGATAAAAACAAAAGTTTATAAATATAAGTAATGGGTAACTAAGTAGGAACTACTATGAAAACAAAAATAAAAGGTGCAGTTGCTATTTACAAAAAGGAATGGGTTATTTATATCATTTAACTTGCTATTAACACTTTTTTTTATTTCTGAAATTTACACTCACGCTATAATACAACCTTTTGATATTTCGACCACATTATTAACACTTGGAGTCTTGGTACCGATACTGATCCATGGATGTGAGGCCTGAAGCTGCATTATAAATGAGATTGCTTAGGCTTATATGTGGCAGACCCATTTATGACAGGGTAAAGAATGATGAAATTTGTAGAGAATGTAAAGATAATCTTAGCATAGTGAATATGATTAAAATAGGGTCGTAAGCGACCTGGGTGGTTTGGTCATATTTAATGGATGAATGAGGAAATAATAGTAAGAAATACTTATGACGCAAGTGTTGATGGTACCGGAAAAAGAGGACGTCCGCGGAAAACTTGGTACGACCAGGTAAACCAGATACTGGAAGATGGTCCCGTTAGACGTCTCCATAATCGACGAGCTTGTATGAGAAGATGTATGAATGTGAATGAGGCGAGGATTGTGTGTCAGGACGGAAGAGTGTTACGCTCTATCCTTTCTTCCTACCCCTGCGGCGAATCGACGTCATGATAAGTGAGTTAGTTATTAATTAGTTACGAAGATACCTATTACGAATTTTAAGTAATTAGACATAAAATTGTGTACATATACATCGTACATTTGCTATCAAAATGTATGTTTACATCCATAATTCAAAAACACATAAAGTCATTTTAGAGAGTTTTGGAATAAGGTGCTACATATATCAAAGAAAGTGAGAAGTTAATAATAAAATTGTTATTTAACACCTTAGACCATAAGAACCACAAATCATTTTTTTCAAAGTGACGATGTGTTTAATGCTTATTGTGTGTGATATTTTTGATATATATATACCAAAACCCCCTAAAACGATTTTATGTGTTTTTGAGTTATGGATGGAAACATATATTTTGAAAGCAAATGTACAAAATATTCGTTTTTCAAATCAGCATTTTTTGAAGAAACACTTCTGTAGTGTAAATTTTTTTTCCTGAATATACCATTCAGACTACAACACTGGATTTTAGATCACATGATCATAATCATTACGTTGTGATCGGAATAGCAACTTATATTCTGTCTGCTTTGGGGTATTTTGGAACTAACCCTGATTTTGAACATGCAATATCAATGAATTTATGTGACCTTTGCGAGAAACAATGTGCACTGCATGTAGCTGACAAAAAAACTTACAAAACTGCATATTTAAATCAAATTATCCGATATCCGTTTTAGGGAGTTTTTAAAATTAGGCGCTACATATTCGTAAGTTAAAAAATATTGACATATTTGGGTAATATCAGATATTTTGATTAACGATTCGAAAACAACTGGATACAAAACATAAAAAAAACTCTCATTTAAAAATTTACCTACTTATTCGTTACGACACTTTACTTGTAGAGTTGATTTTAGTTTGCAACAACTTCAAAATTGCCTAGCCAGTTAAATAAAGAGTAAATAAATAAACGCAAGTGAAGTTGTTGAGCAATACATTAACTTTGATGTTAGCCAGTTCTAACTCTCTCATTGTGTTCGTAATAAAGTACATTTGTTTTGCAAGAAAGCAGACGTATCTGTAACTCGTGCAAGGCCCGACAACACCCGAGCCAATGGGATCTGGATCAGCTGACGATGTTGAGAGATGCGGCTGCTCTCGTGGATTAATGAGATTCACAACCTAACGCTAATGATTACAATACAAATTAAATTAATCAACTAGAAAAAACTCAAAAGATAAAGATAACAAATTAAACCACTCAGGTACAAATAAATTAATTTGCAATAACTGTCCTTCATTCTATATAGGCAAAACTGCTCGTAATGTCAATATTCGTATCAAAGAAACGTTTAAACGTTTTAAACGTTTAAACAATAATAGTTACTCAGAATTTTCTAACTATATTATTGAAAAATACCATTCTTTTAATAATACCACAGGGGTCATTTATTATCTTCCATAAAACGGATTTGACCTCCGGTTCGACAATTTAGAAGCAATCGAAATAAAAAAGGCAATGAATAGTGGTGCCCCTTAATGTTCCGCCTATCTGTATTTGTATTTTGTCTCTCTCTTTCGCATATAATTTTATATTCTGTCTCCCTTCACGTTCTATTTAACTATATATGTATTCTGTCTCTCTCTTTCATATATAATTTTTTATTCTATCTACCTCTTATGTATACATACCCTGGCCACCTCGGTCATCGGATCTTACACCGTGCGATTTTTTTTGTACCATAAGTTGAAAGTTTACATCAACAATCCTCGAACAATTCAGGCCGTACAAGAAAATATCCGCCGTGAACCAACGCTTAGCTCTCGCGTGTTCGCAAATTTAAAAGTCCGTTTGCAAGAGTGTCTTGAAAGAAATGGACGGCATTTAGACGATATTGTTTATAAAACGTAAAATCAGCATTGTTAAACTCCATTTTGTATAAATAAAATATGAGAATATCATTGTAGTTTTTTTTTTTTTAAATTAAAATTGAAAATTTTCCACAGGTCACCCTATATATACTTATTCTGTTCTCTTTTACATGTAATTTTATATTTTATCTCCCTCTTTATATGTATATATATACTCTTTTTGTAATTATGATCAGTTTTAAATACGTCCTGATGAAGCTTGAGATAAGCGAAACCGGTTGACGTATAATAAATTTCGTGGTTTCATATTTTATTTAACAAAAATTCATATTTCTCTATAAAATAGTGTAAGTATTTCAAACTCACACTAAAGTTCATTACAAGACTTCGTAAGTATTAAGTTTATCGACACCCATCTGAGAACATCAATTAATTTGTATTATAAAGGAACCGATTTGTTTTGCATAGTAACAATCTTTTGTATTAAATTAAATAGTAGATGTATCAATTGAAAAACATTACAGAATACAAGTTCACAAATTGCTTCTTCGAATAGGAAGAGGTCCAGATTCGAATCCCGGTAGCAACTAAACATTTTTTGGATAGATAGATGTTTTCTGTATAGCTATATACATGGATTCGTTCCGCTTCTGAGACATCGAGTTGAGCGTTCGTGCAAATATGCTGTCACGGCGTTTCCACCGATGCAGTAAGGAGGTGAAGAGCATCCTGTTTAAATCCTTCTTCACCAGCATGTATACCTGCGAGCTCTGATCGAAATACAAGCAAGTGACGTATAACCGTCTCCGAATTCAGTACAACTCATACAAAATACTGTTCAAATTGGCGCGTTATTGCAGTGCATTTACAATGTTTACCGAAGATGTTTACTTGGATTCGTTCCGCTTCTGAGACATCGAGTTGTTGGCGTAAAGCTGCGGCTGGAGCTCAGCACCAACTCTCTGGTGCAAGCGGCGCTCTCATGGAAAGCTGGTTCCCTGACCAGAGAATGGCAGCGCCTACAGAATAGCTACATATACAACAATGGCCGTGACTGAAGTAGTTATATATGTAATATTTATATTTTGTGTGTATATATGTGTGAACTTTTTACTTTTTATTAACTTTTTTAAATTTTATTTATTTATTAATATTTTCCTTGGTTTTCTTTTTCATACCAATATATTTATTTCATAACCTTAATGTATAACATAATATGTATTATCTCTATGGCGAATCGGGTTAAAAAAAAATAACCTGATCACGCTGGAATAAACACATTATTATTATTATTATATTTCTATTAAATAAAATAACTAAAACTAATCATAAATCCAAAAAAAGTGAGATATAATTTAAAATTACATGTGAAAGAAAGAGACAGAATACATATACAGATAGACTGACCACTAATGGAGGTGAAAATACAGTGTTGATGGATATTATGATGGAAACATACCTAATATGGGGCTAATGGATAAATTAATTTGACTATTGAAAATTGGCGTACCTCTATTTACTGACTTTTTTATTTCGACGGCTTCTAAATTGTCCAACCGGAGGCCAAACCCGTTTTTATGGAGGATATTGACCCCTGTGCTATTATTAAAAGTATAGCCTTTTTCAATGATATGTTTGGAAAATTCTGAAAAACCATTACTGTTTAATAATACAAAGTGATTGTATTTTATTTAATCTAATATGTCAAACCACAAAGTGATTGCTTTCTACGAAAATATGAATTTTTGTTTTAGAAATCCTAATCAAATATGACATAACTATTTATTATTTGATTAAAATTTCAGTGTTGTCCAATATTAACTTTGACATGCCGCAAAAGTATCAGACATAAAGATTAAAATACAACCCGGGGAAGGTTTTGTTGTCTCGATGTGATCTCTCCGTTCCTCTTAGTTCTGCGTCTTTGTTCATCAGTTATCCACCTCAAGAGTGTGTAGGTGTCTCTGAATCTCATTCAGCCAACAAAATTGTCGTATACCGATTTTCCTGTTCTCCGAAGAAACTAAAGAAATTTGACGACAATAAGCTCATCACAGAGTTCACAAGTTGTAAAAAAGTTTAATGTATTAAAGGTGTTAAAATAAAATAGATTGAAATATTTGGATGGAAATTTCCAGAACGTCAGTGTTGCAAATCAGCATATAGTAACACAGTCGCCAATCTTCGACGGAGGACAGCACACGAAGCAGTCCTTTTTAAGGGCATGTTTCGTCGAATACTTTTGCGCATGTTGAAGAGATAGTGGGGTTAATTCAGTGGCGTATACGTGCATTTGGACCTACGTTAAATAGGAGACCAAATGGTTTGCGACCCACAATACATTTGCATTTATCGCTCGCTGATTTATAAGGATTAATTTTTTTTTAATATATCACGGAAAAAGCGAGTACGTAACGAAAACATTAGAAAATTAGTGCTGAAAAGCTAGTGTTTTTCTTTGGCTAAAACTATACTTATGTTTTTTCATAAATGTGTAAATATTATAAAAGACGAGACTTTAATTTTGTTAGTGCTATAATATTTAATGAATGGAATACGTAGTGATAATATTATTTTATCTCAGTAATAAATTAATCATAGTAACAACGTGAGATAATTACACACCAATACCTACATATTCTAAGATCCCACATTATACAAGACTTAATACAGGAATCAATGTCTGCATATGCTAAATCTGCAGTTAACTTGTTGGGCGTGCACATTGATTCAGATCTTTCAATGAATACACAAATCAGTAAAACTGTCAGTGCGTGCTGACATCAACTGAGACAGGTTAAAAGTATTCGGAGACATCTTACTCTTGAGGCAGCTCGTCCACTCATTGTGGTGTCACGTGTGGACTATTGTAACAGCATCTATGCTGGACTGCCAATGTTTTAGCTGGATAGATAACAATCCATTCTAAATGCGGCAGTACGGATAATACAGAGTTTTCAAGTTCTATAATATAATATCCCTTTTATATCAGCTACATTGGCTCCGATCCCCTGAAAGAGTTGAATTTAAATTGTGCTGGTTGATGTGCGACACATAACATGGCGCCTCTATATCTTCAAGAGCTTTGTATCTTAGTCAATTTTAATGGTAGACGTTAAACTCTCAAGTTAGCCTCTAATTCAACCACATAAAGGGTTGTAGAACCGATCAACCGTTTCCAGCAAGAAACAGTGCACTAGAGACCTTATTTAAGAAGAAACTAAAAACGTACCTTTTCAAAAATTCATTTCCATAAGTGAAAATAAAATTTTTAATTTTAAAAACAAAATTAATTGTAAGACTTTAAACAGTATCTATAAAGCTACCTCTAAGTGAATGTTTTTATGAAAATGGCACTATACAAATTATCCATTATTATAATACAATACACTTAACAATAATTTGAAATTTTTAACTAACATAAAAATAATTCTAATATGGACCCAATATATGATCATGTTAGATATAAATCAGTCGGAAGCAACGTTTTATAATATGTCTAGTTAAATTTAACACTTAAATGATCTCTTTTTAAATTTTCAACACATTATATTGCATTGTGTATTTATAAATAATTTATTTTAATAAAATGACATCATTTAATAAAACCGGCTACTTAAAGCCTAGCAAAGAGTATGTGTAAATTGCTCAATTAATCTTGTTGTATAATGGTAAACAATCGGCCTTTCCTTTTTGCATTGGGGCCCAATTTTTTTATAACGCCACTGTTTTAATTATTGACATCTTACCTGATTGGAGGTTGTCTCGATCTTGAGGTCGTCTCAGGAAGTAGATATTTCCTTGGTGTTTCGGCTGGATATAATGTTCAGCAGAGTCACGTTATTTTTTCTTTTATATTATATTATATATAACCGTTATAACAGTTATTCACCTTGTCTCTAATTTGGATTGATGTTACGTTGCCCGTATATTTATTTAGATAGATATATATTATTATAATACAATATTAAGTTAATTTAAAATACATTAATAAATTAAATAAAACTCACAGTAGTGTTCTCTCAAATATTTTTGTACTTTTACCATAAAATTTACGAGTAATAGGAATCACAAAATTGTGTATTTTTATGTTTTATTTTAGAGAAATAAAAGGAGGGTTATTTTTTTATTTTTTTTAATAGTAATAAATATAAATTTTAAGGCCGATTTAAGGCACGAGAATTCTTCTTTTTCTTCAGATTTTCTATGTTGTAAATTCTTACAGTATATCGAAATCTTGATTACAAAATTTTTCGAGAAGTTAGGCCAAATTTCTTCCTCGTATAGTTGTTGTTCTAGAAACTAATGGATGGTCGTTTTAGCTTTTTTTTATTTTAATTTTAGCTTTTTTGCTCGTTGTCAAATAATACTTTTGTCCCGAACGAAATTATATACGGTCGTACAGTGTTTTGAAAGTAATTATTAAATTGATCAATTCTATTGCTTTGTTTATAATAATCGATATAAAATGAAAACCTGTTTTCTATTGCGAAAAAACTCGTTGATTTATCGTCAAATGGTGGACGATTGAGTAATTATTGTTCTAAAATTAATATGCGTTAAATGTTGGCAGTTAAATTAAAAATGTTATTGATTTAAAATATAATAGTCGTATTAATTATGTACATTGATTGATAATAATGATTCCATTTGGAGTCAATAACCCAGTTTGTTTTCAGTGTTCAGATGTATCTTGTTCACTTGATTTATTAATTTAAAGATTATTTTTAGATGTTGTTGCGGATTGCAGCGGTCTTGTACTGCTTCTGTTCGTCCTGCGTTTAGATGTTTTCAGATGTTGATTATAGCCCTTTTAATACACAGAATTAACAAAACAGTTTCCAATGTTCACTGACACGAGATGTTTTTTATATTAACTTTAGTTGCGAAATGATAGTTGTTGAAAATATTTTTGATTCGGATTTAAATGATAAAGGGATTTATGTTTGCGGGTGTTTTGCCAAATGTATTTTTGTAAAATTTTTGTGTGCTTGAATTGTTACGATGTATTGCTGATTTTTTTTTTTTTGACTTCTTATGCCGGATGTTTCTTGTTTCTTGGTCGAAAACTAGCCTTTTTCTGTCTAGCGAGAGCCCCTTCGGTGAAGATTTCCACTTGCTTGCGTCGGTTGCTTGAGAAACCTTAAAGTCACTTACTGCCGGTGGTTTTGCGATACGTCTGGTGGTGTCGAATGTTCTAGATTCCAGATCTCGCGACGCGCCAAAGACACCGACGACGACGAAGACCGAAAGCTTCGAAGATACGACGAACTTACGCGAGGCAGTAATTTTAAAACGGTCTTAAAAATTTCCCAAAAATCTTCTTCCAAGTCCAGAGTTCGGAATAATCGAAAATTTTACACATTTTCGATTTTTTTTATGTATGTTTTTTTGGGATTTTTTAAAATATATCTTTTTTTAAGCAAGCGTGGAAGGTTCGATGGAAACACGCTCTTACACCGGGCCCCGCTCTGCACACTGAGGCTGGAGTCACCCCGGCCGTTCGGTGTGCCGTTCTACCCCACCTACCCTCGACCTCCGCACCCCCAGTAAACATCATCACGCATTTTCGCGATGATTTTCCCGATCTGACAAAAATTTTAAAATCAATCTAATGTTTTTATAGATTTAAAAATTTGATTTATTTTTATTTTATTATTATTTTGCGGTTACAAAAGATAACATCTTCTTTTTACGTTATTAATTATTGTTATATTGCTACGTAAGCTACTCAAAGCATGCTGTGAAAATTTTACTGCCAAAAAAGCAGCTCATAATGGTTCATCGTTTCAATGAATTTTTGAGCGACACCGATCGTTTTGTACGTATAGTGAATTTTTGACCACCGGCAAGCCCTGCTCTATCAGGAGAATCTTCAAAAGTTACAAGAATTGACTGTGCACTATAACCAGTGCCCAATCACCTAAATTCAAAGGGAAACCTCTAGAAGCTCGATGCATGGGTTCCGCATAAACTCAGTCTTCTTCTTATTCTAGTGCCTTATCCGTTCATCAGACGTTGGCTCTCATCAGGGCCATTTTAGGATCATCGTAAGCCTCAAGCTCTTTTGCGTAATATTGCAATTTATGAAACAAACTTCGCAGACACTCTGTTTATAATTTTTTAAATCTCAACACTGAGTCAATGTGTTGATTTGGTTCTGCGATCTGGACTGCTGCTGCATTGGGATGTGTGTTATTTAATAATCATAGTTTGATTTTGAAGTTGTTCACGTAAAATACTTTAAATGACTTAATGCGGGATATGATATTTGAAGACATTATAATTGATTTTTCTAATGCAAACAGTCGCAAAGTTAATATCATGTAACTTATTCTTAATTGATTTTTTTTATTACAAAGGTAATGATTTTATATTTTATTTTTTATTTTTTGTTATATTCAGGTCCTTTGTAGGTTCTTAGATCCTAAGCACAGTGTCTACTGGGCCTAATGGGTATGTGTAGACACAGAATTTGGTGGAAAAACAATATTATCCATGTTGGTACAGCGCGGTTGAGATGCGCTGGTCACGTTTGACGAGTGGGCACAGAACGACCAACGAAGAGTGTTTTAACAAAATTTATTAGCCTCAGGAGTGTTGGAAGAGCCAAGCTGCAGTGGTTGGGTGGCATTACCCAGGACGAGCGTGTTGTCGGTATTGCGAACTGGTAAAAGATCAATTGTTGTGGCTGTTGCGCTATTGATTACGGTTGGATTGGTCAAATCATTATCTTGGATTTAAAATTTTATTGATGTCATATTTCTCTTTAGAAGAAATATCTTATGCTTCTCTGGATGTCTCATCACATGTCAGAGGTATTCGAGTTTTCGGATTTTTATTGTTTTAAATATTTATTTTTCTGTAATAATCCAAACTATTACATCTTAACATTATAAATAACCAAATCCTTTATTGAAAATAGTCACCTTTTATATTTGTTTTCACAATAGTTACTCACCATGTGTTATGCTACGTAGTACGCTGGGACCGGTGGATCGAACGCCAGCGCATCACGCCTCCGGCTAGACTCAGTCTGTGGGTAAGGTGTGTGCGGTGTTGATATACCTGTCTCGGAAGAATGGTAATGGTCTCTAACAATAACAACCCTCATTCACATATTAATTACACTATATTTACACATCAAAGTCGCATGAAATTGCTCTAGGTATATATCCCGCTCGAAGCAGCCGACGACTCCACCGTGACATCTCATGACTTGACACCACACGCCTGAATCACCATTATTTGTTTAAAACAATCTACTTTGCTCAGGCAGTAGCATTCGTCCCACGTTCAGTGCAAAACTCTATTTTTTGCATTTCCATGAATCTGTATACATTGCATCCTGAAGAAGGAACCATTGGTCTTGAAACATGTTTATTTATCAATAAACAGTGATATATATAAAGTGTTTTCTTATAATTAATATAATATGTTTCCACTAAGTAACTTTGCAATTACTGAAGAAGACATAACATCTTCATTCGCAACTCTATCCATCCAGCTTATTTTGAGCACTCTTCTGTAGATCCACATCTGTAATACTTTGCCTTATATTTCTTCGGTAAGGGTCCATTCTTCCATTTCATAATATTTTTCCGATACATATGAGAAAAACTCATCTGGTTACCATATGCAGATGTTCAGGTAGATATACGACAATTTTTATGTGATATTTTTTGATGAAAGAGAGAAAGTGTGTGTTGATTTCTTAATGTAAAGATTCACCAATATGATAATCAGACAGAAAACTATGGTAACTAAAACTATTGGCCGAAATGGCTACATACTCAAGTGTAAAAAGACGTATATATCGAAAAAATTACAGCCCTGGTGTAAAGTATCATTCCTAATATTTTTGGTATAGATAAAAATATATATATATATATTAATAATAATTATAGTTTGTATGATAGACAACGGATGAACCTGTCTCCTTTAGTACAGACTTCGGTCTAGTTAAGAAGACAGTGAACATCTATTACGTTACTTGTTCGCCTTTTTTGTATATTTGTACAATATATAAATATATATAATCTCAAATAAATGTCGAGTGTAATAGGTTAACGCATTTCCTCGGATTGGAAAAGATCCAGGCTCGAACCCCGATGAGCAACAAAAATATTTTCTTGTATTGATACATTTAATTTGTAATTAATAAATCAAGGCCAGTTGTCAAAGGTTGATTGCGCTGATGTTGGATGTGTGATGATGCTAGGAGAAGTAATACTCGTCTCCAAGCTCGATGGAGTGACAATATCAGAAGTGTCGGGCAACACACGAATGAAAGGCAGAAGTCAAAGAGAATTGATAACCCTTGGAGCAAGTGAGACAGGATGATGATGATTAATATTAAATTTTACATTAAACACATATCATCTATAGTACTTGTGTGGGAGGATGGGAGAGGGGCGAGTCTTAAAAACGCCTCATTATTATATGACTCATACCATCTGTTTACGTTTGCTGTGCACGTTTCAAAATCATAATATATTATATAAAATATACTTCTTCATATTTATACCGAGTACGTTTCTTTTTCAGTCTATCATATTATTTATTAATCGGCTAAAATCACTGTTCATTTTTCAATTTTAATCTGTAAGGATAATTGTTTGTTTTCTTTTTTTAATTGTACTGCATACTTAACACAAATACAAGCACATTTAATTGTACACAGAACAAAATGTCTTGTAGTTATGCCTGCTGTAAGAGAAAACTAATTTATTGTACCCCAACGCTTTGGATATTAACATAATATGTTCCATTATTAAGGAGATCACATTCTTATTGTGAAGTTGTAATTATTCAAAATATAAGTTTTATATGGGTTCGAAATTTTGTCGACAAAGGTACTGTCTGCTGTAGCATTGTTGGATAATGTACCATCCTCGGATTGGAAAGAGATCTAGGTTCAAATACCGGTAGCAACAACAATATATTTTTCGATATATTTGATTATATATGTATATCTTTCAAATTAATACATTTTATTAGTATTTAAAATAATATTTTCCATTTTGGATTGAGGTTAAGGTTCTTATATTGACGCAACCCTTAGATAAGCGTATTTATATATTATGTTATTAGCTTTACTGGATAGTAATTTACAAGTATAATATTTTTATTATCTTAATTCTTCAAACAGGCATCAATGAGAAAGATATCTTAAAATTTTAGATAAATAAGTATCTTTTAAAATTAGCAATATTAACTTTGTGGTTTTCAGAATTTGCTAATCATTTGATAGAAACTGGTCATGGTTTTGATAAAAAAATTGGGATTGTCAATTTTGCATATAAACGGTGTTGGTCACAAATTAAATAATTTTGAATCGTTGGAGATAAATAAAGCGTGTAAAACTAATCAAAAAATTATAAACAACCAACTAAATTTAACTACGAGTCCCATTCCAAAAATTATTCGAGAAATTTGTATTAAGTAACGATTTGAGTTAGGTACTAAAAAATAGATTCTGGTAAAGAAACAATAATATATGTTTTAGTTAGTTATGACATCCTGAAGAAGAAAATGGTATTTTTCGAAACCGGTAGACGTATTTAAACTCAATTAAGTGGTTAATAAAACAAAGATGATAAATAAAAATATAATAAGTATCTCTTGAAATTGATATAAGGCTTCGTTGTGAGAAAAGTTAGGGCGACAGAGCCTTCGTCTGGGAATCAAACGAACGGTAGAGCAAGGCGCCTTTTCCTTCAAGGCTGTCTTGAGGGTGTGAAACTCTGAATAATATATATATTGTCAATAGTCTCAGTTTTAATGATGCACTTTTAATAAATTACTTATTCAACAGTTGATTTTAATAACTAAAAAAATTAAATTAAACAATATTATAATTTATTTGAAATAATCGCTGTCGTTTTCATTTGATCGTTCCTAATTTATGAACTAATTTTTTCTGACCTCATCCAAAATCATCTCCATTCATTTTACATCTTCACAATATATAGTCTGAAGGCGGTAATCATTAGACGATCCCAGCACTGGTATCTAATAGTTTGAACAGGACTTAGCTGTTATTGATGCACTCTAGAATAATTTTCAATCACAGTAGAATCAATTGTTCTTTGGAACGAGAATATTCTTTATACCACTTCATATCCACAAAATAATATGTTATATATATCTATCTTTTTCATCTTCTTCATATGTCATGCCCATATTTCTTTCTTTTTAGTGTGTCTAGTTGCAAGACCATAAACAATATACGGCATCTGTCTAATCTGATTTTGTCTGTCTTTGATACCTAGGAATAACTCTTCGACTCTAAGACCGGCCCACATCTGGATGTTTCGCAGCCAGTTATGAAAGATATACCAGATATACCCCCATTGGAAGCGACCTAGTAGCAGGTCCAAAGTTCAAAGACGACTGGAGCAGAATGAGAGGGTCTGGGAACTAGAGAAGAATGGCCATGGATGGAAGTCGGTGGAGAGCACTTGCGGAGGAGGCCAAACCTCACCTTGGGATGTAGAGCCGTGGAAGAAGAAGAATGATAGTTTGTAAGAGGTGATATTTAGATCCACGAATTATACGCCAAAATTTTTCCTTTTTACAGCGCTTAAAATATAAAATATATCCTTGAAAAATGAATATTACTGGAAAAATACTCACCTTATTTGGTTCTAATTGAAAATGAGATATAAATGTAATGGTCGTCCCTTTAGATATCCATCACATCTCATATTTAAAGAATATAATGCCCTAGACATACGACAAATCTTTATGTTGAGACTTGTCCAATTTTTTTATGCTAACAACAACCACCCTAAGAAATAAATCATAGACACAACACAAGACAAACAGCGAACATCTACACACCAGTTCCGAGAGCAACAACGATATTTTATCAACGATTTTACTTGTTCTTAGCTCCGAAACTGTACAAAACACTCAACGCCAACT
Source organism: Eubasilissa splendida (assembly GCA_031772225.1). Classification (NCBI taxonomy): domain Eukaryota; kingdom Metazoa; phylum Arthropoda; class Insecta; order Trichoptera; family Phryganeidae; genus Eubasilissa; species Eubasilissa splendida. The sequence goes on from CM062870.1 coordinate 10,014,726, forward strand.
GGAAATTGTTCACATCCAGTAAGATTACACAAATATGGACCCAATATATGATCCAAATGGGTAGCGATCAATCAGAAGCATCGCTGTCCAACATTCCAACATATTCATAATACAATACCTACACTAATAATACACTAGTTTTACAACACTCTCATTACATTTTTTTATTCCTGTTGAATCTTTTTGAATTAAATAACACTATAAAAGCAAGAAAAAAAAAAGTTGTAGTGTCCTAGGAGAACGAAAAATAAAGATATTAAAATGATGTATATGAAGATACAATAGAATAGCAGTTGACAAATAGATACTTTCGTATTGTTGAAGTAGGTGTGTGGTTTGGACGATGGATCCAAGTCTAAACCAAATGCATTATTCTTCTTCTTCTACTTTAACAATGCTATAAGTCTATGACCGCAGTCACAACGGAGCGCCATACATCCCTTGACATCCCCTTCGTGGTCCAGGCCCTCCACCACCCGCCAACCTCTTGCAGAGCTGTCTTGACATCATCCCTCATCCTAGATCTTAGTCTTCTCCTTGGTCTTGGTCCTATTGTCTTGTGTATGAGCGCGTGGTGCCTGTTACTCATCTATTATATTGATGAAAATATCTGAGATGAAGATTCAGGTTCTTTTAGCAACAAATACATTGGCATTTAGAGTATTACTTTAAATTAAATTATTTTATAATTTGTTCACTCAAGGTATTCACAGAACTTGTAAGTAATATTAAGTTATTTTTAAAATTAATTAGATGAATCAAATTTGAAAGATACACAGAGATAAAACTATCTATCGAAAAAATATTTGGCCACCACCGGGAGACGAATCTGGAACTTTTCAGTATTGGGGAACTGCGATACCAAACGGCTCATATTTTTTCTGTATATATTTTAAATCTGTTTTAAATATCATAGAATTACGATCTAAAATTGTAACATCAAAAACGATCAAAACATCAAATTGTACGATCTAAAATTGTAACATAGAATTTATGGATCGTATTTGGGACATATATTTATTTGTATACATATTTATTATTGATCGAAAATAATCTAATGTACCTCCCCCCACTCTTTCCCCTTCCGACAAGCCGCCGACCAGTCGATTGGCGACCTTGAGCCAGTATATTATATTTATACGTATACGGTACAGTTTACAATATTATACATTCTCGAGACTTCGCGTCTACTGTGTCAGAACCTTTGACGAAATAGTGAGTTAAAATATACAGTCCACATCTTTGGAGATGTCAGCGGAATCCGGATTGTGGTGAGTGCCAGTTTCCTTCCTGTCCTGAAATTCTTCCGGCATCTATGCTTTGTATACAACAGATCTCGTTATAGTATTCTGTAAGAACAACATTTATATTTGACAGGATACATATACAAATGATAACTGTTGTTAAATGAATGAAAAATTCCAAAAAATATAACTAAAATTAAAAAACAAAGTAGCATTTCAATTTATATAAAATTTTACCAGTTGAACCAGATTTTATTTGAATATTTCCCAAAAATGTGAAAATTCGACGTAACTCTTGCAGTAATAAAAATGAAAAATATAAAAAATACATAAACACTAACAGTCAATAGGTGTAACCGTAGAATAACCATCTAATAAAATAAATAGAAAGTAGCTATAAACCTAAAAAAATCATACCTGTTATTTGCATTATAAAGAATTATAAATTATTACATTACATTTTATACGTGGGCGAGTCGAAAATGATCTACACTTTCACCATTACACACCTTTAAGATTGTCATAATTCCTTCTGCGTATGCGTATTTAGAGTTGGTATGACTGTTGGTGTGAGAAATTTGATCCCGATCGCGTCATTTGCCTTCCGGCTATTATAGTGTAAACATGTTCGCTCCGCTAGCAGTATGCACCAAGGAGGAATAACGAGCAGTGATCTGATTTATCTAGTCGGGGGGTGTGAAAGGAGCTGAAACTCATCGTAGACTTTTATCACAATACGGGGACTGTACTTTATCACGTAAAAGTGTTTTTTTGCGAATCGAGAAGTTTAAAAGTGGCCGGACGAGTGTGACGCACGAAGAGGGAGCAGGACGCCCGTCAACCTCCGCCACGGACAGCAATATTCACTAAACTCGAGAGATGGTTCTAGCAAATAGGCGAGATATCGGTGTGGTAACGTCTTCTTTGAACATCAGTCATAATTCTGCTGATCAAATCATCCACGACGATCTTGGCTGCGTAAATAAATTGTAAAACGAAAAATGTAGACAATATTTACATAACCTCGTAAATGATATGGAAAATATTTTACTTTGTTAAAGATTATTAAATTGTTAAAAACACCCCTACATCTGAAGTGCATCCCAGATCTGCATCCCTGGACCACGCGGTGAATGATTGTGCGCGTTGAATTGCAACCACGATGCACTCGGTGGCGGGGAGGGTGGCGGCGTGCGGGGGGCTGCATCATGCAAGCCAGGGGCGTAGAATTAATTCTGAAGGGGGGTCGCGGGGGTGACAAACTGTTTCTGCACGCCGGCCGGGGAGGGGCGGCCTGCGAAGCCTGCGCAGTGAGCCACCCCAACCTCCCACCCGCCCGACCGCCAACCGAAATGTGAAAATTGTTATCGACGCGTCGGTGGTCTCAATGATGGAAAATCGTGGATGAAACTAAATGATTATTGCTTGAGGGGTAAGCAGTGATGATGAGCTACGTCAGCCAGAAGCTATGTAATCGTGTCATAATTAATTAATCGGGTAAATATATAAATACACTACCTTTATGAGAATCATTTTAAACATATTTATCCATTAAACATAGGTATCCGCCTCGAGACGTTTTATTTTTTGAATTTGATATTTAATTTACATTTGTCATAATATAATTCATTAATATGGTTAGAAAATTAAAATGCACATCGAAAACCATGCACATTTCGCGATCTCAACAATCTTTTCGGCGAAGGAACGATTAGCGAAAGGGCATGCCGAGAGTGGTTTGTTCACGTCAAAGATGACGATGCCAGGTTCAACGACAGAGGGTCGATCTTCGGATTTTGATGACCAGGCCCTTCTGGCGGCTGAAAAGGACAAAGGTTGCACGAAAACTTCAACATCGATCAGTCCACGATTAAGGTGACTACGCCATCGAATTATAATTGTACATAATATGTTTTGAGTTTGTTTTAATTTTTGGTTGTACTACAATACATTTTTTTAAAAACGGTGGATAATTATGCATCAATTTAATATATAGTATTTTAATAAATATCTGAAATAGATACAGACAATGAAAAAAGCTACAATAAAAAATGTAACATTGAATAGTTACATTTTTTGTGTTGGAAACCGTGTTGGAAAATACCATTGGCCAACGTAGCACGGATTGCATATGTACCATAATAAATATTATAAAAATAAATATATTATTTTTAAAAAATACAATCACTTTGTATGAACACGAAATTTATTATACGTCAACCGGTTTCGCTTATCTCAAGCTTCGTCAGGACGTATTTAAAACTAACCATAAATACAAAAATAATGCACTTATATATACATAAAGAGGGAATACATATACAGTTAGATAGAACATCAAGGGAGACAGAATATAAAATTATATTTTATATATATATATATATATATAAGTGTACTCTTTTTGTATTTATTGTTAGTTTTAATTACGTCCTGACGGAGCTTGAGATAAGCGAAACCGGTTGACGTATAATAAATTTCGTGTTGTTTAATTAATTCGGGTTGTGTCAACTAATCATTACTGCAATCGATACAGTCCACGGAATCTTATCCCACCAGTGTCTTAAAATCTTTTCTTCAGCCCACACTGTATTTTTTTGCCGTGGGATAGCTACGAAAACATAACTTGAGTCCACTATATGTTAATACTGACAGGAACTGATGTATTTTATAATTTTATATGGTGTGGAATCATGAACCCTGAAGGTAAATGAGAAAATGTGGATTGATGCCTTTGAAACGTGGTGCTGGAGACACATGTTACGCATACGGTAAATTACGAGACGTACGAATGTCTGCATTCTACAGAATCTTAACATCAAAAGCAGACTTTTAACAATTTGCTTATAATGAATCTTTCAATTATTTAGACATATTGCGAGAAGAGAAGACAGCTTGAAGAAGCTTGTTGTGGTGGACCAAGTCGAAGAAAGACGAAGACCCCCTACTTGTTAGACTGACGTACGGGTCAATTTTTTACTCATGGCACTGTACAGTTGGCCACTGACGAAACTGTTGCAAGTATAGATTTGATTAATTATTAATTATTTTATGTACAGAGAATGAAATAATATTTTAAGACTCCCCAATGTGTGAGTGTGGTGCCGAGGGGGAAACCCTTGACTATGTCTTTTTCGCCTGTCCATTGCGGATCACAGATTTTTTTTACAATAATCTTGTCAATGGTAATTTTCAACTCCCGGTTAACTTGTGTCATCTTCTTTCCCTCAACTCGCCACATTGAAGCTATATAATACCAAATTTCTTGAACGTCAATGGTATTAACTTGTAACGCAATATTCCCTATTCTATAAAATTGTTGTACGGCTTTCTATGAAATAATGTTTTGACTTGTTTAATGGCACAAATCACTTTTGAAGGGTGGATTGCCTGTTTAACAGAAGAAGAAGAAGAAGAAAAAATAATATTAATCATGTCTTAATAATAATAATGATCTTTATCAGTTGAAACTAGTAGGTGGAGAAAATAAATTTTGGTTAAAAGTGAATAGTATATTTTGAAAGACTCAATAATCAACAAACTTGTCTGAGAAGGTGTATGAATGTGGATGAGGCGAGAATTGTGGGTCAGGACAGAAGAGTGTGGCGTTCTATTCGCTCTGTCTACCCCCGCAGAAAAATGGCGTGATGGTAAGTTAGTTAGTTAATATAACAGACAACCACCGAGAAAATTCGAATAGTTTTAAAAATGGTTTAATAATTATTGTTATCAATGTGTAAAATTTATTTTTATTCTGCGCGCGCACAAACAATGCGCGGTGTACACAACCGATACCATGTGTCAACTGCGTTGTTGCATTATTGTTTAGCGTGAAGCGGTCATATAACGTTGTCTCTTTCTCGCTTATATAGCGCTCACGCACACATTGATGTGTATCGGTACACGACACATTCTTAAAGTCCCATAACTAAAAATTCGACCTGTGGTGAAACAGGCACATCTCTGGTGATAAGTGTAAGATCTGTAGAATGCTTCGAATGCGAGAAGCATAATCTTGCATAGTGGAGCATAGCATAGGACTAACATGGATGGATGGACACGAAGTAAGAAAGATGTAAAAAGTGATTCATATTTTGAACCGGTTTTTATTCTAAAAGACACAGTTTCTTGAAAAAATATTTTTTAAGAAAATGAATTTTTTAAGAAAATGACTAGGTTTCTTAAAAAATCTTTTTTTTTGTGTCGGATACTGGCCACTATTATTTTTTTTTGTCAGAGTGATGAAATATATATTATTTCGTTAATACAGTTGTTGAACTTTTGTTAATATTTGTGGAAAAACATTGACTAAATTAGTATGCTCCTGTCTGGTGTTATTTTAGAGTGACGGCCTCGGCGGGATTTCAATATATTTCCTGGGTATATTGCAGAATCTGATGGCTGTCAAATTTAGTGTAGACTCCGTGCCGTCAATATTAAAACAGCAATGCAAAGCTAATGCTGAACGGAAGAGGACAGATGACGAATAAACGCGTACTGTCACGAGAGCGAGTGGGACGGGGCTACGTAAAAGCCAGGAAAATAGTGCGTTATTTATCTGACTACTCAACGGTACAAATGTATTCATTCACAGGGTGTTTTCTCATTACTAGGACATACTTTATTTATTTATTTATTAAAATATGTAAACCGTCACCTCAAGCAATAAATCATGGACACAACACAAGACAAACATCTACACACCAGTTCCGAGAGCAACAACGACATTTTATTAAAGATACTACATGTTCTTAGCTCCGAAACTGTACAACACACTCAGCACCAACTGGAAATCATTTAATTCCAATAAGATTACACAAATATGGACCCACTATATGATCCAATCAGGTAGAGATGAATCAGAAGCATGGCTATCCAACATTCTAATATAATTTATACAATACCTACACTAATAATTCATTAGTCCTACAACACTCCCACTACATATATTTTTATTTTATTTTTACTTTTTTATAAATATTTTCAATTTTTATTCCTGTTGATGACTTAAATAACACCACAACAGCACGAAAAAAAAACTGGCTACTTTAACACAGATTTCAGTCTAGCAAAGTAGCCAGGACAACGCTGTATATATCAGAGGTGAAGTCTACTCCATCCCACACAATAAACTATGAGTATTATGTCTTGTTTATTATGTATAATATATTCACCTCTGTTAGAACAAAAATATGTATGGCATCTAATAAATAAATAAATAAAATAAAATAAAAATAAAAACAACAAATTTCAAAACCCAAATAAATATTTTTAAAGAAGCATAATAAAAATTCTTCACTTAACAAATGATGATAGAAAGTATTTTTAAAAAAAAAAATCCAAGTATCCAACTTTTCACAGATTTCAAAGTACCTGAAATAATAAACATATACAAAAAAATTCAATTATCCAAATTTTTAAATTTAAATATTAGAAGCGAATTCCGATCTACAAGTTTTAGAGACCAAATTGATATTCCAAAACTACAATATACCGCAACCTAAATTTTTTTTACAATCATCACTATTAGAACAATTACAGACTACTATAAATTTGTATGTGAAGTCAAAAAATATGTACACAGACTAACTGAAACACAAATTATACACACTCTTATATACTTTTTCTCTATACACGAGTCTTACTCTCATAGAATGATATATATATATATATATATCCTATTGATTATTTTAAAAATATATTATGTCTTCTAATATTAAAATAAATAAATAATAAGATAAGAAAGAATTCCACCCCAAAGGATCGTGACCAATGTTCTATTCTAATTTTGAGCAATTTTAAGGCCCAATGCTATTATTTGTGCACTGGGTAAGAAAAAATAAAAACATTACCATACTAGTATAAGGCTACTGGTAGGGGCTGCCTTGACCACATTACTAATAAAGATATATTATGACGCATAAATACATCAAAATAACTAACAAGAAAAGCTGCATACTGTGTAAATATTCTTCGCAATAAAAAATATTTTATAATTTTAATATTTACATTTTAACTTTGTAGTTAATATTCATTTTTATATTATTTAACTTTGTTTTCTTAACCACTTAATTAATAAATCAACTGATTCCAAAAAATACTATTTCCTTCGTCAGGATGTCAACTTAACTTATTATTCTAATGTATGTAAAAATCACAATGTTGGTTCACAATGGAGTCCTGGTACCGACACTGATGTATGTAAGTGAGGCCTGGAGTTGGTAGAAGAGAAACCAAAGTAGACTGAATACAGTGGAAATAAGATCACTTAGGCGTATGTGTAGCAAATCTATTTATGACAGAATAAAGAATGAAGAAATAAGGAAGGAATATAAAGCTGATCTTAGAATAGTGAGTAAGATTAAGAAAGGATCACTTAGGTGATTTGGTCATATCCAACGGATGAATGAGAAGAGAATGGTAAGAAAGATATATAACGCAAGTCTTGATGGCACCAGAAATAGAAGACGTCCACGATAAGGTAAACCGGATTCTGGAGAATGATCCTGTTAGAAACAGTCAACGAACTTGTATAAGAAGAAGTATGAATGTGGGTGAGGCGAGAATTATGTGTCAGGACAAGAGTGTGGCGCTCTATCCTCTCTGCGTGATGGTAAGTTCGTTAGTTATTTAAAAATCTATTTTAAAACAAATTAATTAAAATACTAGATTTATTTTTAAATTATTTTTATTTTTTTTAAATAATTAATCAAGTACAAATTAAATGTATTAATTAGAAAGATGTACATATAAAATCAATTTTATCGGGAAATATTGTTGGTACTACCGGGATTCGAACCTTGATCTCTTCCAATCTGGGAAACGTGCATTAACCGATTATGTTATAGCACCACAGTGCATTGACGACAAATTTTCGAACCTATATGTTACACTTTTTCAAATAAGTACATCTATGGTTCCATTATTTGAAAGCATTAATTTATTTTAGATCCAGGTTCGAAATCCAGTAGCAACAACAATATTTTTCGATAAATTGATTTTATATGTATATATTTCTAATTAATACATTTAATAAGTATTAAAAATATCACAGACCTATATTCTGAATAATTACAACTTCACAATAAGAATGTGTTCTCCTTAATAAGTTAATTAAGTGATTAAACAAAGTTTTTTTTTTTAATATATATATTATGCAGGTGAAGGGAGAAGACAGCAGAGAGATAATATCTTGGCTGTGTAACCTAAGAACGTGTTTCAATATCCAGGTTAAATAAATATGGTCGCCAACCTCCAATAGAAGATAATTGTGTGCGCGCTATATTTTTTTTTGTGCGCTATGATGTCAAGTCATGTGCGCGTGCACATCCACAAATAGACCATTGCACACAGCATTTAGCAAATGATGAAAACAACACTAGTAGCACCCTGTATTTTTATATATTCATTTTATCAAATGCACTCTGTGAAAAAAAAAGTACATTTCATAGAGCAAACAACAGTTTTGGTACAAAGTAAAAGCCTTTATGGAAATTAAGGTTTTGATGAAAAATTGAAATATTTGCCAGAGGCGGCACGCATTCGTTTATATTTTCCTGAAACACCCTGTTTCCAGGCACGCTGTGAAAACATTTCGTTCAAATGAAAAATAAGGCAGCTTTGATATGGAAATGAGGTAATTCAAATGCAATCAACAAACTGCATATTTACGACAGGTAGTTATAACCCAAACTCTACACAGTTGAGTTAATTTATAAACATATTAATTACCTGTCCACATATTTATGCAATATATGTATTGTTATTTAATTAAAAAAAGTTTTTGAATGAATAAATCATTTAAATTAACAGCCCTGTATGGGTCAGTGAAAGCAGGTTGCAGGTTTTCGAAAATAAAGTCTTACGATACAATACGTGATAACCTAACCGGAACTTACGCCCAGATATCCTGAAGAGGGTGAAAGCAAGTTACTAAATGCACCCTGCAGATACTGGTGCGTGAAATCAAATACCTAGAAGCCGTAAAGTCTTATATATAAGTTCCAAATTTATCGAAAACGTAATTGGTTGATTTTTTTCGGATAGGAAAAGATCCAGGTTCGAAATTCGGTACCAACCAAATTTTTTTTTCTGTGTATCTGTCTTAATTTAATTTGTATTAAAAATACTATAGAATTATGTTCTTAAATTGTAATTTTACAACTAACTGTGTGTTTTCATTAATAATAATGGAAACAATCCAAGCAATAAGTGGCCAGAGCCTCACTATACGTCGCACGCATATAAGTAAGGCTCAGGGTAGCAAAGAGAGGTTGAAAGCAGTTCGTTTGTTGAAAAGAGGCCGAAAATTGGTACAGAATACATAGAAAACTCCCTACATATTTTTATGACTCATAAACATCTTATCACTTACTAATTCGAAAATAATATATAACGCGTTTGCGCAGTCTCATTTGCAATACGGTATTATTGTATGGGGAGGAGCATATAAAACTTCAATGTCATAGTTGGAAATCACTCAAAAAATAATAATAAAAAATATTCTAAAAAAAAAAACTATCCAGGTATACAACTTTTCACAGATTTCAAAGTACCAAAAATAATAGACATATACAAAAAAAAATCAATAATCCAAATTTTCTAAATTAAAAATCAATTAAACTTTAGAAGCAAATTCCGATCTACCAAATTGATATTCCAAAACAAAAATATACCGCAACCCAAAATCACTATATATATATCATGACATCAAATTTTTTAACAATCTTCTCATCACAATTAGAATAATTACAGACTACTATCAATTTTTATCTGAAGTAAAAAAAATATGTACTCAGACTAACTGAAACATAGAATATCTCGCATATACTCCTTCTTTATACACGAGTCTTACTCTCATAGAAATAAAATAAATGTTAAATGAAATATATATATATCCTACTGATAATTCTAAAATGCATTATATTTTCAAATATTAAATTTTTTTTTTTTTTAACTAAAACTAATCTCACATTTAGTCTTCCACGATGCAACACCGATACTAAACAGAACTCATTTTTCTACCGCCACTTTTTATTTCAACTCACACTTTTATAAATTAAACATTTTCAATACATCAGTTACCTCAATTAAATCTAAATACAATATATAAACCTTAATGGCCCTCATTTTATTTTTATTACACAGATCTTATTTCTTGTTCCATCTTTACCCTCCCGTTCCTTCTGGAAAATGTTATTCTTTTTAACTTTTATCTCTGCTCTTTTTATCTATTTTTTAATTTCTTACTTTTTGTCTTTTCTCTTATTTTTACTGATTTTTTTGTATTCCTGCAATAGAAGAGAGAGTTTTCGCTGTTTTTGTCGTTTTCTATGCAGTTTAAAATTCATTTCTCATTACTAAAGTCTCAATAAGTTTTTGTATCAATTTAGAAGGTCAATCTCTTGTTATTAATTCAGAGAAAACATGTCATTGATTCAATTTTTGTTTTACTTTTATCTAAATTATTACATCAACTGTTCTGGTAACTGTCCAAATAAAATAAAATAACTTGGAGACCAATAGTTAAGACGGATGTTCTTCTATATTTTTCAAAGTCCGAATACTCCGTTGGGCCGTGTAACAATAATGACATTATTTACCAGCGAGACATATTCTGAATAACAGCCCAGACGGTTGCAGATCGATCGATAGGCTGAAAATTTGCTGATTCGACTGTGTTACTACGACTGAAGGACACTGGCACAAGAAATGGGGAAATGGACGATTCTTGAAGAAGGCTCAAATCTAGGAATGTCGCTCCAATAATGATTGTTTTAATAATACATTTTCTTGTCACAATTTAAGATAGTTGTTACACGTCATGTAACATACAACACATCTGCAATATGTGTAAAACAGGAAGAACTTGTGATCAATGATGTCCGGTTATTATAAATAGTAATTTAATTTTGCTGAATATTTATAATAATATTAAATATTGAAACACTGGACGTGTTTTATAACATTAAGAATCGCAGTTTATTTTGATACTTTTGTAGCGATCAGAGTTCATATTCACCGCCATCTCAGTCGGCATCGACGCTAGCGACAGCGCTGCCGGCTGCTGCTACAAGTCTGATTCAATCGTTCAACAACGGCGGTCTTGCCGGCTCACGCACGCCGAGCAAGACCGCCAACTTGCTTCATTTCAGTTCATAATACACGTGCACCTTCTACATCTTCATTCATTCCTTTCATTATATTTATCTTCGTTGTTATATCCATCACAATAAACACCTCAACCGCCAATCACATTTCTTTCATTTAACCACCGTCCTAACCCCCAAACTTTCATCACTAAATAACTTTATTTATTTACATAAACATAATTCTCTGTTTGAACAAACCGACTTTAAATTATATGCAATTACTTCACTGTAGTTTAGAAAATTCGTTCTAATCTTATGTTAGCGTAAACGATATTTTAAAATTATTTTTGTTGTATTATATAATCTTTATATTGTGAAAACTTTACAAATTATAATGTTGTAATCTCAGGCTTAATCTTATTTATTTTCTTTGAGAATGATTGTCGGTAGTAAGTGGGAGACCGAATGGCAAATTCTGTGCATTGGACCCACGTGTCTTATACTATATCTTGAGTGAACCGGTGGACGTCACAATAAATGTATATATAAAACAAGATGCAATTAGATAGTATATCAATATTAAGTGGGACTTATAGTAAACGCAATGTATAATTTATACCAACAGCTAAATAACATGCAAACACAACTATAGAGAAAACTGAAAAATGTAATATTCAATATACACTGGACTCTCTTTATACACGGTGGATACGTTCCACGCAATACCGTGTAAAAAAAGTATACTAAAATAAAAAATAATGGTTAGGTTTCCTTGTATAAAAATCAACTCAGAATATTAAAAAATAAAATTCATTATTGATTATTGTATCTTAATTTTAATTTAAAAATATGCTTTAAAAAAATTGTAATAACGATTATTCATTATTAGTATCGCTTTCATCACTTGAGATATCCAAAGTCTGTGTAATATTTTTTTCCAAGTTTTCGGTTCTACTGAGTTTAAACAAAAATTCTGTTATCTATCGCTGTGACTGTTTATTTTCTTCTGATTTCCTTGTACAACTCTTGGTAACGAGCCATGCCAGCGGTCAAATCATGTTGAAATTGCAGAGCTCGTTCTACGTTGTGATCATTTGTTATAAAATGGTTTACAAGTTTATTTTAAAAATGAATTAAATATATTAATTAGAAAGATATACATATAAAATCAATTTTATCGAAAAATATTGTTGTTGCGCCACCGGGATTCGAACCTGGATCTCTTTCCATACCGGGGAAGGTGCATTATCCAACCATGCATAATGCACCTTCCCCGGTTAGGAAAGAGATCTGAATCTCTGAACAAAAGTTTAGTTTAGTTTTGGCACGAGATAGTGACAGTTGGCTTGTGTCCCTGTTAAGTGAGGGTTACGTTATTTGCTGGTGATATTGTATATGTCGGTAAAAGTATTTTAATCTTCCGAGTGTAAACATTTGATGGATGTCCAGGACGTGACATTCTCCAAAGAGTTCATTTGAAGAGCAGCGAAAGGGCTTCTTATTAGTAACTCTCAAAACAATTTTTGAGCTTTACTTACCGAATCCATAGATATAAAAATACTTGCTTACTCACTTACCGTTACGCACAAATTTCGTTACACTGACGTACAAATTTCGCCTTATCCACATTTATACATCTCATACAGGATCGACGATTATTGAGGACCACCCTCCAGTATCTGGTTTACCTGGTAATGCCAAGTCTTCCGCGGACGTCCTCTACTTCTGGTGCCATCATCACTTGCGTCATATATCTCTCTCACCATTGATTCTTGGCTTATGACCAAGTCACCTAAGTGATCCTTTTTTAATCTTACTCACTATACTAAGATCAGCTTTACATTATTTCTTTATTTCTTCATTCTTTACTCTGCCATAAATGAATCTGCCACATGTACGCCTAAGTGATCTCATTTCCACTGCATTCAGTCTACTTTTGTTCCTCTTCTGCCAGCTTCAGTTCTCACTTCCATGCATCAGTGTCGGTACCAGGACTCCATTGTGGACCACTAATCTTGCCTTATTAGCTATAATTCCATTCAAAGCATCGTTTATTTTATTCCCTGTATTTCGATATCTTTCTCTGTCTTTTCGTTTCTATTGAACATACTTCCCAAATACACAAACTCATCTACTTGTTCCAAACATTCATTACCTACAAGTATTTAGCACGGTGTCTCGCTTTCCTTCTTCTCGAATACCATCACTTTCGACTTGTTGACATGCATAATAAGGACGCTATCATTGCGTACATCGTACATTCTACTCACTAGACTCTGTAATTCTTTTTCATTATTCGCCATTAATACTGCATCATCGACATAAATAAATAAAAAATATTATTTTTGACTTGCATCCTTTGTACGCGAGACAAAAGATTTTTTCCTTCCGAATGATTTCAGTCTTAATACAAAATGTGACGTTGAAGTCGTAAAGTTTACAATTTAAAAAATATTATTTTTATATGTGTTTTTAATGGTTTTTGAACGAAATTAGTCGCGCGCGACTCAGGCGTCACGGGTCACGTGACGGTTGGAGTTGTATTATTCGATCGATACGTTCGATCGATAGACAAACAAAGCAAAAAAATATCTGTAAAATGAACCGGAAAAAATTCTACATACGTTCACAAATCGGCGTGAAAATCTTGAACTATATTATTTTCCAAAGAAATAATACGTGCACTTGACGGGCTTGCGGTCTAGTGGTTACAATATTTGCCTAGCGAATTAGTGGTCGGGGGTTTGACCCTCGTTTCGGGAAGCCATCAGTTTAATCCTATTTCCAGTTAATCTTAGTTTGAAAATAGTAAGAATATTGTTGTATCACGTGCGAATCTCTCTATATACAAAAATACATTTCAGATTGTTTTTATTTTCAAAATATGTTTTCAGATGGATGACGCCATTTTATACAATAATGCTGTATAGGAGAGCATGATATCTATAATAATTATTATCTTCTTATCTCTTATGCATTGCGCTGACATAGTTTAGAGTAGGTCTACTGAGATAAGCCTACATAAAAAAAAATATTTAACATTGATTTGTCGATTCTCTTAATAAAGGCTTTTCTATGACTCTTCTTACTCTGTCTTTCCCCAAACCATGACGTGTTACTCCAACTGCTCCGATAATTGTATCTATCTTTGGGAATTTAAATGAATATGCGATGGCATCACTACTAATGGTACTAAGTAATGCGTAACGCATGCGTATTGTATATGTTGTATCTGTATATATGACATGTGTTTACTGTGAGAGCGGTGGATGCCCTAATATTCATATCCTACTCTCGTATCCGATTAATAGTCGCGGGATGTTTTGTGTAGAGTTGCGTTCGAGAGACGGCTTTTTAGATAGTTTCTGACTGGATTGGTTTATATTATATGGAAAAATATAGAAGTACGCGTAATTACAGGGCTTACGACCTGTCTTCGGTTAATATTAATCTTCTTACTCCTTCATTGTATTGATATATAGTGGTCTCAATCAGATGGGACTCGGCTCGTTATGCATCTACCGGTCCTGGGTCGCCCTCACAGCTGACTCCAGCTCCGGGGTCTCTCCAGCCATCTGTCCGCTGTTTGCCACCCTTTAAGAACTTCTTCGCCTCACAGTTGTAACCAGAATAATTTTTATTTCTAGTCACTGTCACTTAGACGTATAATGCGGGCGAAGAATTGAAAGAACCTTTTGTCCAATCTTGTAGACAGCAGTGGCGGTCGGTGACTTTTTGTAGAAGGGATGCTGGAAAACAAGATTATACCAACCATCAAATATAACATACAATCGAAGGATATTTAATGTTTCAATAATTGGGCTTCAAGTATATAAGTCAAATTGTCAAAAATGCGTCACATAAACAAATTTCTGAAAACAATCCGCTCGCTTCGTAATACGTATGCTATTTTGTGCATTATACCCATAAGCGTTAAAGTCGTATTTTTGACGTTAAATGTAGTTAACCAATACGTATACAGTATTCGAGGATGTTGGCAGGCGGAACTGAATGCGCGTGCGCGAAAGTCAAATTCTTTCAAACTTTGTGGATACGGAACGAATGATAGAATCCACTGTTGCTCGCATGTATATGTATGCTGTTGAGCGCGCGCCGTGTCGTAGTATGTGTTATGACTGCTCTCTGAAGGACAGGACGAATTTATTTGCAGCAGTGCTGTTTTCGGCTAAAAACAGAAAGTCCAAAGCTTTTTGTCTCTAGAACACATAAAATGCGGAGCATCCAAAGCTGTATGAAGCGACTGCGCTTGATAGACAGGGCTTGCAGTGGTTAGATTTGCTGTAGAACACATAGCATCCTTCTGCAATAATGCATTTGGAAGACGTCTACTGAACAATCCAAATCTCCGGAGCATACGTGAAAATTGTAAAGACAAGAGAGTGATCAACATTATTTTAGTTGCCAGCTTGATGTCACTATTTTAACATATTTTCTACAGTTGGTTTATAGCAACTTTAGCTAGTTGTATGCGTTTTTGAATTTCCTTCCTACTGCCGCAAGTGGTAGTGACAGTGCGCCCAAATAAATTCGTAGTAAAGGGTGATTAAATAATAATAAAAAAACTACAATGTTAACGATGCAGATTTTACGTTTTATAAACAATATCGTCTTAATGCCGTCCATTTCTTTCAAGACACTCTTGCAATCGTACTCTTAAATTTGAGAGCAAAGCATTGGTTCAATGGCAGCAACTTCACGGCGGATATTTTCATGTAGGCCCTGAATTGTTCCAGAATTGTTGCTATAAACTCTCAACATAAGTATTCCCACAAAAAAAAGTCATACGGTGTAAGCTCCGGTGACCGAGGTGCTCAGGGTATGTCACCGTAAGTGGTGATTAATTTATTGGGAAAAATTCCCCTCAGCTTCTCCATTGAAACTCTAGCTGTGCGTGGATTGGCCCCGTTTTGCCGAAATTGTGTTCTGTTGTTGAACCTGGGAAACAGCTGCAGTTCCGGTACCAAAAACTTTGTGACTGACTGTCTCTCGCTGATTAAAAAAATAAGGGTCAATTATCCTTCGGGCAGAAATTGCACACCACACTGTTGTTTTTGGACAATGCAAACGTTTGTGATAGCATTTCCTTGAGTTGTAGGGGCACCAGTATCTCATGTTCTGTTTGTTAACATAGCCACCGATATGAAAATGTGGTTTGTCATTAAACAATATGTTTCCAATCGTTCGTGCTGTTCCAAAACGTTCCAGTATCGTTCTCACAAAGGTTTCACGTAAAGAATATAATAATGTCGTTGAGAAATTGCACGATTTGCAGTTTGTATGGGTGAAACTGTAGTTTATTTTTCAAAATAATGTGCACTGTTGATTTTTTTATTCCAGTACAGGCTGCAGTCTTCTTTATCGATTTACGCGGATTGCGTATAGTTTTATGGTAAACTTGAGCCACATGTTCTGGCGCCGCTGCTGACGTTGATGGTCCCGGAGGAGTTTGATGTGCCATTGTCCCTTCTTGTCTGAACTTTTGAACCCAACACAAGATAAGTTGCGTGCTCGGCCCATCACTTACTCGTCGAATATTAAAGTGAGTACAAATAGCGCGACGCGGACAAATTAATGAATCACATTTTAAATATTGATCAACCGCTAACGCGCGGTGCGCTCCCGACTAGTGATTTATTGCGACTGGTAAATTAGCAAATCACGCACGTCGAACAATACCCCTCTCACTTACCTTACTCTGATGGTTTACGACCAATTACAATTTAATATTGAAATTTTTCCGCTGGACACCTTTTATATCTGCCGTGTAACGTTATAATAATAATAATAATGTGTTTATTCCAGCGTGGCAAGGTTTTTTTTTTTCCCGATTTGCCATAGAGATAATACATATTATGTTATACATCAAGGTTATGAAATAAATATAATGATATAAAAAAAGAAAACCAAGGAAAATATTAATGAATAAAAAGTTCACACAAAATATAAATATTACATATATAACTACTTCAGTCACGGCCATTGTATATGTAGCTATTCTGTAGGCGTTGCCATTCTCTGGTCAGGGAACCAGCTTTCCATGAGAGCGCCGCTTGCACCAGAGAGTTGTGCTGAGCTCCAGCCGCAGTTTTACGCCAGCAACTCGATGTCTCAGAAGCGGAATGAATCCATGTATACGGCCTTCGGTAAACATTGTAGATGCGCTGCAATAACACGCCAATCCGAACAGTATTCTGTATGAGTTATTGTACTGAATTCAGAGACGGTTATACGTCACTTGCTTGAATTTCGACCAGAGCTCGCAGGTATACATGGTGGTGAAGAAGGATTTAAACAGGATCCTTTTCACCTCCTTACTGCATCGGTAGAAACGCAGTGACAGCATATTTGCACGAACGCTCAACTGTCTCCTCTGCCGTTCTATATCATCATCATCTTGTCCATCTTCATTGAATATATGGCCAAGGTATTTGACCTTATTTTGAACGCTCAATTTCGTCCAAGTTTTTCAAATTATTTAATAAAACTTTTATTTTCAAGTAAAACTAATACACTCAAATTTTTTTTAAATTAAATTGTAAAATGCTCGGTGATCAATAATAACTAGCCTCCAATACAAATTTCCTTTGTTTTCACTCAAACAAATATACGCTGAAATGAAAATGTATGTCTATAGGTTATAAATTGTATTTTGCAAAATTTGAGTGGCTAAAATATTGCAGCCTTCGTTGTTGGTATTCAAACATGGACGGCCATTATACATTTACATCGATGGGATTGCGAATGCCCTTGTAGGTTTCGGGATGTGTACGTTTGTGCGAAGGGTACATATTAGTGTGCAAAGCAGGGTGAACAAAAAAAAGTATTATTTAAAAAAAAAAAATATATATAAGTTTAATTTGAGGTTTAATTAGAAGTGCATTACGTTCAGAATGAGCTGATTATTGAGCCCACCACGCGAAGGAGATCAAGAGAAAGATAACCTTTATTCTCCCATTAAGTTATCATATATAGTCTTCAAAAATAAAACATTGTGAATGTCAAAAAGGAATCTTTTTTTAATACAAATTAAATAAATTAACTAAAACCGAAGCTATTTTTTATTATATTTAATGAAAAGATATTCAAGTGTGGATAATTAATTACAGGGCTTACGATCTTTATTAACATACAACTTAATACGTATTAACACACATACAACTTCCAAAAGTTGGATTAACGGGTGAAAATGGTGAACGTTATATTACTTCTATATTTTTCTATTAAATATAATAAAAAATAGCTTCGTCTCTATGAGATATATATATATTGTTTGTTTAATAACAGTGCCTCTGAGGGTGAAAACCTATTAATTGTGTGTTCTTAGACATATTGAAATTATAGTCAACTGTAGATGGACAAACTTTAAAATAAAAATAAAACCATTGATATCATACATGTTTTTAAAAATTCAACTCCGTTTTAAAGTTCTATAATGCTTGCTAGATAACCCTATATTATACTTTTCAGTCACCCTACCGTTGAATAAGGGTTGCGCGCTGCGATTTGATGAATGTAACTTCACATACACTTGCACCCCACATTTGTGCATTGCGTCTGGCCGTGCAGGGATGAAAACCGTCAGTTATTGCAAATTTTTAGCCCTTTATTATACTGCACATATCGGGGAAATTTGTTAAATCATTTCTGTTTCATTCAACACTACTCTCTTCATTATATTACTCTCTCTCTTTCGGCGGTTTATCACTACTGATAATTTAAAAACAAAATCTAGCAGTTTGTCTACAAGTACCTTTCAAAATTGAGCTAATTTTTTCATTCTCAATTTTATTACATATACAGAGTGGCCCAAAAAAGTGAGAATATCTCGTAACACATGAGCTATTTCAAAACGTTCACAATATTCAGCTAATCAGAAATTATCAAAACACTCCATATCGCATAATCTACTGGGTTTAAATCTGGGCTGTTCGGTGGCCACATGCCTGGCTCGATGAAATTAACAATCTCACGACAAAGAAAGTTGATTGTATTTCTGGCTGTGTTAGATGGAGCTCCGCCCTGCTGTAATGTCCAGTTATGCTGTAATGTCTAGGCTTTGTTTTGAAACTCTTTGATCATTTTCCTAGCACACTGACGTTTTTCAATTCGCATATTTTTGATCAGAATACGGTCTTCTGCAGTGATTTTTGTCATTCTGGGCAACAATTTGAAAAATATCAAATATAAAGAATGGGAAAATTAATAATCAAAGATGGCGACCGGAAATGATCAAAATAAAACTAACTAACTAAACTATTCAAGCTATGATATAGTTATATTAATTTTGATGTAATTATATCACATTTTACGAAATCTTCGCACTTTTTTTGGGCCACTCTGTATATACATAATAATTTTATTTTTTGCCAAACTGCATGGCAGTTTTACGGCAAGAGTTGCTTTTTTACATAGTTATTATTGAGGTTTTATAAACAACTTTTTTTTTTCATAATTAGGGTAAAAAATAATAGTTAAGAAGATGTTAATGAACTAAAAGTATATATTATCTTATACCAAATTAGTATGTTAATATAATATATAGTAGTACAGATCAAATCAATTAATCAAAAAAATATTTTCTTGCCTAGGAACCAGGAACTCTTCCTATCAAGCAAAGTGTGCTGACCATTACACCATGTCAACAAATTAACAACCAATATCCGAACCCATATGTTTTACTTTCAAATTGATACATGTGTTATTTCATTTTTTGAAAGCAATTTATTTCATATATACGGAGCATCTCAAATAGCCATGAGTAAAACCCGATAGGAGACGCCATGCAGGTTAGAAAATTTATCGTTAATTTACGTTATTGACATGGTGAAATGGTAAGCGCACTTCCCCGGATAGGAAAAGGTCAATGTTTGAATCCCGGTAGCAACTAAAATATTTTTTCACTCAATAGGTTTTTTCTGTATATCTTTCTATTTGATTTAAAAAAAGGGTACTTTAAGAATAGGACTATTTTGATGGGCAAGGCGCGATCCCTAGGCCAGCATCTTAACCACTAGAGCAGGGGTCGATAGACCGCGGCTCGCGAACTGCATGCGGCTCTTTTCATAGGCATTTGTGGCTCTTCAACTCCAGCTCGTACTTTTATATGCAATGTAATAGTTTTCCTGAAACATATGACACAGTAAAAGAACAAGCATTTGTCATTCTTACAATCATTGCCTCTATATATTTATGCGAACAAACATTATCTTCCATAAATCAAATAAAAATTAAGTTAAGATGCTAATCATAATTGAACATGTAGTTACATGCCAGACATAGCAAAGCCTTCGAAAGCGATTCAAGGTCACCGTTCTAATTAGTAAACTTTATAAAGCCTGAAAAGTATTTTATTAGTGTTTAATTATTCAGGTTTTCTTATTTTATAAGTACGGCACTGAGCTACTGAAAATTACAACTCCCATATATTATATTCTTCTAAGTAGTCCACAATTGTAACTTGAATTTGAGTTTTAAATAAAAATCTTTGATTATACCTCGTTTTTTTTTATCATTAACCTTTACTATACCGTGATATAAAATACTCATATGCAGCCATGCTGTCAACTTGTGATACCGTAAAAAATTTAACATTTTAAATGTGAAAAAAGCTTAGCTTTAAAATTGTTAATCCTATAAACTTACTCCAAATATTGAGCATTAATGAGATCAATATCCTAATATAATTCGGAGCATTCATCGAGTCCTATACAACACTACCTTTTTTCTTATCTCTCTTTATTAAATTAGTGAGAAAGAGAGATGTTTGTTATTATTTTTATTGTGAAATTAATGTACCATCTCTATTTGTCTTCCCACAAATTGTATTTTTTCCAGCATATTAATTATTTTAATTTGTATTAATGTATGTATGTATTTTCTTCAAAAATAAAAAGTGATGATAGCCAACATGTGCCTACCTGTAAGTTTTATGACACTACCTGTTCGGGTTCCTACGAAAATATTACATGCTTAGTGGATGTTTGTATATTGGTTGTGTAGGACGTCTGTTGATGTGTGAGAATATGTACATTATTCGTAATATTTTTAACTATAATTTTTTAGTAGAAACATTACGGCACATCATTCCATTTCATTAAATCATATTTGAAATGAAATATCTATAAAAAATTTCCTACAAAAAGGTTGAAAAACTGAAAACTTGAGGTGGGTCTAAAATGACCCACCACCGCCGGACGTGTTTTGTTTTGACCCATCGGGCAGTAGGTGTTAAGCGGATAATACACTAGAAGAAGAAGAAGATGACTATAGTAAAATAGCTAAATTAGCTCTAGATGCCACAAGCTTGGTCCCTTATACGTATTGTTAGAATTTTCTTTAGCGATAAGCATGCGAAATCGCCGCTATACAATCATGAAAGGCGATTTCTTTGCCAATCTCGGGCGTTCTAGTGATGTATATTAAATAAAATATAATTTATTACAATTTCACGCATGGCCTTTTTACACTGCGCCTAGAAAGTAACAATGTTTTGTAAATATTGCATTTCTGGCGCGGTGGCGCGCTTTAAAGTTGAGTACCCGTGAACCCAAACAACTTTTAATTATAATAATATTGGGTAATTTATATTGTTTTCAACGATCCTTGATATTTTATAAGGCAAAAAAATACACAAATCTGATTACTACGTTCAGAAACGAATAAAATAGTATTTTTGAACACGAAGTTCAATAGAATTGTGAGAACTGTCACTTTGTAAATGTATACCTGTGTGTGTGTGTCATGAAAGTGAGTAGATGAGTAGTGGGAGGCGAGCCTTATAAGGGGCCGCCTCTGTGGGAAGAGCTCTCTTCCATCTTCTTAATAACAAGACTATCTCTGAACTATTGACTGTAATAAACGTAGAATTAAATATATTAATTAGAAAGATATTACAATAAGAATGTTTTCTCCTAATAAACATATAATTGTTACTTGTAAATACTGAGTTTCACTTACAAGAAATCGGGACCCAAGAAACTAGACAGTAATCAGAGGATAGAACCCTAAGAGAATCTGTGGTAATTCAAGATTTATCACAATAATAAAATTGTCATTTTTTATTTTTTTCACATCTGGGACTAGTATCCTTCTCGCTCACCGCTGCTTACGCCACTAAGCCCACGTTCATTTATGATTAGATAAAAGACTCCATTAAAAGCCTGACTTTTCGTATCCTTCAGAATCACTTTTTAGGGAATTTCAGGTCATGGATATAAGACAATTATATGTGCTGAATATACTATCTTGCTTTCATAGGAAAACAAGCGCTCCATCTGTGAGGACTGAAATATATTATCCCCACAAGAGCAAATAATCTTAAAATAGTTGCGCGAATGAAAACTATTCTTGACCAAAGATTATTCACCTATCAAGCCACCAGAATATGCAATCAAACTGGAAATAAAATTAGAACTTTAACTGACATTAAGGTTGACATTAATGTTTTAAGTTGGTTGTTGTCATTAGGAAGAGCAGTTACTGAAAGTAAACTGTTTTATAAAATGAAATAATCCTTATAACTTTTGAACTTATATTCTATAATATTTCCGATTGATAGATCTATTCCAATTGGAATTTAACATTTTTTCGATAGATAGATCTTTCTAGTTATGTAATTTTTAATAAATTTATGTTAAAATACCACAGAACTGTGTTCTGAAAATGCAACTTTACGGCAAAACTGTAATATTTTTAATTAATAAATGTTGACAAATGATTCTTAAATACTAATTAAATGTATTAATTAGAAAGATTTATTATCGAAAAATATTTTTGTTTCGTCACTGGGATTCGAACTTGGATTTCTTTCCAAACTGGGGAAGGTGCATTATCCAACATTATTTTTGACGACAAATTTTACACTTTTTCAAATTAATACATCTATCGTTTCATTATTTGAAAGCCATATACTTTATTTAACGGAATCTCAAATACCTTTAAGTAAACCGATAGCAGACTCCAGAATCAACAATTCATTTGTATTAAATTTTTGGAAAGAGATTTGATTTTTCAGGTATATCTTTCTAATTAATACATTTAATTAGTATTTTTAAATATCACAGACCTATGTTCTGAATAATTACAACTTCACAATAAGAATGTGTTCTAAAAATCATAGGCAATTTTATATAAAGCTTTTGTTTAATTTGTTAACAGAATTCCGCGAACACCCGGTAGGTGTTATTGTACGTAAGAATGAATTATTTTTATCGGATTGTAATAACTGATTTCACGCATAAAATTTCAAATTGCCGTCAACCTCGGTCGTGCGCGGTTCACTCTCTTAGTGGCCATGTCTTCGCTAGTGTTCTTGATCTTGGCGATCGCAGCTGCGTCTTGTAAGTATTCACTTTCAATTATTTTAACACACTTTTTTTTTTTCTGTAACTTTCGCATAAAATTTGTCAGAAAAACTGCATGAGAAACAGCGCGACTGTAAATATAGAAAAAAAATTACTCTAGCAAATTCCTCGTGTTTTATTTTCACATTTATATGCAAGTACAGGGTGTAACTGACCCAGTCCACAATATTTACCTGACTGTCAAAAATATTCAAAGAGTATGTGTAAACCTTACACCGTTACGGAAAATATTATTGTAAGAGATTTTTACAAAATCGTGTATCTTTAAATACTTTTCGAAATAAATACTTGAAATTGATCGATACCTTTGCTTCAGAACCTAAATCATCTAACGAAAAACGTTTCAATTGATTGAAATAATCACATAATTACGACTTTTTAAAAATATTTATATCTCTTGATGTGGTTGAGATTAAGTACATGTAGCTTGAACATTTACGAATCATATTTTTAACGTGTTGTATCTACCCCTAAAATATTGTGCACTGAATGTTTTACATCTAATATATAATTTTAGTAGCAAACGATTGAATCACGAAAGGGTTGTAACCTACTGTATACATGTTTATTAAGTAGAGTATCATAATGAAATGTGTTAGAAATAGCGAGTAAGAAAATTTAAAATCATTTTTATATAATCTCACTTTTGCTTCTGTTTTTGGTTTCATCTTTGACGATACCGCAAACGCGCGGTATCCGTTTAAAATCAAAAATATTTTTGAAGTGCCAAGTATCGATCCCGGTACTTTACGCATGCTAAGGGAAGACGGCACGTGCCAAATTTCATTATTAAAATATTAACTACATAATCCATGTAAAAATATTACATTTTAAATCAACAATCATATTATACGTAATTAGTTTATCAACTATAAATTTAGAATAAGTAGAAAAAAAAAATGAAATTAACAAAATATGCTGCAATATTTGATATTGAGCAATTTATAACCTGACTGAAATTTATAGGGATAATACACATAATTACAAATTGAAATAATACAATACAAATTAAACATGTTATGTCCAGTTTATAAATTTCTCAAAATCAAATATTGCATCGTATTTTGTTATTTTATTATACAGGGTGTACCAGACCTAGTCCACAATATTTTATGGGTGGATACCTGACTAAATTACGAGTCGAAAATGTTCAAGGAATATGTGAAAATTCTGCGCTGTTACGGAAAATATTATTGTTTGAAATTTTTACAAAATCGTGTTAATCTGAAAGTCTATGTATTTGCAAAATTATTCGATTATTAATGGATATATTTGCTTCAGGTCCTAAATCATATCATAAAAAATAGTCTAGCCGCTCCAAATTAATTATTTTTTTGTATTAAATATATAATTTAGAATCAATAAAATATTTCAATTAATCAAAATAATTGCATTATTATGATTTTTTTTAAATTGCTTATATCTCTGACGTGGTTGAGATTAGGCACATATCACTTGAACACTTATAATTCGTAATTTAGTCAGGTATCTACCCATAAAATATTGTGGATTAGGTCTGTTACATCCTGTATACTGCCATTTAGATTACTGAAGCAAATATGTATTAATAATTTATATTTATAAATAATTATTTGAACCGACAGATGGAGATGGAAATTTTCCTGAAGAACGTACACTGCTTAAAAAAGACTCAATTTTGAGTGAAGATGACCTGGAAATCAGGATTGTTGGTGGCAGAAAAGTGTCCATAGTCAATTATCCTTACACAGCAAACTATGGGCTGGTCTGCGGAGCAGCTGTCCTCTCACCGGATTGGCTGATTACAGCAGCGCATTGTGGGTAAGACATTCCTTCCATCAATATCAAAGTTTTCGTGGGCTTAAGCTGTTGATATTAGTATAATAACATAGATGGGGTTAGGTTTTCATAGGTAAATATAATAATATCACAAGCAATGAAGTAGTGAAGCATGTCAGTAATGAGCTTTTGAAGCATGTTAAAAAAATAAGAAAAAAATCAAGATTACCGTGCTTTTTGAATTTTTTCAAAATATACAATATATTCGGAGACACTGACGTTCAAAGTTGGGCTTGTTGAAAAATGGTCAGATTATCAATATCCACAATGCATATTAACAATATTAATACAAGAGTGTCGAGTACCGACTTGACGACTCGGAATATGTGACGTCACACGATAAAATCCCTTATTACGAATTATTTGTGCAATAAAATAGTACAATAATGAAGAGAGAATGGTAAGAAAGATATCTGATGCAAGTGTTGATGGCACCAGAAATGGAAGACTTGACATGACCAGATGGTCCTGTTGATAGCCGCAAAGATCGGCGAGATTGTATGAGAAGATGTATGAATGTGGATTAGATGAGAACTGTGTGCCAGGACAGAATGGTGTAGCGCTCTATCTTATCTGTCCACCCCCGCGGAGATACGGCGTGATGGTAAGTTAGTTAGTTAATCAATTTATTGTAATGCATAAACAATTCATTTTATGGAACGAAGTATTATTTTTAATTCAGATATCTCTTAAAATTATTCCCTATTAAATCGTACCCTTTATTTGTTAAGATTTGAATAATATAGGCGCCCGGTGGTATCCCATTCTTTCAACCATTGACCACATGCACTTGGCGACAGATGAAATATGTGAACTCAACATAAATAAACAGTCGTTCCTAAATTTATACGTTATAGCTCGATAGTTGTTTTAACATATGTATGGTTTTAGCGTTTAGAAAAGCTAATTAATTGCTGGCTAAAATCAACTATTATTAACCTCAGACTAACTTTTTAATTTAGCACTACACCACTGCTCGCATCTAATTATTTATTTATTTGACATACATTTTGTATACATCAGAAATTAACATACAATAATATATATTATAATTTACTGTGTGGGATGTAGTAAGTATCCACCTATGATATACAAAGCATTGTCCTGGCTACATTGCTAAATTACCGTATGTGTAAGTTAAGACAGTTTTTTCCGTGTTGTTGCGGTGTTATTAAATTAAAAAAAAAAAATAGTAAGTTAAAACAGAGATATATAAAAAATAAATGGAGACAGTAAAAAAGTCTAGTAAATGTGTTGCAAATATGAAGTGAATCGTTAGTGTATTGTATTGTGATTGCGTGTATGCGTAATTTTTTTGCAAGTGAACGTTTTCCGGTTAGTGTTAATTGTGTTGTGCAGTTTTGGAGCTAAAAAAATATATTATAGAAACTTTGAAAGAATGTTGTTGTTGCTCTCGGAGCAAGTGAGTTATTGTTTATTAATTGTCTTGTGTTGTGACTATGATCTATTGCTAAGTGTGAGTCATCATTTGAATGGAAATATTGTACGAGTCGTAACTAAGAAAATTGTCTTACGTCTAGAACGCTACTCCGTAAATATAAGATCTGTTGAATATATAAGAATTGTCTTTTGTGCTCTTGTCACCGACGCTAATATTGTTTGATATTTGTGAAGATGACGAGGATACAACGCATTAGCACGATCTACAACGAATATTTTTTCTCAAAACCAAAATACTTGCTAACGGATTCTACGAGTGTTCATTTTAATCTTTTCTCTAACGTAAAGTAGAGCCTTCGAAAATTAAAAGATTTCAGTAATAAAAATATTTTATTTATTTTTGATATCGAACATCATGATAACATAAGATTTATAGCAAAATTCATAAAAAAACAACTATCAACTGTTGTGAAAATGTAAAATCATTTATTTGGCCCGGCCGTAGTTTTAACGACCATAATAATCTATTTTTTACAAACGCTGCCGTCACGGATTAATATTTTTTTTATAGTATGAAAAATAAAGAAAAACGAAATGTATTTTATGTTACAAAACGTCATTGCGAGCCTGATATTCTGAGAATTATAAAATTTAATATACCTACCCTACGCCAAACATGCACAGCACATTTTTTTTATTTATTTATAATCATGCCCTTGTGGGCTTTTACAAAATTAATTATAAGAAAAAAATGTGCAGCTACAAAAGTATCATGAAATATATAAAATTGTATTGTTGATAGAATCTGCGTTAACTTTGTAAAGTTTCATCATAATGGATGTATATAAATGAAACAATGTTATAACTCTATTTGAGTTTAACTTGCACTATTCGAGTTACTGTTTCTCTCGAAACTCGAGTAGTGCTAATAAACTCTAGTAGTTCTTGTTCATTATTCGGCATTAGTACATGTACGGTATCGCCTTGTCATATATGCGTTGCACTATCGAACAGCTGCCTAGTAGCATCGAGAAATGCCAACCAAACGGCGAACGAGTAGGATCGAGATAGGAGCCTTGAGTTTACATCTACAGCCATTTTGTTTTAACATCGACTTTCTTTTAACAGCCATTTTGAAAGTGTCTACACTGGATCCACCTTCATATCGAGGACCCTGAAGAGCGCGGTGGAAAGACACGTGGTTCATCCATCTTACAAGAATAAATCCAACACGTACGAGTTCGATTTCGACTTCCAACTCCTGAAAGTGAAAACACCACTGGTTCTGTCCAAGACTACAAAACCAATCGAGATTGGATCAGATAATGACGTCGTCCTTGGATCCTTTGCGACCGTCACCGGATGGGGCAGTACATACGAAGATGTGAGTAGATATTATCAGTTTTTTTTGACAAATAATATTTTCATGGTTCGTATGTAGGTAAAATATTGACTAGTAGACTACAAGATTGAGTCATAATAACATTCTGTCATTTATTAAATCCTTGTTTTTTGTTTTCTCCCTTTTTTCAATTTATCGCTGTTTTTTTCATGAATTTAACGAGGCCCCCCTGAGCCAAGCTGCCTCACTTGCCCCGAGGATAAAGGAGCACTGACACACATACTCGTCTCCACACACTTCTCTGTATTCAGACTCATACACATTAATACTCAAATGTATATAATCTTTTAAAACAATTGTCTAAATTTTTATGAAAATAATTTCTCATTTTCAGGGACCTACATCGGACAACTTACTAGCTGTGGACGTGCCTATAATATCACCCAAAGAATGTAAATCGAAAGCAGAGGGAGAATACGCCAAGTACGTGAGTGAGAGGATGCTGTGCGCTGGATACAAAGAGGGAGGGAGAGATACATGTCAGGTAATTAATTATACGATCTCTAATAATATTAATATGTTCATTCTTGGGGTAATAAATGGTCATCCCTTCCATCAGATCTTATATTTAAAGAGTACAATATCCTAGAGTACAATTTCCATGCTAACAACAACTCACTTCAAAAAATAAATCACGGTCAACGACATTTCATCAACGATTCTACATGTTCTTAGCTCCGAAACTGTACAACACACTCAACACCAACTGGAAATCGTTCACTTCCAATAAGATTACACAAATATGGACCCAATATATGATCCAATTGGGTAGAGACCAATCAGAAGCATCGCTATCCAACATTCCAACATAATCATAATACAATACCTACACTAATAATTCACTAGTTTTACAACACTCTCACTAGATTTTTTATTTTATATTCCTGTTGATCTTTCTTGAATTAAATAACACTACAACAGCATGAAAAAAAACTGCATACTTTAACACAGACGGCAGTCTAGCAAAGTAGCCAGGACAATGCTGTATATATCAAAGGTGGAGTCTACTCCATTTCACACAATAAACTACGAGTATTATACTTAATTGCAATATAATTGTATCTTATTTTTTTGCTTTTATATTATAATATATTCACCAACAACAGAAACATGTATGTCAATAAAGTCTAATAAATCTTCATGAGTCATTTTCAATCCACTGCTGGTTTGAAAGACTTTTCATGTCTCTGGTACTCTCTTTTGTTCTTCGAAAAAATTTGTCACATTGTAACTCCCACTGCTTCAATGATTTCGTTTATCCATTGTAGCTCTGGGCATTCATTAAGTCATATTTGACTCAATGAATAATATTTTGTTCTTAAATATGACCCGCTAATTGCTGCATCGATCTGGGCTTTAATCCACGTATTTATATTTCTGTTTCCTTAGTGCTTCTTAGCATACTTCTTTTCATAATCGTTATATTGTCTGAAGTTAATGTTATTGTTTATGTTTTGTTAATTAATAAGCATAGCCGTAACACGCTGTAATTGTCTGGCATATCGCACACCTAGATCACAACTAAGACAACTCAAAAAAAATAATTTTGAGTTTTATTTTATTTTTACTTTTGAGAGAAACAAACAGTACAATAATAATAACTGATTTTAAATATGATATATAAAAATAATACCAGTGAAGTTCTGAAGATTGAAGAGTATAAGAGTTATTATTGTATTCGGATACTCTGTCATATACGCAACTAACTTAGCCCCAGTTCTCGAATAATGTAATTTTAAGTCGAGTACCTACTCCCTGTGCATTTAGTCCTTGTAATATATACCTTAATATACCCATCCCGCTCTGGTCAACTGATGAATTTCGCCGACCCGGGAACAGATTGCCTTCTGACACAGAACTGTAAAGATCTGTGTTTTTTTAACGTCCGAAAATAGCGCCGTGCGTAACGCTAGGACCACGAAGAGGCGGTGTTGTAAACATCTCCGGAAGTGCAGTGATATCTCGGTTCTTCACTAAAATGGTGCGAGTCAACTGGAAGTGAAAACTTTGCCAATATTCCTCTCTTGAATTCAATTTGGGTTGTGTCAACTAATAATTATTGTAATCGATACAGTCCACGGGATCTTATCCCACCAAATGTTTTTTATTTTTTTGTCTACTGAAAAATAACTTTTTGAGTTGCCTTATTTTTGATATAGATGTGCAATATATGTGCATAAATAAAATTGAATAAAACATCATTAACATGATAATGATTGGCTGTGCGCCGTGCTGCAAAATTTTCGATGAGAATAAAATGTTTTACTTTTTATTTATATATTGTATAGCGAGGTTCCTGTAAATGAGAACGATATCCGTATAACAAACATACAAATTATTATTTTAACTATATTGAAGATGATCTATAATAATTCAATGAAAAATACGGTTGGCGTTTTTATTTAAAATATGGTCATTTACCTTTACAATACCATGACATAAAGTACCCGAACGCAGCCATGCTGTCAACTCGTGTTACCGCAAATAACTGTTAGAAAAAATGTTTTTATTAGCTTAAATGGCTTTAATGGCACAAATTCACTCTGAGCATACAATTTTGAGAAAATGATTAATAACATAATTTAGAGCATGCATTAAGTCGTATACAATGTGTTCTTCCTTCTTATCTCTCTTCATTTAATTAGTGAGAAGGAGAATTATATTTGTATGTTAGTTGTTCTTTTCACTGTGAAAATAGTGTGTGATCTCTGTTTTTCATATCACAAATAGTATTTTTATAAATAATTGTTTTTGTGCGATTCCCTTTTCATAATTGGTTTTTCACTAGTCATTCCTAAGCGCTAATATTTTATTTAGATTTATCTAAAGTATGAATTTCATGTTGCATGTATTTACGGAAATATTACAGGTTTAATTATTATGGTAGACCTGTGTTACTGCATGGTTTGGGAAGGGTTAAACCTTTGAAAAATGCTCGTCACAAGCGTGCACTGTAATGCGAATACTCACCGCAGTCTGCAGCGGTATAAACCATGCATTAACAATGAAATATAATGTACATAAAAATTAGATGTACCAGCATTTATCTGAATAAATTAAAATGCAAAATTCATTGAAGAACAACATAATAAATTATTAGGAGAACACATTCTTATCGTGAAGTTGTAATTATTCAGAACATAGCTCTGTGATATTTTAAATACTAA
Source organism: Eubasilissa splendida (assembly GCA_031772225.1). NCBI lineage: Eukaryota > Metazoa > Arthropoda > Insecta > Trichoptera > Phryganeidae > Eubasilissa > Eubasilissa splendida. Next base: position 10,046,226 of record CM062870.1, read on the forward strand.
TTAAATGTGTTAATTAGAAAAATATACATATGAAATCAATTTTATTGAAAAAAATTGTTGTTGCGCGAAAATAATGTCGCTGTAGCATAGTTGGATAATGCACCTTTTCCGGTTTGGAAAGAGATCCAGGTTCGAATCCCAGTGGCGCATCAACAATATTTTTCGATAATATTGATTTTATATGTATATCTTTCTAATTAATACATTTAACATAATAAATTATAACATGATTATACACAGGGACTCAAATAATTATACATATATAATCATCAATAGCATTTTTGGAAACAAATCATTATTTTGACATAAACAAGGGTTTAGAAATTATACATACGAACACTAGTTGGAGAGACACTGGAATCAGCTGTGAACGCAACCTAGGACCGAGACTTGTGGAGATGCATTACGAGCCGAATCCAGTCTGGTTGAGGCCACTATATGTCAAGGAGGGAAGAATAAGAAGAAATAGCGAGACATGGACCTTAGGTCACGTAGGTGTTGGGAGTTTTATTCCCCACAAGAGATTTTCATAGTGGTTCTAATTAGTTACCCTCCACTTTTAATTTTATAGTTTTGTTTTTATCTATACTTGCATTTTTAAATTTAGTATACATTGTTTCATGTAGAAAACACCATAGGTATCGAAACATGTTGATTTAACAATAAATAATAGTTTAAACCAAGTGTTTTATCTTATAATTTATATAAATGAATATTTAACACTAATGCATTGAAGAGAAAGTGTCGTGGAATAATATTTTGTAGCTTATTTATGAATTTGAGAATTTATTTATTTATTAGACATTATTGACGTACATATTTTTGTTGTAACAGAGGTGAATATATTATAATATAACATGATAAATATAATTTACAATTATATTGCAATTAAGTAGATTCTCGTAATTTATTGTGTGGGATAGAGTATACTCCATCTTTGATATATATAGCATTGTCCTAACACAGATGGCTGTCTAGCAAAGTAGCCAGTTTTTTTCATGTTATTGTGGTGTTATTTAATTCAAGAAAGATAAAGATTCGACGGGAATAAAAACAAAAATAGAAAAAAAATATATAGTATGGCCCAAAAAAAGTGAGGACATTTCGAAAAATATAATTAATCCAAATTAATTTAACTATAATATATCAACAATAGCTTAAATAGTTATTAATTTACTTACTTGCCTATTTACCTATATTACGTTTTATTTCGACATTTTCCTGTCGCCATCTTTGATTATTCATTTTCCTATTGTTTATATTTGTTTTTTTTTTAATTTTTGTCCAGTATGACACATATCACTGTAGAAAACCGCATTCTGATAAAAAAAATTATCATTATAAAGAGTTTAAAAACAAAGCCTGGAGTATAGCTAGATATTACAGCATAACTGGACATTACAGTAGGACGGAGCTTCATCTCACACAGTCAGAAATACAATCAACTTTCTGCGTCGTGAGAATGTTAATTTCATCGAGCCAGACATGTGGCCACCGAACAGCCCAGATTTAAACCCACGAAATTATGCAATATGAGGTGTGTTGATGATTTCTGAGTAGCTAAATATTGTGCAAAAAAATTACATTAAGAATTATAATTAATTATTACTCGTGTGTTACGAGATGTTCTCACTTTTTTTGTGCCACCCTGTATATGTAGTGAGAGTGTTCAACTATGTTCAACTCATTTACTATGATATTAATGTCATTATATAATCCACACATTTGTGAAATCGGATTAAACAACGGAGTATTGCTGTGGTAGGTATCTTGTCTGAGTTCGAAGTTCATACTTAATTTATTTTAAGCCTTTGAGTTGACGTTGCCTTTAATTATATGAATATCTTTTTAAATATACTATATATATAGTTCATATTTTAGGTATTCCTTCATAATATATTTATGTATCGGATAAAATACAATAATTACAAAAATTTACCGTACACAACAATAAAAAATGTTTTTTCTAAGAACCTGACGTGAATTTGTCAATACGTGTATGTGAACATGCGAGTAGGTGCGGACGGCGTAGTACTTGGGGTGCGGGGGGGAACCGGATGCCGTTTGTCATTTTAGTGGCAGAGCTTGCGCTGGTCGAGTTAGACGTGTCTCACGCGCCTTTTACACGATAATGGATTTATACATATATATATATGTTTAATGATTAATACAAGTACATTATAAAATATTCATATATATATATCCGACTTAAAAATAGTAATAGTCTACATGTACACTAGTTTACAACACCGGAATGCACGTTTTTATTTAAGCTCCGTAAGGGACAGATTTATCTTATTCATTATATATTATAATAAAGTTTATGTTTTATTTTTCCAAACCCTCTAAATAATTCTAAATGTAAAAAAAAAACTCATTGAACTTTTTACTCATGTTGTTTTTGTTCTCTCTTTCTTTTATTCAACATTTACTACCACTATTTACGTACCAGTAATATTTTTTTTCAGGGTGATTCTGGAGGACCTCTAGTGTACAAAAATCACCTAATCGGGGTGGTATCTTTCGGGGTAGGTTGTGCAGAGCCTGATATGCCAGGTGTGTATTCTCAAGTCACAAAAGTAAAAGAATGGATCTCCGGAGTTACTGGGTTATAAACATTTTTTAATTAATCCATAGAAATATCAATTTGCATACAAAAAATTATTGTATCTATGGCCAACTTAGAAATAACCATTCAAAAATAGCCTCAATAGATGCGATAAATGAATACACTTTTAAATGAAATTACGGTACACCAACAGAGCAACAGTTTATTTTAAAATCGTTTTCAAAGGCAAATAAATCAGTAATTTTCAAAATGTATAATTAATTAAAAAAGGTATGTTAGATGTAAACCGTGCAATAAAATAATGAAGAAAAAAATGTTTTTTAATTTAATTATTGAGGTTAAAAATTAGAAAACATTGCTCGCCCAACCAGATCGCGTTGTTGTTTATTTTAAAAATAGATTCTGGTAAAGAAACAATAATATATGTTTTTGGTTAGTATTAACATCTTGAAGAAGAAAATGGTATTTTTCGAAAACGGTAGATGTGGTTAATAAAACAAAGTTAAAAAATAAAAATACTATAATATTATTTTACTTCATTATGATGTCAAGCGGCAACGTGTTTGCTTTCTTTTCAAAAACTAAGCAAAAACAGATGCAAGTCACAAGGGACAAAGAAGAAGAAAAAAAATCGACGTATTACTTATATCCTGACGAGAACGTCATGAAAAAAATAAAAATCGTAATTATTAATTGACAGTAATCTAGATTTAAATGTATGAGAAAAAAAAGTCAAAAAAAAAATTTACAAAAGGAAAAATCACGTAATTAAAAATCACTAATTCAATACCGCATCGTAAAATATTATTAATTTGGTTTAAACAAATTAAACTAATGAAAAAAAAAATATCAATGCCTGTAGACAAATCATTGAAAGCTATTTTCATTATAAGAGAGCGTAATCCAGAATCGTTTTGACTTGTAGGAATGCTGCACTGACAAGGAAAAATTATTTACATTCTGCAACGCAGAATATTGTTAATTTAGTTTATAATTATAATACATATTATGTTAATGTTAAACATTAGAAATAAATAAAATAATGTAAATAAATATAAGTGCGTATATGTTTACATACATTTAAAGTTATTTTACATAAATTATAAATGTTTAATGGAAATTGGTGTTTCGGATCGGGTGAAAATAGGGGTGTTAAGGGGGCTGTTTAATATTGCAGCCAATTCAGGGGGGGCTATTTGATTTAAATTCGCGATTTGTCTGCGGGATGGGGGTGCTTCGGGGGGGCGGGGGTGCATATCGGAAGTGCAGGTGGGATGAGTTAGTTTCCATGGTTACGTGGCGGAAAATGCCAGAGATGCGAAACCAATTTTAAAACACATTATATTGTTCAAGTGTAAATTCTCAAATTTAACAATACATTAAAACAAAACACCTCAAACAATAATAAGATGCACAGCATTAAATCGATTCGCACGGTAGCGAGAAACCGATTGCACACAAACAAATAACAGCCCCACATAGCAGGACGATAATTCACAGCAGTCGACGGACCCAAATGGTAAACGCTCAGTCGAAGGTATAACTACAACTGCAGAACCATACAGAACACACCATATAAGTAGGTTGTGTTCTGGTATAGGTGTAGGGAGTAGTGGGTAGATACTGGATTATATCTATGCGTTCACGTGTAAGACGGCGATTAGCGATCGGCAATCTATACATCATAAATATCGAACAAGAGTATTTCTAATATCTCAATCACAAAAAAGTATATTCTGTACTATGTTATTCACTTAATTATTTTTAAATGTTCTTCAATGCTATCAATCACAGTTATAATAAAGAGTGCTATGGAACGAACAATGTTGGGTTTATAACTGAAAGACAACTGGGAAATAAGAAAAAAGGTTGCCGACATTGAAAGTTTGATATTTCACAAACCCCCGTTTAACTACCCCTATTAATGGTGTCAGTGGACGGGCGGGAGGGGATTTTGAAAACTAGGAAGGCTCTATGCGCACGCGTGATGCATTTTGCGGCACAGTGAGCGCTGCACCGAGTGCAGGGGTTCGAGCCCTAGCTAGACACCAAAATACACCCTTGAAATTCTATACTTTGTAATTCAGCCCATGCTATTTTCCTTAACAACCCTTAATAAACGGGTATTCAGCGGTATTTTTGTGAAACCTAAACGTGGCTGTGTGCTAACGGTAAAGTTATAAACGTTGATCTTTGTAGAAATCAAATTGGATACTAAATGTTTAGATATCTCAAAAATAATACGAATTAAATTAATCAATTAGAGAGATATACATAAAAATTATATTTATCGAAACAATATTTTGTTGCTACCGGGATTCGAACCAGAACTTCTTACTATCAGTAATCCATAATACTTACGACAAATTTAGAACGAATATTCTGTATATTTTTTATAATTAATACATCTATTCTATTTTTAAAAGCTATCAATTTTATATCGCCATGAATCCCAAATATCTTTGAGTAGTATGCGCCAGGAGACGCCAGAATTAAATTAATAAATATTATTAAACTTGGATAAAATTTGATATAACTTATGTATATATCAGAACACAATTCTGTGGTATTTTTAATATATATAAATTTAATCAATCAATAATAAAAAATCAATTTATCGACAAATTTTATATACAGGGTGTAACAGACCTAGTCCACAATATTTTATACATCACTAAATTACGAGTCGAAAATGTTCAAGGAATATTGTGATGTAATAGGTCAGCGCACTTTCTCGGATAGGAAGGGTTCCTGTTTCGAATCCGGGTGGCAACAAAAATTTTTTTTCGACAAATTGATTTTATCTGTATAAATATCTTTCTTATTGATATATTTAATTTAGTTTATTTTACACCTGTAGATGAGAAGGACTGCTCTTCTTGAAACTAAAAATTAATTTAAAAAATTAACTTAAAATTTGTATAATTCTTTATTTATTTTATATAAATAACTGGCATGTTTTATTTCCTACAGTAATTTATTAAACGCGAAAAGGATTTTTTAAATTACGTCGATGTAAATGTTTTGTTATGAGACGCACGAATGTCTCCATTCTGCAGGAACTAAAGATCAAGGACAAATTCTCAACTTGCAGCCGAAGACGAATTCTTTAATTTTCTGGGCGTCTTGCAAGAAGTGAAGATAGTTTGGAGAAGCTCGTTGTAGTGGATTGGACTGACCAAGTGGAAAATGCAACAGACATTTCTCTGGTGATAGCTCCAAGTTCTGCAGATACCGAGAAAAGGGGAGCACAGTCAAGAGGGCGAGAGTTCATGGAGATCGTGATCTTCAGTCATGAGGAACCGACGTAGATGAAATGTTTTGATAGTTCAATATTTTGATGTAATTATCATAACTAACTACTGTGGGTTATTTTAACGTCAATCGGTTTCGATACTAACGTATCTTCGTCAGGACTGACGTACAATTTTTAATTATGTTTAACTATAGACTTAACACTACAAATATCAACAACTTTATGCAATAAACTACCAGATTCGGTGAGTACCTACAAACCTTTTTATGTGCTTTCATCTGTGAAAATTTTAAACTTAATTTTTATAGTAGGTGTTGTAAACAAGGAGTGTGTAAATAAGATGTAGGAAGGGTGATAGGAATTTGGTATAGGGACAGAATAATAAGGGATCAAGGACCAACCAGGAAGCACGACTTACCTGTATATTCTCTGCTTTATAAAGATAGCTGGAGGGGTAGGGGTTTAGAAGCTAGGACTTCTTTGTTGGTCCCACTTATTAAAGATAATAAAGTTGTTATTAGCAATTCTCACAAAATTTAAAATTTAGACCCTTCAGCGTCCTTTAAAATAAAACATATAACATAGACCGATAAAATACATAGTTTTACATTATTTTCTCTGCCGTAGTCACAACTCTCCTGAACTTCAGGAACAATTTTGATGATTCACCTGAACATAAAAGTAGTTTGGGCAGGCGCTACGAGAAAACCGAATAACACAATGGCAACAGCAACTGTACAAAACCAGTTCAGTAGTACGTTCACTTCATGACAGTTCAAAAGTCATAGTTAATACACATAGAAAGTCGTACTCTAAGGTAAGAGACGAAGGAGGTAGGGAAGGGGACAGATAGGTATAGTAAACATAATGGAGCATCGGCAGTGGCGTGCAGTAGGTATAGATTTAGATTATACTGTTACCAATGATATCATACAATCATATATAATATATGTAATACAATATACGTACTTTCGTATAACAAAGTAAATCAGTCGTTTATACGACCCTACCATGTATTTATTTATAATTTTAGAGTACTATTAATAGTGTTTTTAATGTTTAAGTTTTAACGTAAATTAATACCTTCTTATTCAAATAAAAAATGTATAGACGTTAATAAGAACACTTTCTATGACTAAACATGATTAATTTATTGTTTGAAAATCCTTCACGAAATAACTAAAGGAAACAAATATGGCTAACGTAGAAAATAGTTCTGCAAATTGATTTTTGTTTTTCCCAAATCAAAAACCAATCCATGCACCAAATTTAAAGAACAATCATGAAATCAACACGTTAAAACAGTGTGATGTACAATTTGCGAATTAGTAAAAGAGGAAGTAGATACTTCAATGATTTGCACTCACTTGTAAGCCTTTCTTATGTTATTCTGTTAAAAAAAAGTACAAGTAACGACTCCATATAAAACGGATCAAACGAAAGCAATTTTAAATTCAGTAAATAGCCATTTATATGACTTGAGTAATTCACTAGTCAAAAGACAGAACAGAGTAACGTAAAGCTCGATGCGACGAATACACAAGAGCGCCATGGGTACTAAGAGGTTTTTAGAACTAATCAATTCAAGTCTTTACTGGTACACAGATGGCGCTAATTGTAAAATAATGTTTTCGTTTATGTTAATTCAATTATTTAATTTATATTTGTTTCCCAGAATTTTTAGTAATGTACTGCTCTTTTGCTTGTATGCACCTCACGCCCATGGGCATCGGGCGATCCTTGGACCAGTCATAAACACAGAACAGAAAGCGTTTATTTTACTAGGGGTGATGGTGCTAACCGCCGTGGGTACCCTCTGGCGAAGGATGGTGTAACTTCCCAGTGGGGTGGCTTCCTCACGCTATATCCGCGGTAAATCTATTACACATGCGATTAGGTAGACGGGATCCGCTAAATGGTATTTGCATAGTCAACGTGCATTTTATCACAGATCTGGACCTAAACTTTTAACATAGATTATAAATTTATTTATAAATAATATTATATTATATAAATTAAATGACTCGATTAGAAAGATATATTGAAAAAATTCTAAATATTCATCGAAAAAATATTTAGTTGCTACCGGAATTTGAACCCGTAACTTTTACGTCATAATAACTGATTACGTTTTCAGACAAATTTTAAACATTCAATCTATATTCAATAGTCTCTTTTATAGATAATCGATACATCTATCAACTTTGAGTAATACATGCTAGAAGAATCCAAAATTTTAAACATCTTAAATTTGTTTAATAAAAACACTTTTTTTGTAAACTTAGTTATAAATTAATTATTTATAAAAAATGACTACCCACAATATATAATATACAAATTTGTCTAAAATATAATTGGTGGATATGATGAAATGGTAAAGTGTTTCCACGGATAAGAATTGTTCTTAGATCGTATCATGGTAACAAACAAATATTTTATCGATAGACATTTTTTTTACACAGAATTATGTAATATTTGTAATACAAATTAAATTAATTAGTTAGAAATATATACAAAAAAAAATTGGTTGTAAACGAGATACAAATACGGAACCTTTCCTTCTGGGGAAATACAAAATATCACGGAATTATAATGTGAAAATGTTATTTCATAAAATAAATTTGTTTTCATTAAAAATAAAAATATATAAATATATACTATATATACCTACTTATGTATATTAAGTAGTCCATTAACTAAAAATAATAAAAACAATTATATCCTTATGGCCTAGACATAAGACAAATCTATATGTTGAGACTCGTCCAATATTTCCATGCTAACAACAACTCACCCCGAGCAATAAATCACAGATACAACACAAGATAAATAATGAACAACTAAATGCCAGTTCCGAGAGCAACAACGACATTTTATCGAAGATTCTACATGTTCTTTGCTCCGAAACTATACAACACACTCAGTACCAACTGAAAATCGTTCACTTCCAATATATGATCCAATTTGGTAGAGACCAATCAGAAGCATCGCTATCCAACATTCTAACATAATCATTATACAGTGCCTACACTAATCTAATAATTCACTAGTTCTACAACACTCACCACATATTTTTTCTCTCTATTTTTATTTTTATTCCTGTCGAATCTTTGTCTTACTTGAATAAAATAACACCACAACAGCAGCACAAAACTGGCTACTTTAACACAGACGGCAGTCTGGCAAAGTAGCCAGGACAATGCTGTATATATCAGAGGTGGAGTCTACTCCATCCCACACAATGAACTACGAGTATATACTTAATTGCAATATAATTGTATTTTATGTTTATCATGTTATATTATAATATATTCACCTCTGTTACAACAAAAACATATATGTCAATAAAGTCTAATAAAATCTAAAGACAAATACTAAAAAAATAAACAAAAGATATGAAACAATATTTTTTAGTGAGAGCAAAAATAGACTAACTCACAAATTGTCCATACACGAATAAAAACAATGTGACTAACTAATATAACTAGGTAGGCAAAATAAGGTCGGCAGAGAGGTTAGAGCGCTATATTATTCTGTTCTGACACACAATTCTCACCTTATCCACATTCATGCATCTTCTCAAACAAGTTAACCGATTATTGAGACTTCGAACAGGACCAGCTAGTTCACTTGGTCGTGGCAAGTCTTCCGCGGACGTCCTATATTTCTGGTGACATCAACATCACTAAAAAGTATTTTTTTGTGAATCTAGAAGTTTTTAAGTGGCCGTGAGTGTGTAGCAAGGCTGTCAACCTCCACCACGGACGACAAGATTCAGCAAGCTCGAGAAATGATTCAAGCGAATAAGAGAGTTACCATCGGTGCGGTAGCGTCTTCTTTGAACTTCAATCATGATTTTGTCCATTAAATCATCCACGACGAGCATGGCTTCCGTAAAATCTGTGAAAATAAATTGTAGAACGAAAAATGTAGATAATTTTTGACTCGCTCTCGTACATATGTGTACCTACAAATTAATTGATTACATTCAGTCATAATACCAACATAGGTTGGCTCCGCTATCATCGTACCAGAGCCATACCTGTATAATTTGACGTGAGACTCGTTATCACATTCAATTCAAAAGGCAGCCAGAGAGATGCTATAGAAGTCATGCAACCTCAAAAGGGGAGGGTAGACGTCACATTCATGTGTTAAAGTCGCAGAACTCGGTCACAGTCCGGCAGAAATACATCCTGTACAGGTCGCAAGAGTTACGAGGGAGAGCCAGTGGAATGCTTCGTTAGATCTTCGTAGCCACCGCTTTTCCCGGCATCGTCCATCCCAGCAACCCCCAGCGGAAGGAGTAGCACCCTAATTAATACCCGGAAAAGTCCGAGATTTCTTTAATTTCTTAACAGATCATCCTGCAATCATAATCTCAAATCAATCATTCATAATCACACAGTCCCAGAGGATGTTTTTTGTTGAGTGGAATCGAAACGAGAGCAAACAACTCTCAAAATAATTCAGAGATAGGATGCTTCGAAATAAATATTTGCGAAATTGTTCACTTATTAATCTATATTTTTACTTTAGACCTAAATAATCTAACAAAAAATAGTCTAGCCTCTCTAAATTCGATGACCTTAACGTTTTTGTATTCAATACATAATTTGGAATCAATATAATATTTCAATTTATCGAAATAATCGGATTATTAGGATTTTTTAAAAATTTAATTTAATTCAATTTTAAATCTATGACATGGTTGAGATTAGGCACATTTTTAAAAATTTAATTGAATTTTTTTCAATTTTTTTATAATGAGTTATTAATATTGTACATTATTAAAATTAAATGTTTTTTTATCGCTTACCTCTTGTGCATGGAGACGGAGTTACACTCTAATCATTTTATGTACAGACTTATACATTTGTAGTCTATAATTATTTGTTATTTATTTGTGTGCTTCTGAAGTGTTCTATAATATTATTTATTTTCTAATTGTGTGCTTCTGAAGTGTTCACTTAATTTTTTTCTAAGGTTTTTATCCATAAGTATATACAATCTTGCTGATAGTGTTTGGTGTTATATTTAAGAATTTTAAAGTTATTTTTAAACCTTAATGATGCGCTTGTTTCAAATTTTACTGTGTTATTTTCTTTAAGTAGTAAATGTTTTCTATTTTGGGAACCGAAAATCTTGCAAAAAGTGTTTGTGTTGAAAAGGTTGATCTTTTTTTAATATTACTTTGATGATTGTTCTCTGTATTATTTTTACAGAGTTCATTATGTTATTATATGTTTTTTCCACCCAATCCCTTGAACGTTTTCGACCTGCGTTTGTCCTGGTTAGGCAATACGTTTACCTTTGCCTATCATTTTATTTTATTTTAATTAAATATGATATGTTACTTAATAATGGAAATTAGTTAACGTATAAAATATTTTCTGTAACTTGCTCATTTACTAATTTCTATTTTCATTTCATTCGTCGCTCGGATGACTTGCAAAATAATTTACATATGCATCGACATTGTTTGTTTGTTTTGCAATAATGTCCACATTTAATATTGTGTATTAGTTGTGTCCAGTAATGTGACGGGTGGTTTTACAAAACAACCCCCCCCCCACCACCCCAACAACAGTCATTATTTTCATCTACACATTGGTGGTTTGGTTATGCGGACAAATGTATTGGCCTGGTGTTCCCATCCCCTGAGTGTTCACCCCTGTCGGGCGGGGGTGTTTGCGGCGGAGGGAGATTTAGTCAAGAAAATGGAAAACACTCCTCGGGCACTCGGTTTACGCTAGCGGTTTTTTTTACTTACTTACTAAATCAATCACAATGCCATCATTACTTAATCAATAATAATAAATTTTATTAAACACAAATTAAATGTTTTAATTACAGAGATATAAGTATACATATAAAAACTTTTCTTGAATTATCACGAACATCTCTTATTTTAAATACTTATTTTTCTTCATTCATCCGAACCATGACATCTTCAATCGTAATTCTATCCATCCAGATTATGAGATCCACATCTCAAATGCTTAAAATCGTCTTATATTTTTTCGGTAAACTTCCATTATAATGATAGCTTTATCATATCAAGACTATAGCTGAAATTAGATAGGTAAGCCTGTTTATATTTTAAATGCTGCTCAAATAAGGTGCTCATATCTACATTGAAATTTTAGTATCAATAAGGTATCCACAAATATACCTATTTAGGTAGAATTAATTTGTGTAAGCAACTTTTTTACATATGAATTAAATACATTAATTAGAAAGATATACATATAAAATTAATTTTATCGAAAAATATTGTTGTTTCGCCATCGGTATTCAAACCTGGATCTCTTTCCAAACCGGGAAAGGTGCATTATCCAACTGTGCTACAGCAACAGTAATTTTCGAACCCATATGTTACAATTTTCAAATGAACACATTTATCGTTCCATTATTTGAAAGCCATCTACTTTGTTTTTATGGAATTTCAAATACCTTTGAGTAAACCGATAGCAGACCCGTGTTCTGAATAATTACAACTTCACAATGAGAATGTATTCTCTTTAATAAAAATATTATTAAAGATTATGCTATACCGAAACAGTGCAATGACGACAAATTTTCTAACTTAATGTTACACTTTTCAAATTGATACATCCATCATCACATTATTATCTTTTTTATTTTTTATTTTAATGCACGTTCCCCGGATAGGAAGAGATCCATGTTCGAATGCCGGTAGCGACAACAATATTTTTAGGAGAACACATTCTTATTGTGAAGTTGTAATTATTCAAAACGTAGGTTTTTGATATTTTAAATATTAATTAGAAAGATATACATATAAAATGAATTTTATCGAAAAATATTGTTGTTGCGCCACCGGGATTCGAACCTGGATCTCTTTTCAAACCGGGACAGGTGCATTATCCAACTATGCGACGATATTTTTAGCGAGAAATTTTCGAACCTATATGTTACCTTTTTGTTATTAATACATTTAATCGTTCCATTATTTGAAAGAGCCATCTACCTTATTTTTACGGAATCTTAAATACCTTATCGCTAAAAATATAGTCGCTGTAGCATAGTTGGATAAAGCACCTTCCCCGGTTTGGAAAGAGATCCAGGTTCAAATCCCGGTAGCGCAACGACAATATTTTTCCATAAAATTGATTTTATATGTATATCTTTCTAATTAATATATTTATTTCATATTTAAAATATTACAGATCTATGTTCTGAATAATTACAACTTCACAATAATAATGTGTTCTTAACAATAATAACAAGTGCGATCGATGCAAGTCGCCGATCACAACCGGTGAATATGTAATCGAAATGATGTGTAGATAGAAAATGGGGTATCGGAATGAGGGAATGGAAATGAGGAATTGATACGGGATGAAAGACCTTCGATAGCGGACCAGGATGGACTCACGAAACCACAGGACAGCTCGTCTCATCTGGTCAATGACGTCGTCTCAGTTCTGGTTCACCCAATACTATTTGAACAGACTGGTACGGGCGATTCTGATGAATCCATCGATTTCACTGATTTCACATACAAATACGCTGTTGCGTACGACCAAAATGATCGCCAGTAACACGTATCGCAATGATACAAATTTCACTCTGAATCTCGGCGTATTTCCATACAACGAAACACCAAATCACTCTTAAAGGGTGGATTGCCTATTTGAAAGAAAGAAGAAGAAACACCAAATAGAGTTGAGAATAAACATCTACTTTAGATCCACTTTTACCAGATACTTTTGATCCACACGACTAATCACAGCGAGGACGGCACTTCCTCTTCAAATCTCGACGAAATGCAATTTCAAAACAACGATTTGAGCCAAAGGAACAATGTGTACTGATTGGAAATTAAATTAAATTAAATTGTAGCAACAAATTAAAAACTGGCGAAACAATACTACATTTAACAATAAACATTTTTATTAAGGAGAACACATTCTTATTGTAAAGTTGTAATTATTCAGAACATAGGTCTATGATGTTTTAAGTACTAATTTAATGTATTAATATTTTTGCGCTACCGGGATAAATAATATTTTTCGACAAAATTGATTTTATATGTATATATTTATAATTAATACATTAAATTAGTATTTTAATAATCATTTTAAACAAATAATAGATATCTCATAGAGACGAAGCTATTTTTTATTATATTTAATGGAAAATATATGGTCCACATATTAAAATACCTAAAACTTTCAAAAATTGGATATATAGCCGAAGACAGGTCGTAAGACCTGTAATTACCCATACTTCCATAAATTTTACATTAAATATAATAAAAAATTGATTTGTCTCTATGAGATATCTATTATTTGTTTAATAACAGTGCCTTTGTAGGTGAAAATCTAGTAATATTACGAATACGGAACAAAAAATGTGACACGGCGGCCATTTTCATTGGTTATATTAAGGTGGACATAAAATTATCGAAGGAATATTAATTTGAGATTAATACAAACATTTGACAATTGAGTGTAAAGAGCATACGTTAACAATGTGATTCATTGTATGTCACATAGTGCTCGACAAATGATAGTAAATAAATTTAATTTTATCTGCAGTAATAACTTTTTGTTATTCTAACAAATTTTTCAAGGGACCTTGCACAAATTAATATCTACAGCAAATACACTAGTGACCACTACATGGCTTCGCAGCGGTTATAATACAGCCGCTCATAGCAATAAAATATTAATAAGATTATTATTAAGTGTGACTGATATGTTAATAGTTAGGCTAAGAGTATTTTGAGTTTTTTTTTCAATTTGATTCCCAAACTACTTTCATACCACAAATACTTAGTTTAAAAATAGAAAGTAAATTTAGTAATTATTATTTTATAATTCATAAATCAACTATGTGCAACCCTGTACCGACGGATTGTGGCATAGGGTGTTCGATGCAGCCGGCAGCGTTTGTATGGGTGTACATTCAGGGCTGCAAAAATTCTCACCGACAATGCAATGCGGGCACCAAATGCTAATAAACTTGTAGTGTGTGGATTTATGAATATTGCGGGTGACCATTATCATTATTTTGGTTGTTTAATTTAATTTTACTTATTCAATTTATTTGTTCTTATAGCCGATATCGTAGAAATAGTGCTCCGTGCAACATTCTGTAATAAAATATGAGGTTTATGACCCTACCCGGTGACCATAGGATCGACTTTTCAATATTGTTGTTGAATTTTAAGTACGAGTACCTTGACCCTAGACTAGACCATAACAATTGGCACTTACCTCGCCGCGTGGCACAGTGTGGATTGCACAGTCGCAACTCTACAAAAAAGAGCTTTGCTTTACAAAGCGCCCCGAACCACTGTGAAAAGGGAAGTTAAACCATTAGCAACAGAGAAAGCGAAAATAAATAAAAACAACGCCTAAAAATTAAAGTATGTTTATACTGACTGTCACCAGAACTATTCTACCAGATCCTCGGAACGAACCATGAGATTATCGATCGAGAACAATGTGCAAGGCAATAGAACGAGAGAATGTTTTAGGCGAACAATTTTTAATAAACTCAGTAAAGAATTTTTAAACATTACGGTAAATAAAAAGACATCAGTGAATACATCCAAATATAAAATTAAACACATTCTATCTAATTATTTGATTTCTCTATTGTATTACATTAACCCATCCTCTGCAATGGTGGGTCAAATCTGACCCGGGTGAAAATATGAATTAAGCGATAAATATTCATTTAATGCTATTTTACTCCTAGTCAATCTTTTATTAAACAAATAATTATTGTCGGACGAGATTTAAATGAGTCATTGAAAATATTGTGAAAAAACGCACAAAAACTGACCTAAGACAGTCACTTTTATGGGATAGCCTGTTGTTTGTTTTGACTTATTTTCGTCTGGCTGTAATATACGTATTTAAGATACCCAGAAAGGGTCACCAATAAAATATGAGGTTTTATGACCCTGCCTGGTGACCACAGGATCGACTTTCCAATTATCTTTAAAAAAAACTTCCAAAAAACGATTAAAAAACCGAAAACTTTGGATTTGTCTAAAATGATGACCCACCACTGCCGGACGTTTTGACCCACCGAGCAGTAAGTATTAAAAAAAAAATATTTATGTTACTTACTTGTACCTAAATTTTTATGTTTTTTGTACATACACTTAATTTTAGTTTAGTATGTTTTTTTTACTTTAATTGAAATTCAATCCTTGCCATAAAACTGCAATGCAGTTTGGCAAAAAAAAAGTTATATAATGCATGAAAAAAAATATTTACAATTGATTATCTTAGTTTGAACATAGTAAGAATATTGATGTGACATGTATTCCGTGTGTACATCTCTAGTTTAAAAAAAAAAACTGTGAAGATAATTATATTATGAGCATATGTCAAAAATGTGATTTGTTATACGTCACATACTATTCTAGAGATTTGTAAGTATTACGGGACTCGTATGTTTTGGTGTCAAATATCTTTCTAACCATTCTCTTCTCATTCATAGTGAGTAAGATTTAAAAAGGATAACATAGGTGATTTGGTCATATTAATATTCTTACTATTAAACTAAGTTAAATGCTTGTGCTATGAAAATATGACTATTTTGATGTCCTCCCCGAATGAGTTTCGAACCGTAACCTACAATTTGTAATGGTCACCCCACTTACATACGCATTGTATTATTTTTACTCGTATTATAATTCATGTATTATATGAATGGCAAAATGGGTTGGATGTTTGGCCGGCGATATTATTATTGAATATGTCAAATTTCTACATAAATAATACGTGCATTAATGTACCAAAATAATTTAAAATGTATTTTTCAAATATATTTATCTAATTTTGTTAAATGAATAAAGAAGAAGCTATATTATACAACATGGTGTCTGAGAAAGAAGTTGCGGTGTTTTGAGTTGCGGTGTTGGCGTCGTATCCTGAGTTTACCGTGCACTGCGAAACGAACGAAAGTCTCCATTCTTCAAGAATTTCGCTCTCCACAACATGCAGCAAAATAATCTTTTCATAATTTGGTCATGTTACTAGAAGAGATGGAGAAAATAGTGATTACATGGGACGTATAAGGAGTGGCGATGGAAGGGGGGGGCGGAGGATAGGACGCACTCCAATAAAATGGACAGTCTCCCTGAACGTTGCACTAAACTAGATCCGAGATCGAAATAACCATAAAAATATGATTAATATTAGTACAGGTGTTTAATTTTTGAAATCTAATTAACACATTAACATACATTAACGTTTTTTTTCTTTTAATTTTTATATACATTACATAACGTAGTAGGAAGAAGAATATTTATATTTTAAAGTAAACAATATATAAATGATAACTGTTGTTAAGTGAAGGATACATTTAAAAAAAAATATAACTAAAATAAAAAAAACAACATAAAGTGTTAATTTAATTTATTAAGAAAAATGTGCAAATATATATTATACTTTCACATTTTATGCATTTGTTCTTTTAATAATACAATTGTATTAATTGATATTTTAAAAATATTCTGGTTCATGTTACGAAATGAAACTGTTACCGCCATCTGTAGCCTTTTCTGCTAAGCCGTGTTCTGATAAAATTTAACAATCAAGGGATTAAAGGTTCGCCACTTGGATAAACACTGTTTATATTGCTTTAAATTCTCGTAATATCAAAAGTATTAAGTAATGTATTTTTGCCATGGTATCATTGTTACTTAAATTATAATGTATTCCGTAAACGTTCCTTCTGTGCACAATGCTGTTACTGTTCCATTTAATAAAATACAATTATAACAGCGATTCTCTAAGTAGGGTGGCTTTACACGAAAAAAATACAAGTGGTGTAGCTAATCCAAATGTAACAATTCTCAAAATCAACAATATGTATGGATCGAGGACATTGTGACGATTGAACCAACGTCCAATGAACGGATAAAGCACAAGAAGAATAACAGACTTACGAATTAAGATGTTATGTTACTTTACTTTTATCTATTGTCGAACAGAGTACCGGACTCGAAGAGTCCCTTGCTCTTTCATCTGTAGTAGCCATTATAGGCCGTGTTAATTAACTAGCGTTTTTACTATAACTAATTGTACATGGGCGTAGATTTAGCTGCTAGCTGGGGCAGGAGATAGGAGTACTGATTTCGGACGTTTTATTCGTGAAGGTGAACTAATGTCGCAATTTGACAGTGAATTTTTTGTGGGGTTTTGGTGCTTTGGGACGTCAGCATAGAAACGCTTGGAAAGATGTTTTATGAATTCCCTTACGGTGATGAAGTTGTGTGATCCTGATCCACCTTGGGGCATTCAGCGCGAGTCTGATGACCTTATTTTGGAAGGGTTGAAGTTTGTTGATGTGTGTTTTGGCCGCGTGGCCCCAGACGGGGGCTGCGTGCAGGAGTATAGGCTTTATTACGGCCTTGTATAAGAGGAGCTTGTTATCGGTGGCAAGTTTGCTACGCTTGCCGATTAGTGGGTACATGGCGCAGAGTGCACGTGATGCAGCGCCCAGTCGATCTTGTATGTGTTTGCACCAAGTGAGTCTGGAGTCCAGCGTGACACCAAGATATTTAATGTCGCTGGTCCAAGAGAAAAATGTTATGTTATGATGAATAGAGAACACAAAGAAGAATGTCATGACTGAAGTACTAGAGACAGACAGAGATTTATGAACCGCTGTGCATACAGCCACTCAAATATTTCGTATAAGATACATATTAATTTAAGTGATTATATTCACATATAAGTATCGGACGTAGTTTTATCTAAAAACATTTTAAAAATAACATTTGTTAAATTACGTTCCACACATAGACGACAGATCAGCAGAGAAAACTACCCAATAGAGTGGCTCGCCCAATCGCCTCTTGAAACGCATTACACATATCAATTCGCATTAATTAATTAATTAATGCATAATCTAACAATCAAGGTACACGTTGCTTTTAATCCCGCGTTGATAGGACAAATAGGAGCTGATATATTTCAGTTAAACCATTTGCATTGCAAAATATGATACGTCCTGTCAACCAAATATGGTCGCAACGCAAAAATCAAAAAAATAAAATTAAAATTATTGTCATTTTGAACTACCAACAAATGGGTGAATGCAAAAAAAAAAATGAGAATGTTTAAAAATGGTCAAGCAACCAGTGTTGGACCATTTCATATGGAATGGCCCCTAGGTGGTTTGGTCAAATGGAATGGATGAATGAGGAGAGAATAGTAAGAAAGATATATGACGCATATCCGCAGAAGACTTGGCACGACCAGGTAAACCAGGTGCTGGAAAATGAACTTTATAAAAGGACAGCGGGAGGGGAGGCGACCCCCAACATCAGCAGCGACGCCAGAACATATGGCTCAAGTTCGACGTGAAATTATGCGCAATCTGGGTAAATCGATGAGCAAGATACTGGAATACTGCCTGAAATACTGGAAGCCTGTACTGGAATAAAAAAATCAACAGTATACGTTATTTTGAAAAAGAAACTACATACAAACTGCAAATCGTGCAGTTTCTCAACGAAAATGACTATTCTTTATTCGAAACCTTAGCGAGAACGATGCTGGAACGTTTTGGAACAGCACGTACGCTTGGAAAGATATTGCTTACTGACGAAGCACATTTTCATATCGATGGCTATGTCAATAAACAGAACATGAGATACTGGTACCCCGACAACCCAAGGGAATGCCATAAAAAACATTTGCAATATCCAAAAACGACAGTGTGGTGTACAATTTCTGCCCGAGGGATAATTGGCCCTTATTTTTTAACCAGCGAGAGACAGTAACTGCTGACGTATATTGCCGAATGATCGAAAAGTTTTTGGTACCGCAACTGCAACTGTTTGGAACACAATTTCAGAAACTCTACACAAAGCTAGAGTTTGAATGACGAAGCTGAGGGAAATTTTTCCCAATAAATTAACCAGCAAGTACGGAGACATACCCTGGGCATCTCGGTCGTTATCGGACCTTACACCGTGCGACTTTTTTTGTAAGGATACCTTAAGTCGAGAATTTACAGTGACAATCCTCGAACAGTTCAGTTGCTGCTATTGAACTAACGTTTAACTCTCGCGTGTTCGCAAATTTAATAGTCCGATTGCAAGAGTGTCTTGAGAGAAATGGACGGCATTTAGACAATATTGTTTATAAAACGTAAAATCGGCATCGTTAAACTCCATTTTGTATAAAATAAAATATGAGTATAAGATTGTAGTTTTTTCTTACTTAATATTAAACTTGAAAATTTTCCACTGGTCACCCCATATTTAACTATATATACTTATTCTGTCTCTCTTTTACATGTAATTTTATATTATATCTCCATCTTTATGTATATATATAAGTGCACTCTTTTTGTATTTATGATCAGTTTTAAATACGTTCTGATGAAGCTTGAGATAAGCGAAACCGGTTGACGTATAAAAAATTTCGTGGTTTCATACAAATTGATTGTTATTTTATTTAACATAATATGTCAAACTACAAAGTGATTGCTTTCTATGAAAATATAAATAAATAAATATTTCAAAATAGATTTTAAATTACATAATATACAGATTTTATAATAATTTCCTTCATATTTTCTTGAGAGACGATACATCAAAATTGATCTATGTATGCGTGTAGATGAACTTGTGTATATGTGTGTGCGTATATAAAGGGTCCACAATAGTGAGTTGGTGATTTATTTTAATTACAGCGCTAAGACGGTCGATTAAATTCGATCATTAATTCCGTCCGTACCTCACTTCTTCCTGGCGCTCCCACCCTGTACATTGTACACACCACCCTGTAGAAGCAAAACCTACACAGGATGATTTAAAAAATATTATTGTTAAAAGTATAAATTAGACTTGTGCAGTTTAGCACTCAGTTTCTATGGGATTATTATTTAAAAAAATAGTTATGCTGTTTATTGTTTTATTTTTTAGGTCCCTACTACAACAAAAAAATTTGATATCTAACTGGGTAGGCAGATAGGATTGAGACACACTCTTCTGTCCTGACACAGTTTTTGCCTCATCCACATTCATACAAGTTCGCCGATTATTGAGACTTCTAACAGGACCATCTAGTTTACCTGGTAGTGCCAAGTCTTCCACGGACGTCCTCTATTCCTGATGCCATCAACACTTGCGTCATATATCTTCCTTACCATTCTCTTTTCGTTCATCCGTTCCATATGATCAAACCCCTTAGTGATCCTTTTTTAATGTACTAAGATCAGCTTACATTCTTTCATTATATCTTCATTCTTTTCTCCGTTATAATCGGATCCATAAATTAGTGTTGGTACCAGGACTCGGTACCGCTAGTTCAACATTTTTAAGTAGATAAAATAAATGTTATTATTCATTTGATAGGGCTGAGAATTTTTTTTATTATTATGTTAATAATTTAAAACAAACTTATCAAACAACTGCACGTGAGATAGTTCAAAGGGTAATTTATTTGAACGCACTGATTACGCTCACCGGCGACAGTGGGCAGGAAATTCCAAGACGCACACAACTAGCTAAAGTTGCTACGAACCAACTGTAGAGAATGTGGAAAGACAGTGAAATGAAGCTAGCAACTACAATTATCTTGGGTCACACTCTTGTCTTTCCAATTCTCGACGCAGGTCGAGTACTCCAGGAGCATTCCGTCTTTTCAATGAACCTTAATATACTTTTTCCACTCTGGCCAACTATTTACTGTCATTCGATGTGGGATAGATTGCATTTCGACGCGGACCTGTTAACAGGCTTTTTTGTGGATCGAAAGTGTCGCCGTGCGTATAATCCGGACCACCAAAAAAGCGATTTTCTCCAGCATCCATGAAGTGTAATGATGGTGGACCCGCCGCTTACCCGAGACCATTATAAGCAAAAACTCATGTTTGGTCCTTCTCATTCGATGCCCGGTTGGCATTTTGTAAAAACTAATAGGCAGCTGTGCAATTCCGTCTGTCACTAAAGTGACAAAATGGAGCCGCACAGCCGCCATCACAAACACTATCATTGTCTCTGACCTTGTAATTTATTCAGAAAAGTAAATAAAATACATTTAAGTAAAACATAACAATGTGTAGGCAGAATCATTGATATCATCACAAATAATGTAGTACATAATAAATACTAACATACAAAGAACAGTTAAATAAAATAAAATAGAAATGGAAAATAAAAATTTCCCGTTCGTACGTAAAATATGTCCTGATGAAGCTTGAGAAAAGCGAAACCGGTTGACGTATAATAAATTTCGTGGTTTCATACAAAGTAATTGTTATTTTATTTAATAAAAAATATTCACTGGAACAAACTATTTAAACAAAATAGTTGAAAAAATAAATATTAAAGTATTAACACTTACAGCCCGGTGGGTTAAAACAAAACACGTCCGGCGGTGGTGGATCATTTTAGACCCACCTCAAGTTTTCGGTTTTTCAACCGTTTTGTGGGAATTTTTTTATAGATATTTAATTTTAAATATGATTTATTGAAATGACATGAAGTGCCGTAATGTTCCTGCTAAAAAATTTAAAATATTACGAATATTGTACATATTATCATGCATCAACAGACGCCCTACACGGCCAAAATACAATCAACCACTGAGCATGTAATCTTCTCGTCGGAACCCGAGCAGGCAGAGTCATAAAACTTACAGGTAGACGCAACGCCCCTCAAATAATGATTTTACTGGCATTGTCTATGGGCCAATAGACGAAAATATGTCAAAACAAATACATAGACGCATTCCTGGTATCAAAATGTTGATAATATATGTTTCTGCATAAGCGCTGAGATTCAAACTGACTGTCTTAGGTCAGTTTTTGAGCGTTTTTTTATATTTTTATCAATAACTCATTTGAATCTCGTCCGATAACATTTATTTGTATCTCAAATTATTTAAAAATATTTAATAAAAGATTAGCTAGAACGAAAACAGCATTAAACGAATATTTATAGCGTAATTCATATTTTTACAAACACCCGGGTCAAATCTGACTCACCACCGCAGAGTATGTGTTAAGAAATAAAATTTGGTATAGATTATAGATTCATTGAATATGATATCGTCATTCATCACCTACATTTAACATGTTTATATTTTCATAACTATTTGTAATATAAAAAAATGCTTACCTTGTCTTACCGTTTCTCCTTGGGGTTGAAGGACACACTTCTATCCTGACATTCGACTTCTCCTTGACCACACTGTTGAGGCTTCTAACACGAGCACTTTCCATCTATTGTATTTTAACTGGTCTTGCCATTATTTTGTTCTTAAAAATACGATTATGTAATTTTGATTCGGATTGATATATTTCTTCAAAATTCCTACATTGAGAGCTCCACCGCCAGACCTTCCGCCGAGTAAAACATGCGTGTATGAAAGACACGCTCATTTTAGTTCTTCCTCTTACATAATCAACTTTTTATTCTGAAAACAAAATACAGTGATACCTCGATATACGTCCTTAATTCAATACGTTCCAGATCTTCGGACGTAAACCAAACAGGACGTATACCAAACTAATTATTTGCATAAGAATTGAAGGGAAAATGATTAATTCGTTCCTTAAATCCTATTATTATTAGCATATTATCGTTGATGGGATAGTATAAAATATATTAAACACTGCTTATTACTAAAGTATATAAATATAAAAGCAATTAAATTAAATAATTTAAAATTTCACAGGTTGATGACCAAATATATTTGGTTCTGCCTTCTCCACAGGATGTTTCGGAAATGTGACATTTTCTGGTCCTTCCTGACTGCTACAATGGCTTGCTTGAGCTATGTTAGAGTGGTACTTCTCGTATCCCATTTGAAGCACGCGAGTCGTCGCCAAACAAAGGTCGTATACCAAACAATGGTCGTATACCAAACATGACGTTTACCACGTTTGACTTATACCAAAGCAGATGCATGTCAAGGTGTCACCATAACTCTTTTTAATGAGGTTTAATAGTTAAAAATATAAATAATATAGATTATTTAAAACATTGTTTTTAACCACTTTATGAGTTTAATTTTATACACCAACCGATTTCGGAAAATGCCATTTCCTTCATCATAATATCAAATAAACCAACTAAAATTATATACCTATGTCAAATTGATCTAATATTTTTACAATTTGTTGTTTTAGTTAGTTTATTTGCATCGTTATGAAGGAAAAATCGCAATGTAAAATTTGCAAAAAAAATATTAAAAATAAAAATGTCGTATAAGGATATAATGATTATGGACCATATTGTACCTGCATTTAAAAATATATGATTAAGTAATTATGACTGGGATTGACTTACCTTTTTTTTTTAATTAACAAATCAAATTTCGTGTCATCTTAGATTCTGGCGTCGATATAAAACAGACCGATACATTGAGTACCGAAGGTCCGTTTCTTGAATCGTCACACCCTGTTAAATCAACTGCCACCCTTTCCACTCGGGGAGGCTACCTCCCCTCCCTCCCTCCACCGCCCCGCCCGACGAGCTCCCGGCGAGTATTTCTCTTCGTTTATTCGCCGACGAACAATTTCTATGCAAAAAAGACAAATTAGATTTCGCCGGTTGTGCTACGGAGGAGTTGGAAAATTTTGCAAGGGGTGGTCTAAGGGGATGGCGATGGGCGGTAAGGGGTAGGAGGTGGGCGGGGTCTCAAAGTTTTCCTCAGCGTTATAATTAATGGTGGATTAGATTTTTTAAAATAACAGATATCTGAAGTTGTGTTTAAAAAAATAGCACAACGGTACACAATTTCGATGGCAACCAAAACTACGCAAAATTGCTGTACACATTCTGCAGAAGGGGTGGGCTGCCAACATGTTAACAAGGGGCTCGCTTAATCCCAGAGCTATTCGCGGTATTCCGGGGAAGGGTCTGATTTTTTTATCATACTTGTACAATTATACGCAATAATTATTAAAGTAATGGAAATTTAATTAATATACAAGTTATGTAAAAATAAGTAATATAATACGGTAAAATAATTAATTTCAATAGCTGAAAAATATACCTACCAACCTTAGATTCCAAGAGTGAAGAGTTCCAAGAATAACACAGAAATAAATTGGGGCAAGTGCTCTACCTTTGGACGGTTTTACCTTTGGACAACATTAATATCTCTGGCAATATTCAAGATAAAAATTCCCTAAAAATATACAGGTATTCTATTTTCGTCAGCTAGCAACACTGTTGAGTTAAATCTGTCAAGTTTTTTACCTATTTTGATGAAATATTTTTAATGACTATTTACATATTAGTTAATTGTATATTAGTAAACCAAGAATAAACTTATTTGATTCAATTGTTACTTTTGTATATTTCTAGCCGCAAATTTCTACGATTAATAATCATTAAATTTTGTGTACTTGTACCTTTGGACAACTCTACGTTCATACCTTTGGACGCGTTCAAAGGTACGAACGTAGTGGAGTGTATTTGCCAAGAGATTTGTGGCTAATTTTTTTTTTAATAGTGCCGAAAAGTAAATTGGGACGTGAGTGAGAGAATGTTAATATTTAAGTCTTGAATGAAGCTGTTAAAGAGATGATCCAAATCCAGATTATGGAAAATTTTACAAAGAATGAAAAAAATAAAGTTACAAAAATGAAGATCCTTATGGATAAAATAGTTGTAACATGTTATATATGCAAGCGATTGGTCAATAAAGAAAATTTACTCACCTGTGACAAATACAAGAATAATTTTCATGTAGGGTGCATACCGAAACGACACAAATAAAATATTTCAGTTGCAGAGGACGGCGATAATTTCTTATACCAGAATTGTTTTATTCTATCACAATAATCCGATACAAATAATTCTGTGGATTCAGAAGAGCTGTACAATATTTATTTAAAAGACAAACGTAACTAAGAAGTTTAGTTACATCATATTTTTTATCAAGCTCTCTCGCTATATATTTTGATAACATCTAATATCTTTATTTTGGTAGTAACTTTTAATTACTGTTATTCCATGTTATTCAGAAGATCATAAAAATATATATTAACGGCTTTTATAAACAATCAACGTATATTTTTAACTTAAATCTTACACTTATATAATATTACATTCATAAATAAATTAGTGTCCAAAGGTAGATTCACCCATGTCCAAAGACCTGTCGTACCTTTGGACAAAAATACAGTTTTTCAGTAAAATCCTTAAAACTTTTAAACGGTGTAAAATTAACTATACTAAAAATATAAAATACATACACTAATGTCATACCAATTGGTAAAAGAAAAGAGTTTGGCCATATTATTTTCTATTTATCAGATAAAAAAATTTAAAGTCGAAAAATAAAGTTTTGTCCAAAGGTAGGGCACTTGCCCTTACTATTTGTTTCAAAACAGAACACTGGATTGAAACTGAAGTTCTCCTTAGCAAATGATGATATAAAGTAATAAATATTAGGAAACATCCTTCTCAACACTGTGCACAATTACGGTAAAGGGGAAAAAAGTGCACGAGTGAAGTATGAAGGATAATGGTTCAGAGCATTGTTCACAAAAATGTTGCGTTGAATATCTAAGAACATCTGAAATTGAATATCTAAGATAACATATCAAACATCGGTATTTTTAAGCATTGTTAGACTATAAACAAAAAAAAACGGCAAGATCACTTTTATTATACACCCAAAATAAATGTATGTTGATAATACATTTAAATTATCTACAGAAATTGCAGTTAGGGACTGATTTGATCTGAAAATATTGTTCTTTTAGACCTAAGTCAAATTTAACATAACTCCGAGCTCCCTCCAGTCTCCCCTGGTCTATTGGAATCCACTGCTAAGTAATAGCTTACATTTTTCTGATGTCGTGGTATCCGACGATCTGTTCTCGACCTCGTCCTATATAAGAATCTATTGCAAGCTGAACACAGTACGGCATCTGTCGGTTCAATTCCGTATTAGCGGGACGGCTGCGCGTATCGTTGAGCGCCCCGCTGCACAAATTACTTCTCTGCCAGTGTCCGACCCGGCAATACCTTTACTGTAACTTTTTACCTTGTTGTAATCGTATTGAATTTGTCAAGTGTTCGCATGTAACTACTGTTTTGTTCACGCTACACTATCGTTTCAATTTATTTCATTCCTCTCTATAGCCAAGATGAATATAGACATATTTAAATACAACATATGTCAAATTCTAGCCACATCATAACAACCGTATTATATACCAATCCATACAAAATCATGATCTTTTTTAATCAAAATTCTATCAATACTTTTCTCATCAGAACTATCTAACAAAAATATCAAACTTTCTAGTAGCTTCAGAGATAACAAGAAAATAAAGTTATATATTAGTAGTTATACAAACAAAATTAATCAACTAGAAAGATATTTATAAAAATTTATATATCGAAAAAATATTTTCGTTTTCACCGGGATATTAATTTATTTTGTACTAAAAATACCACTGAACTGAATGTGTTCTCGTAAAAAATATATTAGCCCTATTAATATTATTTAAAACAAAACTATTACTAAATTCTATTATATAACGAGCCCAAAAAAAGGATTCTGTTTACTTTATTATTTTAAACCACATAGCGATATTTTTATAAAAATTTCACCTCACAGGTGATGAAACAGAAATCGCAGAAAAAATCCAAAAAAACAATATTAAAATTTTTGAAGCTTGATGTAAATGTTAGACGATACCTGTACGATAGCTGTAAGTAAAGTGGCATAATTATAAAACATACTGACCTAAAATTACGAATAAATTATATTAAAAAAATATTAACATTTTTTATTTTGGTTATTTAAAAGCAACACTGAATCCACATTAACAAGATGCTCGAGTACTCCTATATTTCACATATATTTGGTTCGTGAAAGAGATATAGTTTAATCTTTACCATACCATGCTAAAAATACCCCACGCAGCCATGCTGTCAACTCGTATTGCTGCAAGAAATTTGAGTTTTGTAAGCACTTTAAATGAGGAAAAAAATGCTTTTACAAGCTTAAATGACTTTAAAATTGTTAATATTAGAGTTACTATAAGTATAAAAAAATATATAGTCATTGACTATATTCACTTTATTCTCAAACATTATTCTCCTAATAATAAAGTTGTATCAATGTGTCCAAAATTTAATAAAAATGAATTGATAATTCTGGCGTCTGCTATCAGATTACTCAAAGGTATTTGAGATTCTGTAAAAATAAGGTAGATGACTCTTTCAAACACTGGAACGATTAAATGTATTAATATCAAAAATGTAACATATAGGTTCGAAAATTGTCGCTAAAAATATTGTAGCTGTAGCATAGTTGTATAATGCACCTTCCTCGATTAGGAAAGAGATCCAGGTTCGAATTCCGGTGGCGCAACAACAATATTTTTCGATAAAATTGATTTTATATGTATATCTTTCTAATTAATATATTTAATTCATATTTAAGTTATTCTTATAACCCATTCATCAAAAGACCCATCTAACATGATCTTCACCACTATATCTCTTCATTTCAATTAATATGTGATCTTTCGTGGTACAAGTGATATTTTTAACGCAGATAGCATGCAATACATCAATGTTATAATTTTATATAGCATTGAATTCAAAAATTATTATTTTTTATGATGATTCGTTTTAGATAATTGACTTTCCACTAGTCATTTCTAAACGCAAATGATTTTTTTAAAACTAGTTAAAATGTAAGTTTTACGTTATGCACATTTATAGAAATACGATTTAATTGGCACGGTAGACATATATTACTGCGTAGCTAGAGAAGGGTTAAGAACAAACCTATCCGTTTACAGAGCACGTATCTCAAACCCATACCAAAATGATGGATAGACAATGAACAGATAAAACTATTTATTTTTAATCTAGTGCTCTAATATTATAGATACAAACAGTATCAATATTTATTTAATTAGTTTAATTTTGAATTTATGTCATTTTTCCGTTAATTCTTTCATCTAGCATTTCATTGGTAATCTTCATTGATTTCTGAAATTTAGCCTTCTTCCTGAATGGAAGTCTCATTCTATCTCTATAAATTCTGCCGATATTTGTTTAGTGAGGATTTCAAAAATAATCACCTTAACATTGAAATATATGTTTTGTTTAAATGCCATCATATGAAAGCCTTTCAGTTTGTACTGATCAGAGTATATCTATTTTTTTTCAATATTATTCTTAAATTTTTATTTTTCAGTACTGATAATTGTCGAATTTCTTATATTACTAATAAAAAAAAACACAATTTAAGTTAATCGTGTACATATGTACGTAGTTATTACATTTAATATTTTCTATTAATATAATGGACTGTAATTCCTAGAGCCATCTAGCACGTTCTATTCAAATATTTTTGATAAGCACTGTTATTTTAAAAATGTATAAGAAAAAGTATTTAGAAATTTGGCTACTTCTGTATGGATCATTATGCTTAATTGATAAAGCTGTATACCGGCAATAGACAATTCCGGGTGAATCTTTCTTAGTGATTAAATTTTTTTTTTAATTATCAAGGAACTACGATTTCATTCATATAAATAATTGACCACATTATCTATTATATTATACATATAATTATTTATTAACAGCTCTAGGTGCATTCATGAATCACGAACCGCGAGTTATTCACTGATATTTTTGAGTCACACTCACTATCAGCGATTGAATATCTGGGAAAATCGTGGTTCGTGATTCATTTTTTTATTATTTACTATATGTTGTGAACCGTGATTTAGCGCATGTATATATTAAATGAAAATATTCATGAAGGGATGACGTTATAATTCGTGATAAGCGGCATCTAGTAGATTGTGCCAAAATGTTTAATTCATTTGACCCGAAAAATAAACTAACATTTTTCTTAAAGGTTTTCATTATCTTTGTAATGATATTAAATTAGATTAGATATATATTAATTAAATGAAGTTTATTTATTTCGTGTATTGTGATATCGTGTGGCGCATGCGTAATGGAATAGTGATCGCCAGTCATAATTTTCAATCACTGATATTATTGAATATCAATCACAATCACAATCACGCCAGTGAGTCAAGAGTAGCATATTTTCTCATCACTTATTAATATATCGTAATAATTGATGACTGCGACTACTGGGTAACACCCCCCCCCCTCTACCACCCCTCATCCAAGTACAGCCTTCACTGGCTCTGAACTCGTTTGTGCTTCTTCTTAGAGCAGTAAGAAAATGAGAAAAGGGACAAGAATGAAAATTAGATTACAGTGGTGTGCATTTTTATATAAAATATGTAATTTTAATGTGTATATTAATGTAGATAATAGAAAATATGGGAAGGGACTTGTATCTTGACTATTCTACTTCATTTGCTTAGTTAGGTATTACTTTCTACATTATTGTAGATATTAAAGATTGGTGTGGCCCTAGTGATATGAGACTCCACCTGCAACAACACTTTATATCGCCTTTTACAAATGTTGATAGATAGACGGAGCGTCGACCATCTTAGTTGATATACAGTGTTGTTGCAAGGAAGATCACTTATAAATTGTGTATAATGGTATTGTTTAATATACCATTTAATGCCCAAGAACATACAAAACGTTGTGGCATTCATAAGTCAGATCTGCACAAAACCGATATACAGCGTTGTTGCAGTGATGGTTTCGTATTTTAAACATAGAAAATCGCAATAACATTAATAATATCAATACACATTTTAAATATGTTTTCTTATTTAAAATGAAGACACTCGCGGTAGGATCAAAGTAAAAGCTGTGGTAAAGCTGAAATGGCAGTGAATTGAAAGCAGTCGGAAAAAAAATGCAAGAATGGAGGTTGCGAATTGTTGGTCGTCTCCCAGCTAGCAGGGACGATGGTAGATTAAGGATTGCAGGAAGCAGCTGAATTTGAAGGACAAAACACATAGAGTAGTAGCGGGCGTTGAGGTAGCTCTTTATCTAACAATGAGTGGATGTGGACCAAAGAAGGCGTAACTTTTAGCAACTTAATTTATAATAACATGCCCTTCCAGATCTTGAAATAGGATCTCGGATCCATAATTACTGACGACGGTAGCTGCGAGCCAGAAAATGGTGAAAAATTCTGTCTCCAAACAAACAATGAAGTTCAGGCTTGCACGGTCTCTGGTGCGTTCCATATTTTTATATGGTGTGGAATCATGGATCCTGAAGGCACTCAAAAAGAGAAGATGAATTGATGCCTCTGAGATGTGATGCTGGAGACACGTGTTACGCACACCATGGATGGCGAGATGCACGAATGTCTCCATTCTTCAGGAACTAAACATCAAGGACTGACTCTCAGCCTGAGAAGAACATCTTAATTTTTTGGGCATCTTGCGAAAAGGTAAGACAGCTCGGAGAAGCGTGTTGTGGTGCGCCACCGTCGAAGGACGTAAAGGAAGAGAAAGCTCTAGATCAATTATTGAATGAAAATAAAAATATTCTTAACCAAATTATTTTGGGTGACATTAATATCAATATTGCTGAAAATTATCATGGAACTCAAGTAGAAGAATATAAAACAAACTTAGATATGCGCGGTTTCTTGTCATGCATTAATACGTATACAAGAATAGAAAAAAATTCTAAAACATGTTTAGACCAAATATGGTGTAAACCAGACAATAATCTACATCTGAAACTATATACACTGGATACAAAAATCACTGATCATTTCTCTATATGTCTGTTAATAGATGTTAAAACTACAAAAAAAAAATACTGCACAAATCAAAAACACATTCACTAAAATAAATTCCGAAAAGTTAATTCATGCTATAAATAAACTAAAATGTAATAATCTTGACTTGATCGGTAATGCTAATAATGATGAAAATTATTTTATAGAGACGATCTATACACACATACAAAGGTTTTCAACTGCAATGATTAGAAAAAAATTATATCTGTTAATTTTCATATTTTGTATTATTGTAGATGTATGTATATATATTTTTTGTTGTAAACAAATTCTCACATCTAGTATATATTGATCTTGTATTATATAAATGTGGATAGCCACCCCTATAATTCAAGATCTTTTTTATTTGGGAGTGCATAACTCTATTATTGTTTTTATTTTATTGTCGAATGTATAAATATTTTTTTTAAAAAAAGACCTCACTCAAGGAAGGCACTTATCTGGTGACAGCCCTAAGATCTACAGGGTGCCGAGAAAAATAGAGAGACATAGTCAAGAGGGTGGGCATGGAGATTGCGATCCTCAATCACGAGGTACCGACGTGGATGATGAATTTATAATAAGTGATCTTTTTGTGTATGTTAAAAACATCGAGAAATCACGCACCGCCTCTGGGCGAGGCTCCCCCCTCCCGGAAAGAAGTACAAATGCAGAAGAAGCGAGCGCTTGCCATCTTTCTTCTTATTATTCTAATTTCTCCTCAAGTAATGTTTCACGCGGAGTTCTGCACGGACAGCTACTGTGCGGGGCGTCCTTTCAGGAAGTCCGTTAACTAATCTGAATTTGGAACTAACTAAATCCTCGTCGAAAATGACGGATAAAAAATATTTTACCCGTTAACTTTATTAGAGAATTTTATTTTTTAACATATTGTGAACAATTTAACTCGTTAAGTTTCGTTAATATGGTGAGAACACAGTACGCAC
Organism: Eubasilissa splendida; assembly: GCA_031772225.1. Classification (NCBI taxonomy): domain Eukaryota; kingdom Metazoa; phylum Arthropoda; class Insecta; order Trichoptera; family Phryganeidae; genus Eubasilissa; species Eubasilissa splendida. The sequence goes on from CM062870.1 coordinate 10,078,674, forward strand.
TGCGCCTACGATCGTTATCGTTATCGTTCGCTTCGTTCGACGGAGTGACTTAGTGTGTAAGATCTAAATGACTTAGTATGTAATAGCGGTTCGATTTATATAAAATTAACTGCTTACAATTCACGTATCTGAATTCTATGATTTTTATGAGACACAAAATAAATAAAATAACTAAGACTCAGGAAAAATTATTTAAATATCATTAGAAAAAAAAATAAGAAAAAAATTACATCGTCATTATGACTTCCTTGAACAGCGAAAACTTCGACAACGCTGCTCATTTCCCTGTTTCGTATTCGTACACGATATTGTAATATGCTCCTCATCAGAGAAATGTTTACCATCAATCATGAGAAAATTAATATTATTATTTTCAATCTACTAAATAATTTTAAAGAATCCAATGCAAATAAATAGTACTCTCAAGGTTATGCGTAAACATCGCATGCATGTATGTGCTATATGGAAGGAAAGAAGGTAGGAAAGAAATGCATTTGTGAAGGTCTATCACCTCCTCTATCTGCAACACTAACGACGGCCCTTGAACGCACGATGCATAAACCTAGGTGTAAAACTAGGCTCTCATCTGCTTCGAAAATACGTCTGGTACCGACCCCACGCCGGAAGCCGTCCGCGAAGTCGGCTCGGGCGGCCACTTCTCTCACAGCCGCCTTCCTGACAAATCCACTAGCAAATAAACTCATGACAATTGTTAGTAGCCTTTCTTCTTCCACCTGTTCTAGCCTCACACACGCAAACACAATCAGCGATATCACGCTAAAGTACCTGTGAGCGCTGGGTGTAATTTATTCGGGGCACCTGGTCGCTCGCGGATAGAGAGCGGTTCCTTAGCATTATATATTTCATAGTATTATGTAGATAGGTACTATATAAATTATTTTCCTACCTACCTTAACGTGAAAGAACATATTTTTATTTTTTAACTTACGAGTGTGAATTCGAACTGTAAATCCGGATCGATAGGATCTAAATGAACGAATAGTGTAAAGTGCAAGTCGCGCGTCTCACGGAATGGAATACAACAAATCCGGTGGTAAATCGGAATTACCGCAAGGTATGTGAGGGAAGTAGGGAAACCTTGGTACAGAATGAGGTCATTGAGGGGATAGTGGTTCTAGTTGGAGGACCAGTGATATCGGGAACCGGGATTCGAAAGGACTGCGCGCCTTACTTTGTATATGACGTCTCCGTAAACCCCGCAGTCACCGCCGAGATCACACAAAATGAGCCAATATCTGATCCCAATTGAATACGGCGATGTCACAAGTTCACCCATGGCACAAAAACAACAAACAATACTAGATGGCTCTGTCAAATGATGGAACGATTAAATGTATTAATATCAAAAAAGGTAACATACAGGGTCGAAAATTGTCGCTAAAAATAGTGTCGCTGTAGCTTAGTCGGATAAAGCACCTTCCCCGGTTAGGAAAGAGATCCAGGTTCGAATCCCGGTGGCGCAACAACAATATTTTTCGATAAAATTGATTTTATATGTATATCTTTCTAATTTATATATTTAATTCATATTTAACAAACAATACGTTATCAAAACATAATATAACCAAAATACAGTGCTGGTGCACTGGAGCTGAAATGTCTACACCGCGAATACTATCGCTATGTCGAGATCGACCAAATATCGGTCAAGTCGAAGTCTGCTGACGTCATAGTCACAATTCACACTGACATACGAGCATTAGAAAATATATGGATAGGAATTTGGACAGGGAAAGGTGTCAATAACCGTGGTAAGTGTGTTTTACGAATTTGGAACAGTTTTTTTTTTTCGAAAGTTTTAATGGGTACCTACTGAATAAAATATTTCATCACCATGGTAACGAGCGTGACAACATTTTTGGGGTGGGGGACGCGAGCTAAGACGTTCAACATGCCATCATGGACCTCTCATCACATGCAGACTGTGGTGTAACCCGTACATACGTAACTACGGGGATGTTTGTATTCTACGTTTCACCCGGAGTGCCTTTTCTGGGTAGGAGTTCAATCAGTCGGGTATAACGGAGATTGATTTCATCGGAACTTAAAAAAAGTACAGTTATTTGTGATATGAATTATTTTTGCTATTAATTGTTTATTTATTTATTTAGACACATGTAACATTACATGCATTGTATAGCTAAAAATATATATATATATATATTTTACACAGATTTTAAAATGCATTGCCCAACTAGGCAAGCCTGTTTTAGGGCAAATTGGCAAACAAATTACATTTCACAAAAGCAAATAACTCATCGAAGGCAAAACACAATCAAATGGAAAACGACACATACAAGGCAAGTGAACGTGAGAAAATGAGAGAAAAAATACCAATGTGTTATTCAATATGTAAAAAAAATGTAAACACATTCGAAGTAAAGGAAAATATACATTATTTTTATTTCTCTTATCGCTGGTAAGGCACCACTGGTAAGGTTGCATTGAAAAAAAATTCACTGCTGGTCCTTCGTGTGATTTATTTTTGAATATCTAGGACGTAATAGACAATTACATTGATATATAAAACAAATTAGAAAAAAATATACAGTAAATATATTAAATATATTAATTAGAAATATAAACACATAAAATCAATTTTATCCAAAAATATTATTGTTGCGCCATCGATATTTATAACCACGACAATATTTCTATAATATCTTTCTAATTACTATGTTAAATTAATATTTAAAATATCACAGACCGTCTGTTCTGAATAATTACAACTTCACAATAAAAATGTGTTCATATTATTATCTTTGTTTTATTAACCACTTAATTAATCACTAATTTTAAAAGTATAAGAATGTGTTTTCCTAATAGTAAATATATTTATACTTATCACCGGGACACAAACCCGAAACATAATTTTGCCGGTAGTTATCAATTGTTCTATGTTAACCATTTATTTTTAGTATAGAATTTAAGATTTTGAGACTCATTGCAAAGAAAAAGACAATAATAGGCGCTTGTTTATAATAGAAGAAACACAAAAACAAACGAAGTCAAAAAATTATATTGCAGATAACGTTCTAAATATGTTGGTCACTTAATTTCGTATCAAATATTTGATTTAGAAATAAATTCTTTGAAAATAAATACATGATTGATTTTAACGTATCTCGCTAAAATCGAGGGAACACTTTAAAACGAAATTATGTCGTTAGCAAAATAAGTTTTGGGTTCGAGTCCAGGTAGTAACAATATTTTTTTATAGAAAGATTTTTTTTTGTGTATCTTTCTAAGTGATTCGTCTCATTTGTATGATGAAATTTTAATTTAACGAGTCATAATTTTTTTATTTATTTTAATATTAGAAAATATAATACATTTTAGAATTATCAGGAGGATATATATATATATATATATTATATATTTCATTTAACATTTATTTATTTTCTATGAGAGTAGGACTCGTGTATAGAAAAGGAGTATGTACGAGATAATTTATGTTTCAGTTAGTCTATGTATATATGTTTTTTTACTTCAGATACAAATTGATAGTAGTCTGTAATTATTTTAATTGTAATGGGAAGGTTGTTAAAAAAAATATGCATTAATAAATATAGTGATTTTAGGTTGCGGTATATTTTAGTTTTGGAATATCAATTTGGTCTATAAAATTTGTAGGCCGGAATTCGCTTCTAAAGTTTAATTGATTTTTAATTTTGAAAAATTGGATTATTGATTTTTTTTTTATGTCTGTTATTTTTAGTACTTAGAAATCTTTGTATACTTGGATAGACTTCTTTTTTTTAGAATTATTTTTTGTTTTCAATTTTTGAGTATATAAGTAATGTCTTCAGTTTTTTTTACAGACATCTTATCTTATCTTACTGGTAGCTTATCAATACTTTCCTCATCAAATTTGGTGAGTTTGGACTGGAAGAAATTTTTGAGAGCACCTTTGGTATTTTATATAATTCTTTTTATCGTTACATCCTACCTCGTACTTATCATGTTTCGTTTGCTCCCTGCTTGTTTCTTCTATTTTACTTCTTACATATCTTTAGTCTGTCACTATTTGGGTATCTATTTTAAGAGTTAGGAACAACACTTTAATGTAACGTGCACCACACAAAACAGTTGTCAAAAGACTAACAGAACCCTTATCCACTTAGTGAAAGCCAAAACTCGTTTGACTCGTTAAATCATAGTGAGTAAATACAAACAATGTATTCTGCCTACCTGCACTGAAAGTTATTTAATTAATATGATGCATTATATTATCGATTTTATCCAATCATCTTACCTCAACCCTAATTCCAACCTACTCACCCTTTCTCCTCCCAGTTCCACTCCATGATTCTTCCTACCCACTTTCACTAATATTTTAATTTTTATTTTATTTTATTAATTAAGGCGCTACTTTAATACTGTTGTGCTTCAATATATTTTAGAATGTTTACAATTAATTTAATATGATGCACGTTGTGTTAGTACATATATTATTAAACTGAATAAATTAAATAAATAAATGGATTAACCATACATAAAAATATGTTTAAATTTCGATCAATTATTTTACCCACACTACATAACGCAAGAATCCTTCACGTCACGTTAATACAATATGTACATTCACCCACACAGAGACAGTTCCCATCGGACATTTCCTACCAACACTTTTATGCGAAGAAAACTCCAGCGAACGAAATTTAATAGCATTGAAAATTCCAAGATGGCCGATAACTGTCTGAACCCCCCTCCCCCCGCCACGCTCCTGGCCTTCTCCACCCCCCGCTCATTAAAAACCACCCCCACCCTCGGAACAAAAACCTTTACACAGAAGTCCAAGACGGGAAGATCGACTTTTTACTTTCTACATATCCGTCCCACGCGAGAAAGTATTACTTTGTTTAAAAAAATATTTTTGGCGTTAAATATACTTTTGGTGTTGTCTTCTTACCTACTTCATGATATTATTCATAATAAAGGACAGCTGTGGGGGAGGGGTGGAGGTGGACCCGCCCTTTCCCGGGACTGGTTTAAAAACTAGGGCTCCTTTATCAATCCCACTCATTAAATCCAATAACAATACGCGACTTTAATTTAATAAAGTTTATGTATTATATAAAACAGAAAAAAAGAATATTTTTGAGTATGTCCAAATGTTTGTAGGAACCAATTACTGGGATTTATCCCCTGAGAAATTGTCATCAAGATATAGATGTCTCACAGAGACAAAACTATTATTTTTACATGGGAAGTATGGAAGTCTTGGGTATTACTGGGCATACGACCTGTCATCGGCTGGCTTAAGTGATCACTTTACACAATGTAACGTTAACCAAATAAAATTTTTGGAAGTTGTGTATATGATATCATGTTGGAACATTAAATTATTTATTACCAACTATGCTGTCGCCATTAATAGATTTTTTTGAATATTTTTGATATTCATTTTCGTGTAAAGTATAGATGTCGCTGAAGTTTAGACTATTAGATACTCATAGAAAAAAAAATTAATGTGATTATTAGCTATTTTTGCAAACGTTTAAATTTAGACATTCCAGCGTCCGTGCACTCTTTATTAATATAAAAATAATAAATATAAATCCATAAAATACATATACAGTTAATTTAATAAAGATGTAAAATTGATGGTCAATTAAGGTATTGTATTTCAAGCCAGACACTCGTGATCCGGTCATCAAAAACACTCCTAAAAGAGGGACAGTGGGCGAGACACAAAATTGCAAAACACGAGGTGCAGAGAAAGAGAGAGAGGTAGACGCGCAGGTGGCGATATTTCCCACCCACGCAGGCCAACCTAACTACCTGCCTAAGGAGCTTCATGTCAGTATTGACTTACGAGTATAGTGGCCTCAATCACAACATTAGTCCCAGTTCGGGATCGCCCTCACAGCTGACTCCAGCTCCAGGGGCTCTCCAGCCATCTATCCACCGCTGTGAAACTCTTCCAGGTCTTCTTCAGCCCAAAATAGTGTCCAGGATAATATCCTTTTCTAGTCAATTGTTTACAGCTAATGAATGAATTAAACTTATGTAGGGCAAGATAAAATATTGTCTCGTATCATTTTCTCAATAATGTGTAAAATAATCTCACTTTCATCAACATAAACACAAATTAATATCAAAATATGGGTTTCACGACAAAAACGACAGTAAAAGTCTACAACAAAAAAATTGACCGACTAAAGCTCCAGCGTACCATTGATCCATGCGACATTAGATCCAACGACATAACGGCCACAAACAAAATTTCAAAATGATTTTTATAAATATTTGACACTGCAACGACAGGCGACTCTGAGAAATTCGCCTTCCGATTTTCAAGTACTTTTCAATGTTCACGAAATGAGGATCACACTTTTCCAAATGATCACAAATCACAGTGAGGATGAAAATTCCACTCCAAATCTCGGCGAATTTTACAAATCCAAACAAGAAGAAAAAACAAGCCGAGCTGAGAGACAATTAGGTACTTAAGGAATTGGGGCAGGTGAGAGAAAAAATGTGATAACAATAAATGTTATTTAATAATTATGATTCAACAAAACGCATAAAATATATGTATAAATTGTGTATGTCCACTAATAATAAAAATGAGAAGCTAAATCCATCTGGTGAAATTATTTAATATTTTCCATAAGTATGGAATGGAAACGTAAACATTAAGAAAAAGGGAAAAGATTTATGTTTAATTGTGAGATGCGGTTTTAGAGGCGGATGCTGCAAATCCTATGAACCACAAATCATATAAATGTATCTATCCTCCAAGAGTTAATAATTACGTAACATGTGTTAGAATAATTCTTTCATAATTTGGGCAAATAATGCTAAAAGAAATTATTGATCACTGGCAATGTACAAGAACGACCTATGCAAGGCCCTGGGCCCTGTCTAAAGGGTCATTATGATCACATCGATAAAGAGCGAGGGAGATATATTATTAAAATAGTAAGTTGAAATACTATACGTAAAAAAAAGCATTTAAAATTTCAGCTCAATGACGATACAAATATGAAACAGCTAGTTTTCTTCGAGTTTTAGCCCGAGTACACTTAGAATGGGTGATAAGGCGCAGGATTCTGTTTTCATGTATGTCTTTAAGCAGAGTCTTTATGAATAATTGCCTAAAATTTATCATTTTGAATTTTTGGAATAGCAGCTCTGATTCATGCTGAAAGGATTTATTGAGAACTTTTGTAATTATGGCTTTTTGCATTTTAATCAGTGGGTAGTGTATTGTGATAACGGCTCCACCCTAGCCAACTATACCATATCCTATGATGCTCTAACAGAATGCTAAATATATATTACGCATTTGTTTCAGGTTCAGCCCGTTCCTTAAAATCTTGAAGCAGCACATAAGTTTCTTCCATCGTAACATAATCATTTCAAATTTGCCTGAAAAAAGATATTCGTTATGGCCCATGTCCATGACAATGTTTCAATTTTCATTTCGTTATTAAAGGTACGTTTTTAATGGCAAGGATTGGCCTTCAATTAAAGTGATTAACATATTAAATAAAGATAAACTAATATTTTATCAGCAACGTTTTATTTTTAAATGTAATATAATAAAGAAAATAGATAATTAGATAAGAATGTGTTTATATTACTTTTTTATCAACTGATTTTGCATATTGTAAATAATTTGTAATAATCATCTTTAAATATTTAAGATGCGTTATTTTAATCCAAGAGCAAAACACACAAATGGCTTCGCGCTAAAATCTGTACTGTTCTTTATGCGCATTCGAGTCGAATCTCTGAGAGAAATTTCATCCATGGACATAGGTACATATTTTTATTACTCACTGTACTTTACGATGGTCGATTCGGTTGTCAGTTATAGAGTGAGTAGCTATGGACTGACATATAAAACATATATTAATAAAATTAAACAATTACAATTAATACTTTTAAAATCAGCAATGTTATCTTTGTGGTTAAGATTCATATTTTTATTTTTTATCTTTGTTTTATTAACCACTAAAATGAGTTTAAATACATCTACCGGTTTCGAAAAAAAATATTTTTTTTTTTAAAAATAGATTCTGTCAAAGAAACAATATATGTTTTAGTTAGTTATGACATCCTGAAGAAGAAAATGGTATTTTTCGAAACCGGTAGATGTATTTAAACTCATTTTAGTGGTTAATAAAACAAAGATTAAAAATAAAAATATAATTACAATTAAGATTCTTAAAACTTATAGTAGATAACAGAGCGGAGTGTTTGTATAAAGATGATTATTACAAATAATTATTTGCAATATCAAAAATCTTACCAGTTGACATAAAAGTAACATATAGTATAATTATTTAGGAGAACACATTCTTATTGTGAAGTTGTAATTATTCAGAACATAGGTCTGTGATATTTTAAATATGAATTAAATATATTCATTATAAAGATATACATATAAAATCAATTTTATCGAAAAATATTGTTGTTACGCCACCGGGATTCGAACCTGTATATATTTTATATGTATATCTTTATAATTAATATATTTAATTCATATTTAAAATATCACAGACCTATGTTCTGAATAATTACAACTTCACAATAAGAATGTGTTCTCCTAAATAATAAAGTTGTATCAATGTGTCCAAAATTTAATAAAAATGAATTGATAATTCTGGCGTCTGCTATCAGTTTACTCAAAGGTATTTGAGATTCTGTAAAAATAAGGTAGATGGCTCTGTCAAATGATGGAACGATTAAATGTATAGGGTCGAAAATTGTCGCTAAAAATAATGTCGCTGTAGCTTAGTTGGATAAAGCACCTTCCCCGGTTAGGAAAGAGATCCAGGTTCGAATCCCGGTGGCGCAACAACAATATTTTTCGATAAAATTGATTTTATATGTATATCTTTAAAATTAATATATTTAATTCATATTTATAGTATAATTATAACAAATATGATAAATAATTTAAATATGAATACCGACCTCCACCGTAGCTATTCTACCAGATAGTCGGGTCAAACCATGAGAGAACCGATCGCAAACAATGTGTACGTTAAGAGGACGAAAGAATGTGATGTGTCACGAATATTTAATAACATCAATAGTGACTTATTGATGTCTATCGTGAAAAATAAATAAAACCCCAGAAACCACCCTAAAATACAAAGTGAAAAAAAAATCTCATCTAATTATTTATTTTGTTTATATATGTGTCGTATTTCTGACATAACAGTGTTAATTACGGTATTTGTCAAATATTAAAAATAATAATGATGTAAGATATTAAAAAAAAAAAAAAAAATTACGCGGACAGTCGCGAGTCGGTCACTTATCACATTTCTTTCGCACAAGCCCTCTCTCTCTCTCTCTAACTCCTGACGTCATAATGTCCTTTCAGTGTTTGCGTCACTCTCACACCGCTCCGCGACCCTCCCGAGGAGCCACCCCCCGGGAGCGGTGGGGGATGAAGAAATAAGAAGCCAGGGAAAATTTCCATTTCTTCTTACGTCCCCGCCGCCGTATGTACTTGCACTTTATGGGGGTGGCTTTATAATGAAGTTACGAGTTAGGGAATAACTTATTTTCGAAAGAAAATAGCTTCAAATTATTTTGAAAATTTATAACGAGTTTTCAGCAGTTTAAATTTTGTTCATTGTTTAACATATATCATTTTGGAATATTATTGAATTACTGTGCCAAAATTCTACAGTAGATAAAATGTTCAAAAAGGGTGTAAGATGTGTTGATGTTTTTTTAATATTTGTGTAGTTATTTTACAGCGTGACACGACAAAAGCGCCGCGGACTTTTGGCCCAACGACAAAACGTCCACGACAAAAGATCCGGCCGACTATCCGATCCATGCGACAGAGAATTTTAATTTTAAAATATAATAATAGCAATGATAAAAAATGTTTTTTTATTATTAAATCGCGCAAACTATATATACATATTAAATTAAGTATAATGTTATATGATCTTTTAGCATCGTATATGACGTTAGTTCTTAATATAAAGAATTCAACTTTCTCACTATAAACTTTGTGTTTTGCATCGGATTTGTTTTGATCGGTTACTTATTTTTATTAAGGAGAACACATTCTTATTGTGAAGTTGTAATTATTCAGAACATAGCTCTGTGATGTTTTAAGAACTAATTTAATGTATTAATTACAAATATACACAAATAAAATCATTTAATTCGAAAAATATTGTTTTTGCGCTACCGGGATTTGAACCTGAATCTCTATTTCCAATCCGGAGAAGTACACTACCAATTGTGTTATAGCGCCAGTATTTTTCATGACAAATTTTCGAACCTATATGTCACACTTTTTCAAATTAATACATCTGTCGTTCCATTATTTGAAAGCCATCTACATTGTTTTTACGGAATCTCAAATACCTTTGAGTAAACCGACTGCAGACGCTCGAATTATCAATTCATATTTATTAAATTTTGGACAAATTGATACAACTTATATTATTAAGGAGAACACATTCTTATTGTGAAGTTGTAATTATTCAGAACATAGGTCTGTGATGTTTTAAATACTAATTTAATGTATTATTTATAAATATATACATATAAAATCAATTTTGTCGAAAAATATTGTTTTTGCGTTATCGGGATTCGAACCTGGATCTCTATTTTCAATCCGGGGAAGTACACTGCCAATTGTGTTATAGCGCCAATATTTTTCATGACAAATTTTTAGTAATCTTCGAAAGGTTATATGAATTTTCAATCACCCCTCGATTCATAGATTTCTCAACAGCTTTTCCTTTAAAAAATCAGTTTGTTTGTGGCCGTTATGTCGTTGGATTTAAAGCCGCATGGATCATTTGTCGGCTGGAGCTTTAGATTAATCGATAATGATATTGAGTAGACATGCTGTGACTATCGAGATAAGTAATGTATCGTGCATTGCGCAGATTCCACACCGTTTACCTTCTCAGCCCAATGTATTTAGGTGGAACCCTAAAAGTCCATCTCACTTAGAAAACTATTCCGTAAAAGCGGAAATTAAACTCGTAACATAGCAATGAAAAGAGTTGTGACAACCCTAGTCATAAATTACGTACAAAAGAGTCGTATCGATCAATTACTGCAGCACTGCAGACGGAAGCAAAAATCAGCTTTAGCGACAGTCGTATCAGTAACCGTACACATCATGATTACGTGGCGGATAACAATGAAGCGTCCAAAGAGATACTTCAGAATGGTAAACCCCATAACGGTCCTATTGCCGAAGAGAGGAGGAAACTTAGAGCGGAATTTAAAAATAGACTGAAATCAATACATTATTTATTATTTTTTTTTTTTTTTATCTTTGTTTTATTAACCACTAAAATGAGTTTAAATACATCTACCGGTTTCGAAAAATACCATTTTCTTCTTCAGGATGTCATAACTAACTAAAACATATATTGTTTCTTTGACAGAATCTATTTTATAAAATCTATTTTTAAAAAAATTTTTTTTTTTTTTGTACCTAACTCAAATCATTACTTAATACAAATTTAGTCGAATAATTTTAGAATGGGACTCGTAGTTAAATTTAGTTGGTTGTTTATAATTTTTTGATTAGTTTTACACGCTTTATTTATCTCCAACGATTCCAAATTATTTAATTTGTGACCAACACCGTTTATATGCAAAATTGACAATCCCAATTTTTTATCAAAATCCTTAACCACAAAGATAACATTGCTGATTTTAAAAGTAACATTATTTATTACTCTAATTAGTTGATAAGTTGACATTGAGCATATCAGAGTGTACTATTGATATTGTGCATAGTGCATAGAACAGCACCACTGCAGATAGGTCGCGTTCTTCCTGGTGTCTGGTTGGTCTTTGAGCTTTTCTTGACACCCTTTACCGTGCACCATTAAAATATGCATATATTGAACAACCGCGAGTAGGGGAAGACGCAACCACGGCGCTCGGAGATCAGACCTTCGCTCGCTCTCGAACCAAACGCACTACCAGTAGCTGCCTACGTATCGTACTTAAGTTAAAAAGCATTTAAAATTTATTATTCTAACTTGTGTATATTTCTAAGATCAAATACTAGCTCATTTGGGTCAACAGTTGTACTCCGGCTAATAAACGAAGGGCTATCGCCTCCACAATCATCCTCACCGCCGACGACCTCTAAACGCATCTTTTAAATACAGAGCTCCTAACAGGCGCAAATATACGTTCAGTACCAACGTCACAATAATAAATCATACGCCAATAACATGCGCCGGCAGCCGTCCGGGTGGCCGGCTTCTCTCGCTGCTGCATTCCAGTTAAGTTTTTGTGTAGATTTTTTATTGTACATTTATAAACTGTAACTGTGCTAAATCAATAAGTATAATGCTATGAAAAAGAGAAAGTAAAAGAAAACCAAGGAAAATATTAATAAATAAAAAAAATAAAAAGTTCACACACATATACACACAAAATATAAATATTACACATATAACTACTTCAGCCACAGCCATTGTTGTATATGTAGCTATTCTGTAGGCGTTGCCATTCTCTGGTCAGGGAACCAGCTTTCCATGAGAGCGCAGCTTGCACTAGAAAGTTGTGCTGAGCTCCAGCCGCAGCTTTACGCCCGCAACTCGATGTCTCAGAAGCGGAACGAATCCATATATACGGCCTTCGATAAACATTGTAGATGCGCTGCAATAACGCGCCAATCCGAACAGTATTCTGTATGAGTTGTTGTACTGAATTCGGAGACGGTTATACGTCACTTGCTTGAATTTCGACCAGAGCTCGCAGGTACACATGCTGGTGAAGAATGATTTAAACAGAATGCTCTTCACCTCCTTACTGCATCGGTAGAAACGTTATGAAACTAAATAACATTTTAGGTCATAAATGTATCCTAAAATGGCATTATTCGAGAACTGGCGCTAAGTTAGTTGCGTATATAAAGAATATCCGAATACAATAATAACTCAAAGTTCTTGTTTTTTTTTAGTTGTCTTAGTTTTGATCTAGGTGTGCGATATGCATCCATACTTGCTGGTTCCCTGATCAGAGAATGGCAACGTTGGGACAAAAAAAATTTTTTTTGATTTCTTTTTCATAACATACCATAAATATCATAAAAAAAACTCCATCACGATGGAAACACATGATCATTATATATAATTACAATCACATATCTCATATGTTTTAATCTCCGTAGATGTTATATAATAATGTGTATATTCTCAATTATATATTTAATGTACACTAGCACTGAATTTTGAATTTTCTAAGCTGATCAAAGATCAATCAATTTTGATAATGTAGCAATGTTTAATAATGAAAATATGTCATTAGAGATAATACCACAACGCGTATGACCCGTGTATAGTAAGATGATCTTTCGATAAGACTTCAATCTCTGAGAATTAGAAAAGGTACACGAGTACTGGAAGCGTTATTCTAACCCAAGCGAAAAATATATGGGCTGATGATTCATGAATCACTTCACGCTGAACACTTAACTGTTCTTTATAAAAACTCGAGTCGAATCTCAGAGAGAAATCTCATCCATGGACACGGGCTGATACTAATGATGGAAATTAGATATTAGACAACTGTTTATCAGATAAATCCTTAAACTATTCTATAAAAAAAAACTTAACTTCACATCCACGATCCGATTCAAAGGAAACTTGGATCAAAACCTTAGGATACTTTTTGAATGGACACCAAATTTGGTCAACAAACTTTCTTGTTTTGTGCACCGCGTATATTTAATAAATTGCCACTAGACCTTAAAAGGTCTAAAATGATTAACGATTTTAAGCTTAAAATAACAATGTTATGCTTGATGTGAGTAGAAAGCAATATTAAACTAATTTGTCATTTGTGCTAATCTAATTACCTACATATTTCGTCTCCAACTATATGATAGACAAACATATTTTTTATAACTTCTGATTGTACATTAACAATATAAAATATAAAAACTGTACAGTTAATTGCTATAGAACAGACCACGTCTAGTAAATTCATTTTCAGATGTATTATTTTATGCTAAAAAAAAAATACAATGTGGAACTGGCAAAATAAGAATTTTCATGCATATGTGACCAACCATTTAATAAAAAAAATAAAAAAATAATGATTAAAATAGAAGAGGATTAAAAATACAACGTCACCATTTGTGAAATTATGGCGAGATTCAAACACCAGACTGGTGCATAATTTAGTAAAAAAATATATTTTTTTTTTATTCCGAATAAGTTTATAAAGCGGTAAAATATTCTACGACACCATCCCGAGTTTACCTTCTTTGCATAAATGTCTGCTTTCAAAGGCGAGCGTGACGAGGGTAAACACACCCCTCTCCCTCTCGCCCCATCGGAGCCCCGACGGCGCGGAGAGGGACGGACTGATCGCGTAGCTTCCGCTGGTCTGGAAGAATTTTCCATTTTCTTCTTGCAATCTCTTTTGCTTGGCACTTTTTGAAATCGCAGTGGCGGCTCGTGTTAAACAAATGTGATAATGTTTATTATTTAATTATAAAAATATCGCACTTTTATTTAAATGTCATCGTACATACCAGGGATTGTATTTTAATTGTTCGTTATTTTATTTGTTTCTTATGAATACGATAAGTACTAAAAATAATTTGGTTGCGGCGTCTTGTTGAAACTACAGCTCTTCCACATTAATGCCATTCAATTGGGAAATGAAAAAGTCAGTAATCTTGGATCTATCTATTACTGTACAGATGGTGAAACGACTCATTCGAGTCCTCCTCAATACCACGCTCCACTGCAGCATCAGCTTCTTCGGCGTGACACTGTCTCGTCATCGTCTGCGACGTCTCTGTAGATGCGCATTATCAATTAGAGCATGCGAGGTGCAAAAACGATTCATGGTTATTCGTATTACTTGCTCAGATGGACGATTATGTCTACAATGGACGTAGCGAACGGTAAGTTTCGCGAAATGAACAAAATAAATTTTTTAAGCCTTGTTCTGGCGTAAGTCTATTCATGATGAAATAGCAAACCAAACTGAACAGAAATCAGCTGTCAAATTATCTGTCGCTGGAAAAAGTGTTGCCAATTCGAAAAACAGCCTTTATAATGAATGCATCGTTTGCTAATATTTTTATTTTGCAATGTTTTAGCATTTTTACTATAATATAGTAAAATATTAATGTTAAATAATAATTGGCGGGACACGGAATTATTTTTTTTTACTTTACTGAAATACGATACAAAAAAATAAATTATTATTATTAAGGTTAATTATTGTAGCCCTCCTCGAGAATGTATGCTGTGCTTTTGAAGAAAGTATTAAATGATATTTTTGTTCAGAATACATCCCTCCACCCGTGGGTATATTTTCATGGATACGCAATTAAAATTTCCCTTGGAATATGGCCGCTGGAGGCTATATATCCACTTCTCGAGAACTCCGGGAGGAAGAGATGGAATTAATGAATACTGGAAAACTTTATTTTACTTTCATACTTAATGGATAATTTTTCGGAATAAAGCGCGTTACCCAAGGCCCAAATTAAAGCCGTATTTTTATTTCTCTTCTCTCTCTTCTAAGTTGATTAAAATATTTATCATATCTTGATACGTACTTAAATTGCTAAAAAAACTGTATATTCATTCTCGTCATTTATTGTTAGGTTTGGTGCACATTTTCTATTCGATTATTGCATAAACATTTTTTTAAATATTTACTATAGCTTGATTGGACCTTAGTATTTCATAATACATAAATTGATGAAAACGATTTGTTTACCAGTGTGAGTGAATGTGAGCCAAAAATAACCGTAATTTTAATTTTTTTTTTTTTTTGTAACTATCAGGGCTATAAAAATCTTATTTGTGGCTTTTATCAAATAAAATTCTATAATTAAATGTAATTCATCGTGATGTAGCGATTGTATGACGCGCGCAAGTTGGCAAGGATGACAGCGTGGAAGGGATACAAGAGCGTCGCGCTCTCTCTCTCTCCAGAGTCGCAGATTAGAACACATCTCCTATATTGTATTCGTAATTGTGAGATCCGTAATAAGCTGTATTGTTGTACATCAAGTTATTGACTACCTGAATTCCCGCACGCAAGAACAAGAAGACATCATTGTTTGCAGCCTTAATAGTCGGGTTAACCCCTCCAAAACCATGCAGTAACATAGGTCTACCGACCCAATTAAAACTGTAATATTTCGGTTAATACACGTAATATAAAATTCATATTTTGGTAGATTCTAAGAAAAATGTTTATGCTTAGAACTGAATATTGAAAAACCAGTTGTGAAAAGCGAATCAAACATACGAATATATGATCTCTCTTTCTCACTAATTTAATGATGAGAGATAAGAAAAAAAGTAGCATTGTATAGGACTCGATGAATGCTCCGAATTACATCAGATTATTGATCCCATTTTTGTAATTAATGCTCAATATTTAGCTTTCTTCGCATTTAAAATGTTAAAAATTTCTTACGGTAACACGAGTTGACAGCATGGCTGCATATTGGTATTTTATATCACGGTATGGTAAAGGTTAAATATATAACATTAAAATTGTTATAATTCACTACAAAAATGGTAAAAATTTCGCGGAAACAGTTCGAAAAGTTGGAAGTTTTTTATGGACGATGTCTATTTTCAGCAGCATTGAGTTACGTGCCGTTAAGTCGGGAGACAATCGAGTTATTAAGTTATTATCAAAAATATTCTAGATGCATAATTTCTCGTTACAGAGACATCAATTGGCCTACAAGAACGGGTGATTTTATTTCATTTTCGACTTTTTTCTTTAGTTATGTGAAAAATAATGCTAATGTTTCAGGAACAATTATGCAAAAGGTAATCCAAATTGTTAAAAGCATATGGGTTGCAGACAGCAACTGGTTCATTTTATGTAATTATGAAGGCCTGTTTACGCCTCACAGACCTGGCTGCCTAAAATTAACACTCTACAGCCATGTAGTGCCGAAACGCACTGGCCAAGATGTCAATACATCTGAACGGACGAGTTCGAAGAAGCCATATTTCTGCAGACCGTTCTTTCGAAAACACCTCAAGTGAGCCACTCCAGTCTTCAACTTTATTCGCATAATTAACTTTATACTCGTGGTACGTGTGATTAGATATATATATATATATAATTCAAAATTGATACTTAAGAATACCGTTTGCATAATTCCAGGGAGGGCAATACAGAATGCACTAGCAGAAAAACTGCCGGCAGCTATTATGGCCGCTTTGCGTCCGATAGTTTGTCACTGCGCGGCCAGGGTTTCTGTAGAATCTATTTTTCATCTAAAGCAATACAATAAGTGTGCACTATTGTTAAAGCAATTTTTACATTGATATATACATTCTGTGAAAGGCCTGACCGCACAGTGGTCGCCACTGGCCGCGTAGTGGCTACTATCGGCCGCATAGCAGCCATTACAGCCGCTGCCGAGCCTAGCAGCAAGCAATCAGTGATAACCGATTAATTATGATTGTACAGATAATTTTTTTTTTAATGTAGATTTTTGAGGCATACGTAACTGTAGGTCAGTTTATTAGAATGAATTTTGGCATAGGCGTTACAACAATGAGCAAATAAGAGAAAATCTAGATAATAAAAATATATAAAAAGAGAGAGATAAAAGTTAAAAAAAAAAAACATTTTCCAAGGGAACGGGAGAGTAAAGGGAAAGGAAAATAGTATAGGGAATAAAATACGGCATTAAGGTTTAAGTATATATTTAATTTTGATTTAATTGTGGTAACTGGAGTATTGAAAATGTCTAATTCATTTATGTGTGAGATGAAAGAAAGGGAGGCTCGGTAGAAATATGAGTTTTGTTTGACACTGGTGTTATAATGTGGAAGATTGAATGTGAGATTAGTTCTGGTTGATCTAGACGACACTAGAATGGATATGCGTCTGAGTGAATCAGAACAGTCAACTTTGGAGTTGGCTGTTTTATGTTTAAAGATGACATCGGCCATGTCTTCGAATTTGTAGTGATGGAATGGCTCAGCAGTGTCGGTTAAGGCTCGGTAACTATGAGAGTTAATATATTTTAACTTGAACCTATTTTGTATTTTTTTTCAATTCCATTGACGCGTGTGCTTTATCTTGGATTCCAAACTTGGAAGGCATATTCGACGATACTTCGAACATATGAGAAGTAGTGTTTTCTGGTGTTTACATTATTAAATTGTTTGTAATACTTTATGTTTTTATATTCAATTCGATGATCATTTGGTGGCAAGCACGTGAAGATGATGACGTCATAAATACACAACGATTTCAATCACAGTGCACAGAGTTTTATTTAAAACGACAATTTAAACTATTATTGGAATATAGGGGTTGGATTATCGAGCAAGCCTCGTGGTTAGGGCGCTACGAGCTTAACTGTAGGATAAACGCCGAGTTTAACTTTTGACGTAAACACCACGTGACACGGTGCCATTGATACACTGTGATACGTTGTTTGGGAATTCACACGTTGAACTACAGGGTGGTCAGATAAGACGCAATCTTCTGAATTTTTAAATTAAAATGTAATCTTATATTACAAAAAAATATTCTTAAACTTAAATGGGAAATGTGAAGACCATTTTGTTGTAATAGTACATTTATTTAAAAATGGTAAACAATAAAACCTACTTATAGATTGCAGGAAAATTTGGAAAAAAATGCGAATTGTACTCATATATATATAGTACGTAAATAGGTATGGAAAGATGTATGTTGGACAACACACGAAGAAACTGAATAAGATAGGAGACGAGAGGAGGACGGACAATCTTTGGATGAATGCAGTCATCCAGTGACAGGCCGCCCCAAAATTCGCTGAACTGACGAAATAATCAAATTCTGTGTAAATACGTGACAGCGAAAAACAATGAATGAGAAGTGTGGAAGACATTTGGAGAGAACTTCCTCCAGCGGTGGATATAAACGGTTAATAATAGTGATGATGTTGATGATAAAGACATCGAGCTTTTGTTCAACAAATTAGTCATGCTGTAAGGGAACGTGTTGTTGTTAAGGGAATGTCTCGCCAGCGTTGATAATAGTGATGATGTTGATGATAAAGACATCGAGCTTTTGTTCAACAAATTAGTCATGCTGTAAGGGAACGTGTTGTTGTTAAGGGAATGTCTCGCCAGCGTTGATAATAGTGATGATGTTGATGATAAAGACATCGAGCTTTTGTTCAACAAATTAGTCATGCTGTAAGGGAACGTGTTGTTGTTAAGGGAATGTCTCGCGTGTCGCTATTAGTAGCTGCGCCGATTTAAGCTGTACTACAGCTATCCTGATTGACCGGTTGAAGTACATGATTTTGTATTATTGGTCGATGATTGAAACTCCTTTGTAGGTGACAATTACAAGGATTTATTCCGATTAAGTACAATATCCCTATTGCAATCGCATCCCTATGTAAAGGAAGTTTTGCGTGTGTAAGGACCAATGGATCATTCACACCATGGTTTGACATTACAAGCCGAGTTGTGTAATGCCTCTATGGCTGTTCAACTTGTAAATATATGGATAACTGTGTGAAAGATCTGTAATGTATGAATGTGGGAGCAAAAATGGGTGATTTGATTGTATGCTGTTTATTGTACGCCGAAGATGTAGTATTAATGGCGAATAATGAACAAGAATTACAGAGGCTAGTGAGTAGAATGTACGATGTATGCAAGGAGAGTGACCTTTTTATGAATATCAACAAGTCGAAAGTGATGGTATTCGAGAAGGAGGAAAGCAAGACAACGTGCAAAATATTTGTAGGTAATGCATGTTTGGAACAAGTAGATAAGTTTGTGTATTTGGGAAGTATGTTTGACAGAAACGGAAAGGCTAAGAATGATATCGAAAGGATGGTGACTGCGAAAAACAAAGTAGAGTGGAATGGAATTATAACTAATAAGAACTTGACAACCGAGGCAAAACTAGCGGTACACAATAGAGTCCATGTATCGACACTGATGTATGGTAGTGAGACCTAGAACTGGGAGAAGAGGAACAAAAGTAGATTGAATACAGTGGAAATGTGATCGCTTAGGCGTATGTGTGGCAGATCCATTTGTGATAGAGTAAATAATGAAGAAATAACGAAAGAATATAAAGTTGATTTTAATATAGTGAGTAAGATTAAGAAAGGATCACTGAGAAGAGAATGGTAAGAAAGATATTTGACGCATGTATTTATGGCACTATAAATGAAGGGCGTCCGCGGATGACTTTGTACGACCAGGTAAACCAGATTCTGGAGGATGGTCCTGTGAGAAGCCTCACTAATCGTCGAGCATGTATGAGAAGATGTATGAATGTGGATGTGGCGAGAACTGTATGTCAAGATTGAAAAGTGTGGCGCTCTATCCTGTCTGCCTACCGCTGCGGAGAAACGGCGTGATGGTAAGTTGACATTATATTTAAATTAAGTACCTACAATATAAAATCTTAACTAGATCCTCGCCCAGGCGGTGGCTCGCTCACAACAGTTCGCTCATATGAAAATACACACATAAACACCCACTCACTCAATACGCGGCGCTGTCGCCGTACACACACACACGTATATCACATTATTAATTAGCGTTTTATTAAATTTTAATTATTTTATATTTCTACGGTTTCTAAGTCACACTTTATAACTTTATAACTCATTATTTATAAAGTAAATTTTTATTTATGGTTATCGAAAAAATGCTTAGTTTCAATTATTTAATTTGAAAATTCCGATAAGTTAGTATTCTCTAGTGCAAGCGGCACTCTCGTGGAAAGCTGGTTCCCTGACCAGAGAATGGCAACGTTTACAGAATAGCAACAGATACAATATATATAAGATATATATTTTGTTTCTATTTATATATATGTGTGAACTTTTTAATTTTTTTTTTTGCTTTTCTTTCCATAACATAAATAATATTTTGTAACCTAAATGTATTAATATGTATATTATATATGACGAATCGAGTCTTCATAAAAAATACCTTTATTATGATTATATTTTAGGCTACGGAGATTTTCATTTATTCTTGTATTTAGGATACAAATGAATAACATCTTGTTTCTTAATACTTCACCCCAATTCTCCACATTTCCATTAATGACCAACTATCCACCCCAGTTCCACGCCCCACTTTGTACCCGAATAGATCCGACACAAAACTGCATTTAGTTTGGTAATCACAGCGACCTGCATCTCTTGAAACTACAGTGAAACTGCAGTGTGTGTACAGAGCAAAATTAAATTTATTGTATAATTAAAATGATCAAAGAATTCTCTTTCGTTTCGCAGCATCCGCAAAATAACGCCACCCCGAGGAGGATATTAATATTCTGATAGCTTTCCCTCCCGCTCTATCGCGACTTTCTTCTTCTTCTTCTTATACCAAAAACGTAGTCACCACTCCGAATTCTTAGTCTAGAGTTAAACTTTTAATGATATGCATTAAGGAGGGAGGGGGGGAAGGGAGAAGAAATACTTTTGTTGTAATGGGAGTTTTATGGTTATCCCAGAGCGGCGTCTGATTATATTAATAATGGTTCATAGAGCGAGATTCCATCTTGAGTTACTTTCTTTGACATTTATATACAACTAGTAACATTTTACTCGTCCGAAGATGTAAATATCAGGTAATGGAAGAGTATAAAAATTAAATACGTTAGAATTTTATCTATCACTAGAAGTTTTAAGTACAGAAAAAGCAATTAACCTCTCGGAGTAAATCATAAAAAACAGTAGTTCGATATTTATGACAGGATCAGATCGCCGATGCTTGTGGATGCTCCATTTAGTTTACTATACCTATCTGTCCCCCCCTACCCTTACCCTTACCTCAGAGCACGACTTTTTCTTAATTCAAATAGAGATGCGTACATGGAATACATGTCACATAAATATTCTTACTATTTTCAAACAAAGCTAAACGCTTGCACTATGAAAAAAAATACTAACTGAACGAGGTGCCAACCCCCGACCACTAGATCACTAGGCCAGCGTCTTAACAACTAGAGAAACACACTATTCATCATTACTACACTGAGTATATATATGTATGAAATGAGATGTTACCGTTGTTATTATATTTATTAATTACTGATGATGATAGTGAATTATCCGTTTTTATGTATGTAATGGACTTAAATAAAATAAAGTCAGTTAAAAAAAATAAAAATATAATATAATTAAGAAATAAAAAATACAATAAATGGGACAAATTTATAGATAACGAGATGATAAAAGGAGACCAACGATAAGCACTACATAAAAAAAAAAAATCATTAAGTATTTTTAAAAATATGAATTAACACACGAATAACTTTACATACTTTTAAATAATAGCCCACCACGATATAGTAAAGGGTGGGCTAACAAGGGCTGACTGTTTTAAAAAAATTATAACTTTGGTGGGGTTTATTTTTAATTACATATTTTTTTGCAGATAATAAAGTATTTATGTAAGTTTATAATGGCTACATACCCAGTGCAAGAGCGCGTTAAAATTATTGAATTTTATTATGTTTCGCGACGATCTATTTTCGGGGACCGGCTAATTTCAAAAAATGCAGAGTTCGCTTGACCTCCCCGTTCCCCAGATTTGACGGCGCCTGATTTCTTTTTGTGGGGCTACTTAAAAGGCTGAGTTTACATGAACAAACCGGCAACAATTCAGGAGCTTAAACAAAATATTTGTGCAGAGATAAGAATCAGAATCTTTAGAAAGATCAATTATTTGTCAACAAGAAAATGGAGGTCATTTAAATTGTGTTATTTTCCACACATAGATTAAAAAAATGTAAACAAACACTTTCCTCAGATAATATTTTTTTTTAATAAATATTAAAAGTTATATGCATTTTACATCAGTCATTCCAAGTTGGTGCACTTTATATTATCCTAGTAATAATTATCTAAATATTATAAAAAAAGAATAAAAATATTTAGATTGTTAACATCGTTTTATTAACCACTTAATGAATTAAATACATCTACCGGTTTCGAAAAATATCATTTTCTTCTTCAGGATGTCATTAACTAATCAAAAACATGTTATATTGTTTATTTAACAGAATCTATAATATATAAAATAGATTCAAAACCGGTAGATTTATTTAATTCATTAAGTGGTTAATAAAATAAAGTTAGCAATCTAAAATAATGGATTCTAACCACAAAGTTGATTTTGATAATCTTAAAAATAAAATAAAAATTGTCTCAAATTAGTTTAGTCAACATCCATGATTAATAATTAATTGTGAATTAAAAATATGTGTATGTTATATATATATATTTATATCAAGTATATGCCATGAATGTAAGACCATTCAGAATACGATTGAACCCCCAGTCACCATGGAAACGAAGACACAGAGTTCAATCATCCACTTCTTAAACCCGAAACTCGTAACCGTATTAAGCCAGAACTTCAGGCTCTCGCCGTCACATTTTAATATTTCAAACTCTCGCCGGTAGAGTTCCCATCTCGTACTACCCCCCGTCATCCCTGCCAGCCGCCCCCCTTCTCCTCCCGGCCCCCTGGGGAGGAGGGGGGGGAGGTAAACTCTTTCTTCAACTCTCCTTGTCTCCGACCCCGTTTCTTCGTCTCCGGGCTGAGTTTTTCACCCCTTCTGAGTTGGAAAAGAAATATAAATCCCTCTGGAAGGTTTCCATTTACTTGAGAGAAACAAAAAATAATTTAAAGAAGTAAGCTTATTTGCCAAGTTTGTTTTCTTTTGAACTTATATAGAAAATAAATTAGTTATTTTAATAACTTATTATAATATTTAAATTACGTTGCGTAATCTAATTGAACGCCGACAATGCACTACACGACAAAATATCTCTCCACTAGTCAAAATTCAATATACTTGACTTGAAAGAAATCAATTATGGTAATGAAATAAATTACACTTCTCAAAATTAAAATTGTAACGAAACATCTCAAGGCACAAAGTAAAAAAAAAATATTTTTAAGGCAAACACGTTATTATTGTGAAGTTTCTGCTTTTCAGAACGCGGTACTGAGAAATTTTAAATACAAATTAAATATAAAATGGATTAATTAATTAATTCTGGCGTCTTCTATCGGGTGTCACTCAAAGCCATTTGCGATTCTCCGTATATATGAAGTAGATTGTTTTCAAAAAATGGAATAACAGATTATGTATTTACACCCTGTCCCGAACCGTTTTGAGAGTTGTTTACCCTCGTTTCGAATCGTCATAATTACATATTTATTTTATTTTATTACATTATCATAATACCATCGTAGGTTGGGTCCGGTATCATCGTACCAGAGCCACACCTGTACAATTTGACGCGAGACTCGTTATCACATTCAATTCAGAGGGCAACCAGAGAGACGCAATAACAGATGTAACAATTTGAAAGTTAAACACATAGTTTCGAAAATTTATCGTTATTTTGCTATGTAGACATGGTGTAATGGTCGGCGCACTTTTACGGATAGGAAAGGTTCCTGGTTCGAATCCCGGTGACAAAAAAATTGATACATTATAAATTAACTGCCGATTAATTAATAAAATTAATTAAATTAACGATAATTTTTTAATGCGTGGATTGATCACATTTAAGGTATATTTTGATAGAATAATCTGTTGCAGAAAGTCTCATGATCGCCTCCACAACCAACACAACACCGCTGAAGGTTGCTGAATGCACCCGGAAAACACCTGGGTGCAAAACATAAGCTCTGATCAGCCACATTATCTCGCCGGTACCGACCAGTTATTGACAACAATAATATGCGCGGGCAGCTGCGTCTTTTAGGGTGACTTCTCTCTCAACCGGCTTACCGATCAGTTCTCCAGCAGTTGCTTCACGTTTTCACTGCATATATTTTACCTGGAATTGTGCATTAATTAGAAATAAATGTCTATCAACTGTATGCAGTCAATGCACATTCTGCGTTATTAGTTAAATTAGCATGTGGGCGCTGGTGTAATTTAGGGACGCTAGGCACTCACACATATATGCAAAATAAAGTTATAAGGTTAGTATTAATAACATCACTGTAGAATAGTAAGATGTTACATAATGCAACAGTTATAAATAAAAGAGAAAAATTTTAAGATTCATTAATTATAAATTAAATATATTTACTTGCTTACTTACTTACCGACACGCCGTTTCTCCGCGGGGGTAGGCAGAGAGGATAGAGCGCCACACTCTTCTGTCCTGACACACAATTCTCGCCTTATCGATACTCGTACATCTTCTCATACAAGCTCGCCGATTGTTGAGGCTTCTAACAGAACCATCCTCCCTTATCCTGGTTTACCTGGTCGTGCCAAGTCTTCCGCGGACGTTTTCTATTTCTGGTGCCATCAACACTTGCGTCATATATCTTTCGTACCATTCTCTCCTCATTCATCCGTTCCAAAGTGATCCTTTCTTAATCTTACTCACAATACTAACATCAGCTTTACATTCTTTCCTTATTTATTCATTCTTTACTCTGTCTTGAATAGATTTGACACATATACGCCTAAATGATCTCATTTCCACTGCATTCAGTCTACTTTAGTTCCTCTTCTGACAGCTCCAGGCTTCACATACATCAGTGTCGGTGCCAGGACTCCATTATGCACCGCTAGTCTTGCCTTGGTTGACAAATTCCCGTTAGATATAATTCTAACTTATTTTCTGCATTCTCTATTATCGTCCGCGGTGGTATATCAATTATGATTATCTCCTTAGCCGTCTGAAAATGTTAATATTGTCAGTGAGTCGTACGATGACCGATCTTATATATTTAAATATTGCTAACATTGATTGATTGGACCACTCTGACTGACAATTAAGTTCTTCAAATAATTTTTTTCATCAGAAGGTTAATTGTGTATCAAATTTTGTTCTTGAAGGATAATCTGTTAATATAGGATTTTATCTGCTACTTGAGGCGTATCCAGCCTGAAATTTTCACAAATTAAAGCTGGATATTCCACAAATTCATTATTGTGGTGAAGTTTTTCGCCAAAATTACCGTCTTCACACCTCACACCCATTGCATTCGTCCAATCTAGCCCTCTCATTCTCTCATTCTTATTTAATTACCAAAATAAAGAAACACATCGAGGGTCACGAGCGGGGGTGGAACAGATTACGACATGTGCTCTAAACAGCTTCGAAGAGATTGATTTTGCAAGCTGCTTATAAACAATGTTGAACCAAGACCATTGGTTTAAAGGGATAACGGATTAATATTTTTTATAATTATATATATTTTTTCTAAGAATTTAATTGTCAGTCCTCGCATCGTCTTCACCAGGTTGACCCCTCAGAATAACAAGGTTCCATCTGACACTGACACTGTTTCGAGATAATGAGCTCGAAAGTGTTGATTAAACATATACATTCATGTACATTTTGTTTTGAGTATGCAAATATGACTAGTTTTAAGGTCTTAACTTATTTCCAGTATTATCAATGACCGTTGTAAAATGAGGTAAATTAAAAATAAAATAAAACATTGTAAATTAACAATAATAATCCTTAAATTGAAATAAATAACAGATGCAATTGGAACTTTGACCTCTTGCTATTTCATTTAATATCCGTTAAATGGAGTTGGTGTGTATGAATGAAATCAAGAATAATGCATTTGGAACCCATTTCACGCAATAACTGTAATTATCCCACAATGTTAGTTGGAACCTTGTTATTCTAAGGGATCGAAGTACTATTATTGTTAATCAGGTCAAATATTCTACATATAATATTTATTAAAAATATATTAGGGGTTCTTTCATCTTGTCTTGATAGTGAGAAAAATATGGTTTCAAGTTCTGGTAGCAGAAATTTAATTTATTTAATGATATTATTAATGAAGTTAGCAAGATATGAACACTTTTCACCACCTGTTGATAATTTACCTGACTTGTGCGTGTTTCTCAAGGTTGTCTCCATTTCTTCGAAGATTCTTTTCTCCATGGTGTGGAGAGCTTTTCTTCAGCAGAGTTCCTGAAAAAAGAAACTGATATGTTGTTAACCTTTCCCTCGCGGCGCTAAAATAAAAACGCACGTTTCGGTGCTGTAAACTCATATACACGTAGATTTTTGGGATTTTTAAGTTGAATAAATATAAATATTTCATATTTATCACTTATATTAACCATTCAAATAATAGTTGATACATATATTAGTGAATCAGTGTTAATTATTATGAAAAGTGCTAAAAATGAGAAAACATCGATCGTGCATCGTCTAAAGTGATGATCGACATCCGGCACCCTGCGCCCCGTACACATACGCGTATTGGCAAATTCACGTCAGGTTCTTCGAGAAAACCTTTTTTTATTGTTGCGCGTGGTAAACACTTATATATTGCAATTATTTTATCCAATACATAAATATATCACGCAGGAAAACTTAAAATGTGAACTCTGTATTTAGTGTATTCACACAATTAGATGCAATGTCAACACAGTTTACATCATAGGAAAGGAAAGGTTAAAGAAATACATAAATGACATACGAAGCTAATTAAATTTTCAAGGTGATTTCCAACTGTGCGATCGTCGCCTGTTCTGTAAAGTGTAAAAAAGTTATTAGGAAAACACATTCTTATTGTGAAGTTGTAATTATTCAAAACATAGGTCTGTGATATTTTAAATATGAATTAAATATATTAATTAGCAAGATATACATATAAAATTAATTTTATCGAAAAATATTGTTGTTGCGCCAACGGGATTCGAATTAAAATAAATGAATTGATAACTCTGGCGTCTACTATCAGACTACTCAAAGGTATATTTGATATTCCGTAAAAATATGGTAAATGGCTCTTTCAAATAATGGAATTAATATCAAAAAGGTAACATGTAGGTTCGAAAATTTGTCGCTAAAAATATCGTCGCTGTAGCATAGTTGGATAATGCACCTTCCCCGGTTTGGAAAGAGATACAGGTTCGAATCCCGGTGGCGCAACAACAATATTTTTTGATAAAATTGATTTTATATGTATATCTTTCTAATTAATATATTTAATTCATATGTAAAAAAGTTTCTTACACAAATTCAATTCTACCTAAATAGGTATATTTGTGGATACCTTATTGATACTAAAATTTCGCACCTTATTTGAGCAGCATTTAAAATAAAATCAGGCTTAACTACCTAATTTCAGCTATTGTCTTGATATGATAAAGCTATCGTTATTATAGACGTTTACCGAAAAAATATAAGGTGATTTGAAGCATTTGAGATGTGGATCTCATAATCTGGATGGATAGAATTACGATTGAAGATGTCATGGTTCGGATGAATCAAGAAAAATAAGTATTTAAAATAAGAAAAGTTCGTGATCGTGCACCTCATAATTCAAGAAAAGATTGCTAGAAGTCGGGGTCCTGGAAGAAGGAGAAGATGATGGCTATGAGGGCAGACCCTCTGCTTACGCGCAAGACTGTTTATAAGCAAAAGCTCCTAGATGGTCCCACTCTACTTTAACGCCACTGTGGAACAACGTCACGTATATAGTGCCAGGGTGGTGCCGCACAGCTGTCAACACAAAATTGCCCTCATAGACCCCGACAACTTCCACTTTATTGAGGTATAAACGAAAAAACATTAAATAAATAAATTTCAATACAATACACAAATAATAGTTTAAAAATGATAACAAAAATAAATAATATTAGTAGAAACAAATAAACTTATTAGGAGAACATATTATTATTGTGAAGTTGTAATTATTCAGAACATAGGTCTGTACTATATCACAATAAGAATGTGTTATCCTAATAATAAAGTTCTATCAATGTGTCCAAAATTTTATAAAAATGAATTGATAAATCTGGCGTCTGCTATCAGTTTACTCAAAGGTAAGAGATCCAGGATCGAATCCCGGTGGCGCAACAACAATGTTTTTTGATAAAATTGATTTTATTTGTATATCTTTATAATTAATATATTTAATTCATATTTAAAATAAACTTATGTTCATTTAGTCGGGGTGTAGAGGGGAAGATGAAAATATACTCTCGATAGGGGAAAAACGACAAAACAAAAACGAAAATAAATACAATATGACTTGCAATCAGAGTACAACTGCCGGCAAATTATAGTCCAAAGAAAAAAACACTAAACACAAAAACATTACAGATTGTTATACATGAAAAACCTTAAAAACATAACTGGAAATCGTTCAACTAGAGATTACACAAATATGGACCAAATATATGTTCCAATCGGGTAGAGAGCAATCAAAAGCACGGCTATCCAACATTCTAACACAATAATTATACAGTGACTACACTAATAATTCACTAGTTCTATTTCCTACTTCCACTACATTTTTATTTAAAAAAAAATATATATATATATATATTTATTTCTGTCGAACCTTAATCTTTAATAACACCAAAACAGCACGAAAAAAAGGGTACTTTAACACAGACTTCAGTCTAACAATGTAGCCAGGACAACGCTCAGAGGTGGAGTCTACTCCATCCCACACAATACACTACGAGTATTTAATTGCAATATAATTATGTCTTCTGTTTATCATGTTATATTATAACATATCCATCTATGTTACAACAAAAATATGTATGTCAATAAAGTCTAAATAAGTAAAAATAAAAAACATTACCAAATATTGGGACTCTCGGGAATCAACTTCATGGCTTAATAACCTGAGACAATGGTGTAGCCAGTCTACTGTAAAGTTTTTCCGGGCTGCAGTAAACAAATTGACGATAGCCAACATGATAGCCACAATTCGTTGAACGGATAGGGCACAAGAAGAAGAAGATCGTTATGATCGGATATTGTTAATACTAAAACAAAGAATCTTGAAATAATATGCTCGAGGAAAAAACATATGGCAAGTTTCAAACAATAAGAACAAATTTCCATTATTTTAAGGTGGGCGATCGCGCCTTCCCCCCACCCCGCTCTTTCTTGAATCCGTCATCGGTGATAAAGTCATATATTTCTTCATCAGAGTGATAAAAAATTAAAACAGTACATAAAATTACTATTTTATGAAAAAAAAAATTTATATTAGGAAGTTAATTAATAAATATTTATTTCTATTCTAAAATAAATTATGAACCTACCTGATCAAACCTATCCGACTAAATGAAATATGTGGAAATTGACCTAATGATCCGAAATCATCTGATTTTTTTTTAAGATAGGACTTGATGATATTTTGGTCAATCATACATGCTTTACTTATTTCTAACCATGTACGAAAGGTAATATTAAAACAATAATAATTAGACATTTGTTTTAGTTTTTTAGTACCTTGATAAAGAAGCCGATTGGTATATAAAGACCGATAATTTTAATTGTCCACCGAATTTTAATACGCCGATCGAAACGGCCGTGATGGACGTCGAATCTGCGCTGTCATAATTTTCGTTAAAAATGCCGAAAATATATGTTATCACGCATATTTTATCCACAATATGAATTAATATTGAACTTGTTCACAATATTTGTAGCAAATTTCATAGATTAGATGTCTTTTTACAAATTTTAATAGAAAACAACGTTTTATTGAACAAAGTGAACATTTTATGTACGTTATTTTTATGTAGTCGGAATTACATATTTCGTTTATATATAACACTGTTGCGCTTTAAACATAAACAGTATATAATTATGAAACAGACATATCACCTGTCTCATAAACAGTATATAATTATGAAACAGACATATCACCTGTCTCATAAATAGTATATAATTATGAAACAGACATATCACCAAAACAGCAAGGTGGCGTTTTAAATCGATAATATTAAACAAAATAATAAATTGAAGATGTCATAAAATTTTAAGATTCAAAACATTGATTTATGCGACCATCTTAATATATGTAGATACTTTGTCTGATTTAAAAACATATTCATATATATTAATTAGGTACTTCAATAAATTATTCAATTTTCGATTGATTAATTCAAATGACCACACTCATTTTTATATGAATCCATATATTAATATGAAAAAAGGTGTAAAATACTCCCGACACGGGTAATATTTAACACTTGTATTGAATGCGAGAAAATCAACAATTGTATTGTCGTTTCTTTCTATTCACACTTTCCTCTCTCGTATGGTTTACGTAACAAATAATGACATTAATTATTTCTCAGGATTTTATAAGAGTTTAACTGTTGACCTCGTCTTAAAATCATACCTAATTCGTGTAGAAATTCTCGAATTTTTAACTGGAAAAATTAAAATTCGTCCTTAATTAAATTAATTAAATATCGATCCTTCACATTCACCGCCAGATTTGCATTTAATAACGCTACTTGGCAACCATACTGTGCCGTATAGTGACAGTGTAACACGGCATGGCTGCCGACTAAAGACCATTCACTGTCCGTTCAGTACGGAAAAAGAAAACATTCATTCAGTAAAATAGAAATAAATCAAATGCACACAACAGTACTAGAAAAAATATACATACAAGAGGCATTGAGTGATACAGCAAATGGGGGTTCTAAGTCTCCCTTACATACCCCTTAAAGGAAAAAGAAAACAATACAAAAAAATAAAAAAGGTTCCTTCCGGCAAAGGAAAGTCAGAACCGATAAGGTTTTTTTTTAGTAAAAAAGATAAGGACGGATGATTCTCTCCCTCTTACTAAATACTTGACCGTCTCGAAATCTCCCAGTGAGATACCCACACACCTACGAACTCCCAGAAATGTCAGAAATTCAGGCGTCAATAGGACGCTCAGTAGTGAGCATCTGTTCGTGTAAATGTGACTCAATTCATTTTGTGTCTCGCCCCCTGTCCCTCTTTTGGGAGTGTTTTTGATGACTGGATCTCTGAGTGTCTGCCTTGAAATACTGCACCTTAACTTTTCATCAATATGTAAAACTATGTATTCTATGGATTTATGTTATATGTTTTTTTGTGAATAAAGACGCTGGAGGGTCCAAATTTAAATTTTGCTAAAAGTGTAAATAACTACTTGCTTTAACTTGAATATGAATAAGAAAAGTATTTTTTTTACAAATTTATAAATTTCTCAGTCTACGCCATTGCGACCATTTCTTTAACAAAATGGAGTACTTCTCGAACGTCCGCAGATAAACACATTCCGCCCCTGCCTCTATCCCGGCGGAGACAATACACAGCCCAGACCGCCGGGGGTGGCGGGGGGTGGGAATCTTTTGTTTCCTTTTGTCCCAGAGGCCAGTGAGCCATTTACATGGCAAGTTTTACTTCAGATAGCACCGTCTTGGGCCATAAACAAACGAAATCTCATTCGGATTATACTACCTACACATTTTCCCGCTTCTTTGTTGGATGTTTATTATTTTTGAATCATTTGTGCGTGTGCTTCTGTGCTCGGTTTGCTATGAGGCAGCACGGTATCCATACTCTGTTATGATTGGTGAATACAAATTATAAGGAGAACACATTCTTATTATGAAGTTGTAATTATTCAGAACAGACGGTCTGTGATATTTTAAATATGAATTAAATATATTAATTAGAAAGATATACATAAAAAACAATTTTATCGAAAAATATTGGCGTCTGCTATCAGATTACTCAAAGGTATTTGAGATTCTATAAAAATAAGGTAGATGGCTCTTTCAAATAATGGAACGATTAAATGTATTAATACCAAAAAGGTAACATGTAGGTTCGAAAATTTATCGCTAAAAATATTGTCGCTGTATCATAGTTGGATAATACACCTTCCCCGGTTAGGAAAGAGATTCAAGTTCGAATCTCGGTGTCGCAACAACAATATTTTTCGATAAAATTGATTTTATATATATATATATATATTTCTAATTAATATTTTTAATAAAAATTATATGGCGTTGAGGTTATTATACGATTAAATTTGAAAGTAAAGTGGTTAAATCAGATAGAATGTGTCTCTATTAAAAGTAAAGGCAAAAAAATTGGTTTCAAGACAAAGAGCAATAATTTACACCATACTTAAATAAGTAACGCTAAAACAGCTACAACTTTAAATTAAATCAAATATCAGATATCTCATAGAGACGAAGCTTTTTTTTAATGGAAAATATATGGAAGTATGGAATAATTACAGGGCTTACGACCTGTCTTTGGCTGACTTAAGTGATCACTTAATATATATATAACGTTCACCAATTCTCACCCCTCAATCTTCACATTTATCACATATTAATTTTTGAATATTGTATACATGTTAGTATGTGGACTCGCTTCGAGTACCACAACACCATCGCCATCTATGGACCAAATTTGATCATTAATTTTACCACAGCAGCATATATGTCATCACTATGACAATCTGATTTTTTTTTAAAATTATTTTAAAGCAATATTCTTTATCTGTAAAATGTAATTACCCCCATATTTCCGTATGTTTTCCATTAAATATAATAAAAAATGATATATGTGATATTTATTTAAAACAGTGCCTTTGTAGATAACATTCCAGCATTGTGTGTTCTTGGACGTATTCAAATATTGCTAAAGAAAATCGACAAAAAAGACGACAGTCCAACAAATGTATAGACATGAACTAATGCAAATTTCTTGTCCCAATATTTTCATTTTGGTACCACTTACGTAATCAAACAGCTCCGTGACATTTTTGAAAAATATGACTTGATTTTAATGAAAATTAAAACATGCATTAATGTAAAAAATACTTATTTAAATAAAGATTTTATGTACGCAGAGTAAATACTTTTACTGTTACATAATCCAAAACCAACTGGAAATAGTTTACTTCTAATAAGATTACACAATCAGATTATCCAATTTGGTAGAGATTAGAAGCATCGCTGTCCAACAATTTAACATAATAATTACACAGTATCTACACTAATAATCCACTAGTTCTACAACACTCTCACTGCATTATTATATTTATTCTTGTCGAATCTTTATCTTTCTTTAATTAAATAACACCACAACAGTACGAAAAAAAACTGGCTACTTTTACACAGACGGCAGTCTAGCAAAGTTTCCAGGACAATGCTGTATATATCAGAGGTGGAGCTAATCCATCCCATACAATAAACTACGAGAATTTAATTGCGATGCTAATCCATCCCACACAATAAACTACGAGTATTTAATTGCGATATCTTATGATTATCATGTTATGTTGGAAAACATGAACACGTCAAAAAAGTCTAATAAATAAATATAATGAAATGTAATAAATATTAATATGTCATTATCTATCGGATTTGTGTTTCCAACGAGAATGTGTGTAGTAGTATACCCCTCGTTCCGCAACTAATGTTCCGATCCCCTCTAATTATTTTTTTCTATTAATTTACTCGTTTATAACAAGGACTGCATCTTGTTAGAAACTTGTTGGAATTTTTGTTATAATATATGTCGTATCAACGTATATTGTGAAATCTTATCACACTTATCAATGACGGCAATATCCAAAAAAATGTAAAAATGCCTTTTGAATGCCCTGTAACGTTTGAAGCGTTATATTCAGTGTATCGTTACGACATTCAACGGTATTCAGCTAGTAATCATTTTGATGATAGAGTTAGTCATTTTAACCTTAATTTTTTTATTTAGTTTATTTAAAATTTACATGTCGAGACAAATTATATATCTATAAGACTAAATAAATGTTGAAATATTGTGTTATTATTTTTTATTTTTAGATGAACAGTGTAACAATAATAACTGATTATTATTATTGTTAATAAAATAACACCAGTGACGTTTCTTCGGAATTAAATAACTAGTACATAATAAACTAAAATATAATATACTCAAACAAACTGATAAACAAAAAGACTAACAAATAAATACAGTAATCTAAAAAATTGTATGAATTTAAAAAAAAACTGAAAAAAGAAACAAAAGAGTGTCTTAAAACTAAACATATAAAGTGGAAAAGGTAAAGAGGGGAGAGAAATGGGATGCAATATATACATGTTAATAGTTATTAGAAAGTTAGCGTAGTTTAATTTTAAAGGGAAGCAATTTATTAGAAGTTATTCTTATAAGTTAATTATTAAGTTATATGTCCAAGTTATTAGAAGAATTTACGGCATCGTATTTTGACGTAGAGCAAATCACGAAACAATTTTTTATGTAATTAGTTCTGCCAAAATTTGGGCAAAAAAGATTATTTGATCGTGTTGAGTGTGTGGAACAGTTTAAAGTTATTTGCTCTAATAAATAGGGCGAGTCAACTAAGTTATTTAAAATTTTATGTAGGTAGGATAAATCTTATGTGTTTTTTTCTATTTAATATTATAGTTAATTGTCAATCACTTACAGCATCTCTAAATTAGTACCATTAACTCGGAAACTATTTTCACATCAAAGTTTTATTACTAAAAACAAAATGCACGATTTGAATCACACATTTGTAAAAAGCGCTTTCCACAAAAAACATGTTTTTGAATGTAAAAAGGTTGTCAACTAATTATTACAATTATCACGTTCCTGTGCAAGCCGTAAACATCTTGTTTCTAACTTCGTATCTTTCATTCCTGAAACTGCACCGCTGCATATTGTGTTACAGTCGTTGCAACCTGCATCCGCGGTGGCTGGATGCAATTTTTCAGCGTAATTTATGACGTCATCTTGACCCGCCTTTCTGAGGTCAAATTAATCTTACAGCATCTCACGCGCAGCATAATTCTCACATTACCAACTTGTAAATGTTTAAACTATGGTTGGGATTTTACAAAGCGTTCCGTAATGGGGGCCTCTGGAGAATCAAACTTGGACGTAGCGGAGTAAGTACAATAAGCTGATGACTTTGAGATTGAACCATTATTAATTTATTAATCTAAATTAGAAACGGGCACAATTTCACAAATAAATTAAATTAGTTTATATATTCCTGTGGAGTTAAATGTCTGAGTTTTTTTCATATCGGTATTGGCAAATAGAAACCTCAATCTGATGAGACTCGACTCGTATTGCACTACCACAAGTTTCAGTCTAGGGTCTGTAGCTTTCACATCGGTCCCTCATGATTGAAGATCTGGTCTCCACGAACTCCCGCCCTTTCTCTCGGTATTCTGCTGATCTTAGGGCTATCACCAGAGAAATGCCTGTTGCCTTTTCTATATTGTCGATCCAACGGGTGGGAGATCTTTCTCTTCCTCTTCGTCATTCAACGTGGCCAAACACAAAGAGCATCTCCAAGCTGTCCATCTTCTTGTAAGATGCTCAAAAAATTAAATGATTCGTCTCAGGTTGAGAGTCTGTCCTTGATGTTCAGTTCTTGCAGAATGTCTGTCTCGCCGTCCATGGTATGCGCAATGTGTATATTTAGCACCACACCTCAAAGGCATCAAACCGTTTTCTCTCCTTTGCCTTCAGGATACATGATTCCACACCATATAAAAATATAGATTTCACCAGAGACCTGACCTTCGTTGTACGTAGACTTAACTTTTCGCCATACCTATGAGTTATTTAATTTCTGGTTCGCAGTTGCCGTCATCACTAATTATGAACCCGAGATAATTGAAGTCCTATTTCAAGGTCTGGAAGGGCATGTTATTATAAATGAAGTTGCTAAAAGTTACGCCTTCATTGATCCACATCCACTCATTGTTAAATAAAGACCTTGCTTAATGCCCGCTACTACTTTCTGTATTTTGTCCTCCACATTCAGCTGCTTCCTGCAATCCTTAATCTATCATCATCTCTGCTAGCTGGGAGACGACCAACGACCCGCAGCCTCCATTCTAGCTTTTTTTCCCTACTGTTTTCAATTCTTCTTTTATTTTGATCCTACTGCGAGTGTATTCATTTTAAATAAGAAAACATATATATTTGTTTTAATATTATTAACGTAATGGCAATTTTCTGTGTTTAAAATATGAAACAATCATTGCAACAACGCTCTATATCGATTAAGGGCAGATCTGATTTATTAATGCTACAACGTTGTGTATATTCTTAGGTATCAAATGGTATATTAAACAAGTGATTTTCTTTGCAATTATGGACCCAAAGTAATTGAAGTCTTTGACAATTTCAAGGTCTGGAAGAGCATTTGTTCATAAAAGCTGGTTAATTCGATCAATAATCGTAAGTTTTATTTTTCCTCGTCTATCTCAAGGGCTAATCTTCTATGATATGAGTACATTCTTCTTCAATGTGACGGAGTATTGCAGCCATATCTTCTCTCTAGCTAGATGAAATACATCCAGTAACGTGCAGGAGGTATGGATTTAGGTTATGCTAATACAAATGATATTATACAAACAAATACAATATATGTACTTTCGTTTAACTAACGTCTTTAGACAAAATAAATGCGTCGTTTATTTAACCCTACCATGTATTTATTTATAATTTTAGAGTACTATTAATAATGTTTTTAAATTTTAAGTTTTAACGTAAAATAATATCTCTTTACCCATATAAAAAATGTAAGGACATTATTAAGAACACTTTCTATGACTGAGCATGATTCATTTATTGTTTGATAATCCTTCACGTAATAATTAAAGGAAATAATTATTTTTATTAAAAGTTATCGTAGGAAATAGTTCTGCCAATTGCTTTTTGTTTTTGCCAAATCAAAAGCCAATCCATGCACCAAATTTAAAGAACATGAAATCAACACGTTAAAAACAGTGAGATAGTAAAATTCGCTCACACACATTGGCGCACAATGTGATCAAATAATAATAGGTAGAATCAAAATGAGATGGTTGCATAATATATAAAAAGATCTATCCAATATCTAAGAACAATGTTCTTGAAGAACTCGGTATTTCTCTTTAAAATTGGCCAAGGCTGCAATGTTGAAGATAATTAAAATTTGGATGAATTGCTCCATATCAAGAAACGTAAAAGTGTGATTTGTTAAAGATCTGTTGTTCTCAATACCTCTTCATGACCGCGGACTCTAAATTCGTTTGTTTCCGTACTGAAGAAATATCCTTTACAATATGCAGGAAAATAATTATTACATACTTTGGCTATTGTTTACGCGTTTTATACTTCGATGGGTGAGCCTGGTATTATAGTTTAAATACTTGCGTTCCATTTATATAGATTTAAAACAGGTAACAAAAGCGAAACTGCTTCTGGTGAGAGACTTTTTCGGAGTCGCTCTGATATATTTTACGGCGGTGATATAAAAACATTTTTAATATTATTTTTCGGTTATCGGTTGTATAAAGTTTCGGAAGCAGAGTTTAAGAATATTGAAGACTACAAGAAGAGCGACCATCGGCATCTAACAGCCCAACTTCGCAGAGGTTGGTGTCTTTTATTTACATATATTGAATTCATATATTCAACAATACTAATAGAAAACCCAGGATTAGCTTTTGAAGGTAATTACGATAACATGCATTGTTTAATCTTTATGACAGGTTCATGGATCACCGGTCTGAACCCACCATTATCTAAATATTATAGTCCCTGTTCTGGTACTTACCTGTTCCCCCTCTCCTCTTTACCCAGAGACATTTTTTTCTGTGTGTCGTCTATGACTTTGAATCAGTTGACGTTTCGCTATGAAGTGCATTAGACTGTTGTCAAGTTAACATCCTACTGCGGGGTTGATAAATTGAACTGTGGAAATTGACGTTTTCAGTATTTGAGTGCGTTAAACTGCTGAATGTTGACATTTAAACGTGTCAGACTACGAAGAGCGCAGGTAAACAGTTTGCGCTGTAGAAGCAGAATAGATAACCATGATACTCAGTCATGAGTACATCGGCCAAGCGAGATCGGTTATTGGTGACAGCAATTGGCGGGAAGCAGTCCAGCATAGAGACCGGTGAAGAGGTATTCTTGAAGAGGCCGGGACCCATACCAGGTTATGGAGCCAGGGATGATGATGATGTAATTGGTCCAATATTCACGCTCGATTCACATATATGCAGATGCGTGTTGTAATATAGTTAATTCATGCAACAAAAGTAATAAAATGAGAAAAGGCACGTCGCGTTTAAAAGGTTAACACCGCACGAGTGTTCCTCGAAAATAATAAGGGATTATAAGGGCTCTTATGGATGTTATTTATTATAAAGACAATATTCTTGTCTAGGACAGGGGTGGTAGGAAAATAAGGGTATAAATAAGAGTGGTAAATAATTCTTAAAATAATTTTAAAAAACAACGTGAGATGTTGCTGTTTATCCCAGTCTGAGGCAACCTACCGGCCACCATCCCTCCTACTTTCCCTCCGGAGATTCCAAGATTATAGACCTGTCCAAGCCACCTCAATATTATGTACCAGACAGATTTTGTTGGACCGCCATTTTGGTTTTGCTAACATTTATCAGTTCGCATTTGAAAGTAGTTGATTATAATTTGTTATGGAGCATTTAAAGCCTTAACAGCGTGTTGAAGTCATTAAAATATTATATCTATATAATAATGGAAATGGTGATCGCTATCGCGACATTTTGGAAAACTTGTTGGTGGCTGAATTGGGTCGATTGGGTCTGCTACACGTGTGGTTTCAACGGGACGGTGCCACCTCATACACAGCCCGAGCTACGCTTGTAATTTTGGAAGAAATTTTTCCCGGCTGCATAATGTCAAGAAGTGGTGATGTCGGCTGGCTCCCGACTTATTTCAGTGGGGGTACTTGTAAGGAAAGATCAACGTCAATAAGAGATAAGCGATTCACAAAAATATGTAACTTTAGTTTTGTAATTGATTCAAGTAACTCATATATTACATAAAATTGTAAAAAAAAAATTCTGTTTATTGACATCACTCCCGCTACTCTCCTAACAATTGATCAGACTTTAGAATTTTAAACTCTCTACATGAGGTTTCATATTAAGTGAAAGGGATCTAAAATACAGATATATAAAAAATATTTACTTATTTTATTTATTTAATAGATATGATGGCGGCCCATGAGAAACAACTTGTCATATTTGATTCTAATGGGATTTTTTTTTCAGGTTTGATAAATAAATTTATTAATATAGTTATCAGCTTATTTATGTTTTATCTCGCAATCGGGGAGAAACTCGGACTCTACTTTTTCAAACCTGAGACATGTGATCATTAGCTCGTCGACTTGGTTATCAGTTATGGAGTGAGTAGCTATAGACAAACTTATAAGACATATACTGATAAAATTAAACAGTTACAATTGAGATTTTTAAAACATTTTTTTAATTAAATTTATTTTACACATATATTGTATATACATAACATAATTATTTTTTTTTACACAAATTTACCCAACTTTGAATTGGGGAGTATTTAAGTATTAAAATAATGCAAAGAATAAATATAGAATTAAATTATTAAATACATTTAAAAAAACATAATAAAATTAGAACTTGTAATTGTTGTCGGAGTTTTTTTAATATTTGTTTGATTTGCGATTTGAAGGTTTTATAATTTTTTCTGTTTTGATTTTATATGGGAGGGCATTAAAAAATATTATACTTTGATAAGCGTAATGGTGTTGAGAAGCAGTAGTTTTAAATTTGGCGATTTCTAAGTTGCCACGCAATCTTGATCGGTTACTTATTTTTGTGGAAATTGTTGAATTAAAATGGTCCTTGTGAATTTGTAGCAGTGCATTCATTTTGAAGATTTTATTTAAACTGAGAACCTTTAGAGAGTTAAATAGTTGTGAAGTTGTAAATGTTGATGGTTTTCGAAGGATGACTTTCAAAACCAGCTTCTGAACCTTTTATACAGGTAAGATTTTTGTCTTGATAGTCCACCCCTCCCCCTCAACCGATTATACAATATTGTAAGATAAACTGGGCAAAAGAGTAGTAAATTATTTTAATCATACTAGATGATAAGATATTTCTCAATCTAATGAATAAACAAATCAGTTTTCTTATTCTGGTTTGACTTTTGCTTTGTTCTAATGGCTTACAGAGTACCGGACTCGAAGAGTCCCGTGCTCTTTCATCATGATGTTGCCATGTTGGACCGATTTAAAAATGGGGTGGTGTTATTATTAAATTATTTGTCAACAAAAAGCGTAGATTTACTACTGTAAAACTGACTTTGGGCGTTTTATACGCGACGGTAACCTAATGTCATAATTTGACAGAACTGTGAGAGGTCAGCATAGAAACGCTTGGAAAGATGTTTAATGAATTCTCTCACCGGGAAAATGCCCGAGTCGTGATGGAGTTGTGTTATTCTGGTCCACCTTGGGGCCTTCAGCGCGAGTCTGATGACCTTATTTTGGAAGGATTGACGTGGCCCCAGACGGGGGCTGCGTACAGGAGTATAGGCCTTATTACGGCCTTGTATAAAAAGAACTTGTTGTCGATGGCAAATTTGCTACGCCTGCCGATTAACGGGTACATGGCGCAGAGTGCACGTGATGCAGCGCCTAATCCATCCTGAATGTGTGACCAGATGATACTATGACACCCAGATACTTAATACTATTTTTGCTTTTTATGGATAAAAATTTGGCATCGTTGTATTCTATTTTACTTACACACTGCGACGAATGTATCCTGATAATAATATTATTTTAGAAATTTATTTCTTTCAAAGAGAATCGGATATAATGTGTTCTCAGTATTTAGAGACGGACAATTTTAGTAGAACCATGTTTTAAGTATGTTTACATTATTATTATCTGTTTTCGTAATATCATTTGTGATCACTATTATGTCATTTGCATACGATATGAGGTCTCTAAGTATGGAGAGGGAGAATATTTTATTTAAATGAATAATCAAGAATATTGGACCAATGACGGTTCCTTGTGGTACGCCGAATGATGTAGTCATGGGTTCACTTTCTGCATTATTTATTTTGACATATTGAAATCTTATCTTGTAGATAATTAGTAGATAGCAGAAATAAGTG
Organism: Eubasilissa splendida; assembly: GCA_031772225.1. Lineage (NCBI taxonomy): Eukaryota > Metazoa > Arthropoda > Insecta > Trichoptera > Phryganeidae > Eubasilissa > Eubasilissa splendida. Next base: position 10,120,423 of record CM062870.1, read on the forward strand.
TTTTTGTACTATGTAATATGCAAAATCTTAGCAGTTGAAAAAAAAGTAACACACAGTATAATTATAGAAGAATTGATAAAGAATGTAAATATAAATACTGATTCTCACCATAGCTATTCTGCCAGATCGTCGGGTCGAACTGCGAGAGTACCGATCGCGAACAGTGTGTACGGTGAGAGAACTAGAGAATGTGTTGTGCCAAGAATATTGAATAGAATCAATATAGACTAATTAAAAATTATGAAAAATAATGACAGTGGACGATGTCAGTCTTCATTTAAACTATTTAAACTGTCATCTAATTTGATTTTACCTATTTGTCGTCGTACTCTAAGTTTTATTATTGAGCATACGTTTCAGGAGTTGTGCATCAATCATACGCTCTGCCATCGAGACCTCCATAATTTTCTGTATTTTGTGAGTTTTGACTAATTATACAAGTCACCATCTTTCTGGTGCTCCACTTCGTTATCTTTGACAGCAGCAATACAGTAAATAATTTATTTATTTATTTATTTTATAAATCACATTTATCACATGTATAATATTGTCAAAGCCTGCCCGGTAACCACATATAAGACAACATAGCAGGTGCACATATCTATAACTGCACACAAAGTAAAATAATATCTTAATTGTGAGAACTGTCACTTTCGACATGTGTGTGTGTAGGTGTGTGTCAGAAGAGTGAGTAGATGAGTGGTGGGGGACAAGGATTATAAGAGGCCGTCTCTGGGGGAACGGATCTCCTTCCATCGCCACTTCTCAATAATAACTAATCTATCTCTGAATTGTATAACTACAGTAAATACTTCTCATAATAAACGTGTAATTGTTACCTAGACACGGAGTTATTATTACAAGGAACTGAACCCAAGTACATCGACAGTAAAGATAGGATAGAACACCGAGGGAATCTGGTGGTACTATAAAAGTCACCACATTAATAGTAATAGAGGGTGGATTAATATAAGCTACCTCACGATAGGTTATATTAAGTTAGGTTAAATAAGGTTCACAAGATAGTAATAAACCAACTGTGCACTTGTCTCTGTGTGCAGTTATCTATATATTCAGCTTTTTTATGTAACTTTAAACAAGAAGGTGTACTTTTATTTACAATTATATCAAATTTTACAAAACACAATATTTGAGCTTACTTTTGTACAAAATATAAAAAAAATAGTAAAATAAATACTTCACAAGTCGCAGATAATAACAACGTAAGTCAATATTTTTGTGAATTAATTCACTATTACATTTAATAATATTTCAATAGTAATTAATTAGAAAGATATACATATAAAATTGATTGGAAATCTTTCTAATTAATACATTTAATTAGTATTTAAAATTAGTGATGGTAAACCATTACGTGACAGTGGTACTAACGATGAATGTTAACTGAAGTTTAACGATTATTGGTAACTAAAATTTAACTGTCGAAGGCTTACTTTCTAGTATACCAGTCATTGCTCTAAGAATTTCGTTAATCAGTTATCAATCATCATTCATAATAACAGTTTAAATAACGACTTTACCATCGCTGTTTAAAACATCACAGACCCATGGTCTGAATAATTACAACTCGACAATAAGAAAGTGTTGTCCTTAATAAAAATATTTCAGCTCTTTTTGCAATGTTACCTTATATTTGTGGTGGATCCGCGCAGCACAGTTCAACCCCCATCCGCCAGAAATAAAGGAGCAGGGGATGATCGAAGCCTTCTTCCGCGCGAAGAAAAGCCGCGGAAAATATTCGGCAATTTAATCCCTTCGCCATTTTCCATTTTCCCGCTGTCTTCTCCGTTAAAATTTGAACTGTTAATCATATCGGATAAAAGGCGCTGCGTCATTTATCATTACGGTATGAATGGGTGACGTCACAGGGTCTGTAGGCTGTGTTTTGTTCCCGTTTCTTATTCTGGAAAATATCCCGCGAAATTTCCCCAAGAAACGTGTCATAATTATATTTTCGCACCTCTGAATACGTTTTCCTTCAATGTATTATAAATAAGTCTTCTTATACTCTGAAAAACAAATTTTCACACCATCAAATAAATTTTATTACAACAGTTATTCATCTTTTTCTTGTGCCTTATCCGTTCAATAGACGTTGACACAATAATAATACTGTTTTTGATAATGCACAAATTCTAATTTTTGCTGACGACTTGAAGATATTCAGATCAGTGAATAATGTGTCTTAAATATGAATTAAATATATTAATTAGAAAGATATACATATAAAATCAATTTTATCGAAAAATATTGATGTTGCGCCACCGGGATTCGAACCTGGATCTCTTTCTTAACCGGGGAAGGTACATTATCCAACTATGCTACAGCGACAATATTTTTAACGACAATTTTTGAACCTATATGTTACCTTTTTGATATTAATACATTTAATCATTCCATTATTTGAAAGAGCCATCTACCTTATTTTTACAGAATCTCAAATACCTTTGAGTTTATTTATATTTTATCTTTATTTATATTTAAAATATCACAGACCGTCTGTTCTGAATAATTACAATATCACAATAAGAATGTGTTCTCCTAATAATAATGTGTCTGATTGCATAATAATAAAATATTTTGAATTCCTTATTTAAATGGTGTTCCAATAATCACCAACATCTTAATATCTCCAAGTGCCAATATATTAAATCTACATAAAAAAATCCTGTTAATCCTTTTAGTTTCTTCTTAAATAAAGTCTCTGATGCACTGTTTCTAATAACGCTTCCACGATTTTGGGCCTGCCACTGCGAATGCCCGTTCACTAAATTTAGACTTCTGGCAACGGCTGATCGGTTCTACAACCCTTCCTGCAGCTGAAGTAGAGGCTGACCTGAGAGTTTGACGTCTACCATTCAAATTGTCTGGGATACAAAGTTCTTAAAGATATAGAGGCGGCATATTGTGTGTCGCCTTGTACATCAACCAGCACAATTTAAGTCCAACTCTCTCAGGGAAGGGAATCGGAGCCAATGTAACTGATGTAAAAGGGATGTTATATGAGAGAATTTGGAAACTCCATATATTATCCGTGCAGCCGCATTTAGAATAGATTGTAATCTATCCAGCTGAAACATTGGTAGGCCAGCATAGATGCATAGATGATAGATGATAGATCAATGATCTGGGTGTAATATTTAACAGTAAATTATCATTCATTCCCCACATTGATTCAATAACTAATAAAGGTCTCAAAATGTTGGGATTTGTTTTGCGGACTGCAATAAACTTTTCAGCCCTGCACACTTATAAAGTCCTCTACACTTCTCTAGTCAAACATCAGGTACAATATAATTCGGTAATGCGGTCGCCACACTTCATTGTTCACTCGACGGCGGTTGAAAGAATCCAGAGAAAGTTTCTAAGTTTCATTAATTTTAAATTAAATATTCGTCCCAATGATATCAATTATGATTATCTCCTTAGCCGTCTGAAATTGTTAAAATTATCAGTGAGACGTGCGATGACCGACCTTAATTTTTATACAGGATCATCAATGGTATGATAGACTGCCCCCAGATTATTGGTATGCTTAACTTTCACGCACCATTGAGGTCATCGAGACACAATTCATTGTTCTATTACAGTAGTATTGTCAGAACTCATGCATTATTTGTATGGGAATGAATATGCGGAGGAAGTCAACATTTTTTCTGCAAATTTAACTCTTTATAGGACTACATTATTACAATTTTTTGTGTCTCAACTCAATGGTGACGGAAAAATTGGTTTACTTCACATTTTATATTGATTGTGAAAAAATATGCTGATGTTATATTTTTTTTTGTGTATTGCACTTCTGATGAAATTTTCTGTTAATATTAATGTCTGAATAGGGCGTGTATAATAATAATAAATAAATAATTAATCATTTTTTAGCGCCATTTTCGGAAAAATTTCACCTCAATGGCTTCTTATTTTGGATCATGGTGGGCGCATGAAACATAATTTGTGCAATTTTAAGAGCAGTGCGCTGGAGAGAAAATAAGAACATACCAGTAACATATATACAACTTTAAAAAATTTGATAGATATGGAGATTGATGAATAAGAATGGTGAACGTTATATTTATATAAAGTGATCACTTAAGCCAGCCGAAGACAGGTCGTAAGCCCTGTAGTTACCAATACATTCATATATTTTTCATTAAATATAATAAAAAATAGATCTATGAGATATCTATTATTTCTTTAAAAAATATTATTATGTTTTTTTTTAATAGTTGCACTTTTAGAATCTTCTTAAATAAAGTCTCTGATGCACTGTTTCTTATAACGGAGGGCAAAGAGTTCTACGCTTTTGGGTCTGCCACTGCAAATACCCGTTTACCTAAATTTAGACTTTTGGCAAAGGTTGGTCGGTCCTGCAATCCTTTCTGCGGCTGAAGTAGAGGCTGACCTGAGAGTTATCTTCACTTTGTTCACTGGGGCCCGGAAAAACTCTGCAGTGTATTGGCCAAACCATTTCATTAAGGTTCTCATATTTTGATTATCTGGTGACATTTTACAAGATACAAAAAAAATGTTCTTTCACTGTTAACGTATTTTTGACTGCTTATTATATTACATGCTTAAGTCATGCTTGTAGTATTTTCCAAAATGTAATGTTGTTATAAATAAATAAATTTATTGTAATCGTTATACCTAACTTAAAACACAGTTTATCGTGTGTAAAAAACATGCGATTTACTATCAAAATTTTTGTCGACAATTATTAATTATTTTTTTCAGATCATAAAATTTTTTTTTTTTCTTGGCGTATAAAATAAAATTAATGTAGGACCAAATTCTTAGTCAATGATTTTTACATCGCATATTATAAGAATGTATAAAATTGTAATGTTTTTTATGTCACAATATTTTTTTAAAGTAGACAATTTTAATTGTTAAAAATTATAGAATGTTTCATGTTTTCTGTATAGCTAAGTTGGTAATTATTATTTTAGATCTACATGATTTTAAGATTGTTTTTTTAGAAATACACGTTGGTTATTAAAACGTGTTTATGGTGTTTATGGCCCGTGTCCACGAGGATCTCTTATTGAGCCTTTGAGAGTCAATAAAGGTACGTATGTACTAGATGCAATATTCTAATCCAGGAGCGACACACGTGCGATTATATTTTTTTTATTTCATCACATATATATATATATGTACATTATAATTTTATTTTTTGACAAACTGCATGGCAGTTTTACGTCAAGTATTGCCTTTTACATAGTTATTTTGAGATTTAAAAAACATTTTTTTTATTTTGTATAAATGAACAGGAAAAAAAATGATAAGATGTTAATGAACAAAAAGTATGCATTATCCTATACTACATTGGTATGTTAATATAATATACAGTCATTTCCATTTAGAGCGGTAAGACATGTTTATAAATCATGATATTATTGGTAATAATATTGGCAAATACGCGAAATAAAAATGCTGGGTTGGTGTCGGCAATTTCACGCCGGATATTTTCTAGTAGAGCCTGGATTGTTCGAGGGTTGTCACTGTAAACTTTAGATTTCAGGTATCTCCACAAGAAAAAATCACAAAGCTTTAAATCTGTCGACCGAGGTGGCCAGGGTATGTCTCCCTACTTGCTTATTAATTTTCTTGGGATAAATTCCCTCAGCTTCTCCATCGAGAAACTTGAAATGTGTGGAGATTATTTATTTTATTTATTTACACCCTATGCCGAGTCGTTTTGACAGTTGTTTAAAATACCATCATAGGTTGGCTCCGGTATCATCGTACCAAAGCCACGCCTGTACAATTTGACGTGAGACTCGTTATCACATTCAATTCAGAAGGTAGTCAGAGAGAAGCTATAGAAATCATGCTCCCCCAAAAGGGAAGGGTAGACGTCACATTTATGTGTTGCAGTCGCAGAACTCGGTCACAGTCCGGTAGAAATACACTCTGTCTAGGTCGCAAGAGGTATGAGGGAAAGCCAGTAGAATGCTCCGTTAGGTATCTTTAGCCACATCCCAGCAATCTCCAGCGGGAGACCCACACCTCAATAAATACCCGGAAATGTCCGAGATTTCTTTAATTTCTTAATATCGTTCATTATCATCGTTCCGGGGGATCCGATAACCTATAATTGCCGTGTTTTGTTGAAACTGCATTCTGTTGTTGTAACCGGAAAACTCATCAATCATATGGCAATAAATCTCAGAAGTGACAGTTTGCTTCTGGTTAAAAACAATAGATAAATTCTCACTGGACACTATTTATTTATTCTTAACATAGATGCATACATGAGTATATTATTAAAAACGATCAAAATGTTCCTTTTTACTTTAACTAATCGTATATACGACACATGTAGTTTCTTCCCCTTTCTTATATATTCTGGTATTTCATTAAATATCTTCATCGCACTGTATATCATCGATTTCTGAGATTTACCCTTCTTCCTGAATGGCAGTCTCAGCCTATCTTTTCCTCTTGTATGATGTTCGTGCTCATGTTGATTTGCATCAATTTTTCTTATAAATTCTGCCGATGTTTTCTTAGTGAAGATTTTAAAAATATATACAGAGTGGGTCAACTTGGATGTAAAATGAATACAACTTTTGTAAGATTAATATTTATTAAAAAAATATATTATTACATGAAAGTGTACTTTTTTAACTCTTATTACATCTATGTGTGGAAAATAACACCATTTTGACCTCCATTTTCAAGTATTTTGCATTACATTACGCAACGTTTCTGGCTCCAAATTTGTTATTTCTACATGAATATTTTTTTAAGCTCCTGAATTGTTGCTATTTTGTTTATGTAAACTCGGTTTTTTAAGTAGCCACACAAAAATAAATCAGGCGCTGTTAAATCTGGGGAACGGGGAGGCCAATAAAACTCTACATTTTTTTAAATTAGTCGGTCACCGAATATAAATCGTCGCGAAACATAATAAACGCACCCTTGCACTGGGTATATATCCATTATACACTTTCATAAAATCTTTATTATCTGCAAAAAAATATATAATTAAAAATAGACCCCACCGCAGTTATACATTTTGAAAAACAGTCAGCCCAAGTTGGCCCACCCTTTACAATAACATTGAAATATATTTTCTGCTTAAAGGTCATCCATCATATGTAGATATCATATGTTTATGAGAATACTTTGTCAAATGTTATCAGCACATAAAATATAAATTTTATTATATATCTACTTTGTAAATATATGCGATCAATTTTTTTTCTAAGCTCAAAAAATATAAATTATAATATTATTATCAAATTCACTATTCCTATAAAACTAGAATTATTAATATGCCACCAAATCCACTGTCAAAGATTTTATTTCTACATAAAATAAAAAATATGTATTTATCAGAAAAAAACATTAAAAGTTCATTTTAAACATTAAAAAAATAACAAAAGGATAAAAATGGCTACGATAAGAATAACAATAAAACCCGACATCCCTGCAGCAATATTTCACAATTCACCCCACACCCGAAGCTCGCTCGCAAAACTCCCAGATTCTTCAAACATCTTTGAAAATTCCTGCACTTTGAAAGAAGAAGCGGAATCGGTACATCGGTACGTTTTATCAATGTCTTCCCATAATTTATTATGCCTCAGATAAAACGTCTCTCTGCCCCATTGTAAATGTCTTTCTTGCTATTTCTCGGGGGTGGCCCACCCCTTCCGGAGCCCCCCCACGCCACCCACCCCACCCCTCGGCCGCCCTGTCACCCCTGCAAACAAAAACCACCCCTTCTAAATGTAAACGTATCTATCTATACTCCATCTTTATGTTAGTTCAAAACTCTGCATTTTTATTGGTTTTTTTTTGCTCGTAAGAATATGCATATCTATGGGTGTAGATTCACAAGAAATATTTCATCTTTAGAAGTCCCATACACATGAATGAGATTTTCGAATCAAGATAATCTCTGAAATACCGATATTGATTCCGTGAGATTATTTGCGGACAACTCTCGGCTTTCGTGGTCCACGTACAGAAAGATTCGCGGTCTTTTGTCTCACTTTACGTCCGTTGTACGTCAAATGTCATTGTCGTCCATCGGTTGGGTGATTTTTAATAATCCCCGGTAGCAGCTAAAATGAAATAAATTTTTTAAATGAATTAATTATCTCATTATATTAATGAATACAAATTAATATATGTTGATCAACTAGAAAAATATGAGGAAAAAATTTAATTTTTAAAGAAATATAATCTATCTATACTAAAAAATATCATAGAATTATGGTCTGAAATTGCAATTTCACAACAAAAATGTGTTCTTAAAAACACTATATTAATGTTTAATGAATTACATCATAATAGATAGTTTTGTAAGGATCTTTGGATTTTTGGTTTGGATGTTTTTGTGCATATATCGAATCTTTCCGTCAGATAAACCATTGTGTAGGTCAGCGCCGGCGTTACGCACAGGCGGAGCATGCGCCTGCCTGTGGCGGCGAAATCAAGAGGACGGCCAAAAAAAAAATATAAAAATTGAAAAACATAATCCCAAATTGCAAGACGATAACAGTGTGTAATAAAAATAATCCAGATATAAACAATCCAAGAAAGCAAATACAATAAAAAATATTATAGTTATTTTATAATAAAAAGTAATTTGTACCAACACTAGTGTCCAGCGCGTTTTGTGGTAAAAATGTCGCCATTGGGCAAGCCTAAAAAAATAACGTGTGTGACGCGCGGGCGGCCGATTTAGCCGATTTAAGAAGATTGTTTTACAAAAATTAAAAAATTTTCTTCCCTTAAGTTACTGGGGTGGAAAGAAACAAACTTGCCTGTGGCGGTAAAAGACCTAACGCCGGCACTGGCGTAGGTACGCAAGTTTTGAGTATTTGTCTCTATCTATTAATCTTAAATAATCTCACGTTAATTTCTGAGTTTATCTCCAGATCAAAATCTCAATACGTGTACATGCTATTGAGATCTATCTTAACAAAATCTCTAAGGTTATCTCATTGTTTCTCATTTCTTGTACACGCACTTTAACATGATATGTTGTCGCAAAGCATTTTTTAAATAAATTATGTAATTCATTAAAGAATCAATAAAAAAAATCTATTATTGATAATATATGCTACTTTGACATCTGAAACAAACATTGTCCAACAAATATCAGATATCTCATAGAGACAAAGCTATTGTTTATTATATTTAATGTAAAATATATAGAAGTATGGGATAAGTACAGGGCTTACGACCTGTCTTCGGCTGGCTTAAGTGATATCTGATATTTATTTGTTTGATAACAGTGCCTTTGTAGGTAAAAATCCAGTAATTGTGTGCTCTTCGACATATTCAAATATTGCTTATATAATATATTGGTCAAAATAAGAAAATATATTTAAAAAATTGATTTTTCTAGCGTATTCTAGTATAATGTGTTAAAAAAACATCTTACATGAACATTATTAAATATTGATTTAAAATAATTGCAAAAAAATCAGATTCTCATAGTGATGACATATATGTTGTAAAAAAAGGAAAAATGAATGATCAAATTTGGTCCACAGATGGCGATGGTGTAGTGGTACTCGAAGCGAGTCCACATATTAACATATATACAACTTTCAAAAATTTGATAAATATGGAGATTGAGGGGTGAGAATTGGTGAACGTTATATATATATAAAGTGATCACTTACGCCAGCCGAAGACAGGTCGTAAGGCCTGTAGTTACCAATACTTCCATATATTTTCTATTAAAGATAATAAAGCATAGCTTTGTCTCTATGATATATCTGATATTTGTTTAATAACAGTGCATTTGTAGGTAAAAATTCAGTAATTGTGTGTTCTTGGACATATTAAAATATTTCTAAACATTGTTCAAGTTATCAAGGTGGTTGTGGTAGAGTAGTCACGTTCCTTGAATGAACTTATGACGACCAAAAAGAAAATACTTGATGCAAATTGGAGTGTTGAACAGCGGAGGACAGAGCGAAGTGGCGAAGCTTACTTGAGGAGGCCACGGCCCACGCTAATATAATTTCTTCAGAGCTATTCTGCCGTGTGATCAACATCAATCCTGCTGTGCACTGAAATTGGTGCACGAAACGTCAGCTAGGACAAATATTGAACAATTTCAGAATAACGAACAAGTAATTATAACGTCATCCTGGTCGACTTTCACAATCATACCTGACGAATGAATTATTGTGAAATTGTCGAATGAAGTTCGATAAACTATTTTCAATAAAAAATAACAAATTTTGTAATTGAATTAAACTAACCCAACTTATATAACCAAAAAGCAATATGTCACCGATAGCTGTTTTAGGTATGCGGGAAGCGAAATTGTTGCTACCGCGCGGTGACAGGCATTATTTTTGGATTTAATAATTTTTAAATAGATCACACATCACTTCTTACTATTTTTAAACTGAGCTAAACGCTTGTAGTATGAAAATGGACTAACTTGCTGGTGTACTGGAACGAGGTGCGAACTCCCGATCACTAAGCCAACATCTTGACCACTACACCAACAAGCTAAACTAGATATAATACATTTTATATAAACATAATGAGATAATTATATAAATATATATATATATTTTATATTTTTTTCTTCTCTATAAAAAGGATAGTATACATAACAAATTTTGATGTGTCTGCTGGTCTGTTTATACATTTTTTGGTTTCACATACAAATTTATAATAGTCTGTAATTATTCTGATTGTAAGGGGGAGATTATTAAAAAAAATATATCTAGATAAATAAAGTGATTTTTGGGTTGCAATCTCTAAATCTCGTAGATCAGATATTTAATTTATTTTTCATTTTAAAAATTCTAATAATTCTAAATAAAACTAATTCGAGCCACAAAAGCTGTACTCGTGCTGAGACTTACATTTTCATTATTTTATTAAATTTAAAAATATAAACGTATTTATAATTACATTGTAACTTAAAAATATAGGATATTGGTGACGTGATATACATACCTAATGTGAATTTGATTAATTTTGAAACATTTTACTTCAGCCCAAATGTAACCTTTTGTGAATAAATCATGTGATTCCATGTAAGTACTATTTTACTTGAACAATACCTTGCTTGATTCCTTAATTTCTCAATTCAAAGTCAAGCCGAATATGTATTTATTCGAACGTAATGATACATATACGTACTATCCCAATTATACATACTATCCTATACCATACATGTATCCTACAAATATGATACCTATTCTGTGAAAGCTCTGCGATTTGCCGACACAGCACACATAAAAAAAATACAGCACGCATACAAGATATATTTATTTTTAATTATTATCTTTTTTGTGCGCACAATGTGTTTAGTAATTAAGACACTCGCCTAGTGATTTAGTGATAGGGGGTTCGAGCCTCTTTCTAGGAGACCAACAATACAATGTTTTTAGATGTATATTTCTAATTAATTCATTAAATTTGTATTTGTTATATTCTTCCGTAAACGTTCACCCTGTACACGGGCTGTTACTGTTCCTTCATTTTAATACATTAATAAAATAAAATGCCCGATGTTCTAAATAGGGCGGAAAAAATACAAGAAGTGTAGCTAATCTGAATTTAACAATTCCCAAAATCACCAATAAGTATGGATCGAGGATAATATCATTTGTGGTTACAATGTTAAATAAACTACCTGGGTTTTCACAAAAGAGCACGCTTTCTCATAATTTGGAAGAAATTATTAAAAAAACGGTTTATCGATAATACATGTAAGAATGAAATGAATTGTTTAAACAGTGTCTGATTAATTGTTATGTTTTGATTATATTAAATGTAACAAAATTAATATAAATGTACCTGCAGGCAAATTAAAATATGTATGTATATCATAAAATTATGTTCTGAAATCACCGCAAGAATGTGTTTATATTTTATTCAGAATGCATTATATCATAATATTTAATCAGATAAATAGTTAGTTTTTTTTAAAATATTGTATAGTTTTAGTATACTGAATGCACGCGCCTGAAGGTTAGTTACATGCTATGTAAATACATAGGTATATTGGTAATATACGCGTTTTAATAGCTCCCTTTTGAGCGTAGACCTACCCTTAAGCATTGATATGGCGAACGATAACTCAATCGGTATAAGAAAAGATAAAAGACACCGTTCAAAAAACGTAGGGGAGGGGTTTCTCCGCAGGTTGAATGCCCCCTTTCAAAATTCAATTAAATTCGCTCCCATTAAACAAAAACGGCCCCAATTCACCCCAGCCCCCCTCTCCACCGTCCCTTTCTGACCGACAGGGCTTTGTCTGCAGCCGAGCGAGACAGACGTAGAGGTGGAACATAAAAGTGGCGCCTCCTTTTAAAACTTTTATACCGATTTTGCAAGCGGGAAAGATAAAATTCTCTCCAATGGGGGGGTGCTAAAAGAACACGGGGATGCTGAATGAGAACAGGGGTGGATTTCGGAGGGGGGTCGGAAGGTGGGGGACGAAGGAAATTAATGAGGAAGATTATTAAGTATTTAAGAGAAGAGTTATTTGTTACACTGGATCAAGCTATTTAATGAGTAAAAAAAATATGGCTTATTACTAACTATAATATATTTTATTATATTGTCTGAACTGGCCTTAACCAATGTTACATTGACAGTAAGGATAAACACCAAAGTAGCAAGATCGCATGTCGAACGTATTTTTAATATCTCTTAAGTTAATATTAAATGTTTTTATTTTTTATACAGGGTATAACAGACCAAGTCCGCAATATTTTATGATTCATACATGCATTGGATGCTCCGCATCCCTTGTATTGTTGACTTTTTGTTTCTAACCGAAAACATCACTGCTACAAATAAATTCGTGTTGTCGTTAGAGACCAGTCATAACACACACTACGATATGGCGCGCGTACGGAGCGAGTCGAAATACATATACATTCTCAATTTTTATACAGATTCTAGCAACAGTGGATTCTATCATTCGTTCCGTATCCACAAAGTTTGAAAGTATTCGACTTTTGCGCATGCGCATTTAGTTCTGCATGTCAATGTATTTGAACGTATGCGCATTCGTATAATTATTCGTTATTCGTTAACAGCATCTAATGTTCAAAAAACGACTTAGGGTGTAATACACAAAATAACATCCTACATATTACGAAGCAAGTGGAATGTTTTTAAAAATATTTTTTTTGAAATTTCGGCTTGAATACTTGAAGCCGAATTATTGAAACATTTAATATCTTTCGATTATGTTATTTTTGTATGTTTGATAGTAGGTATAAACTTATTTTCCAGCATCCTTTCCATACAAAGTTACTGGTGGATATCTGAAAATATTTCCGGAATATGGAAATATTCCACACCAAATAAATAAAAAATTTATAAAAAAAACTATTTTTTTACAACGTTAATAGTTCTTGATGATGACGCTAGATAGAAAAGTGTAACCGGTTCTAAAAGTATTGGAACAATCAATCCCATATTGCAATAACAACAATTGTCAGTGTTGCAAAATAAATCTTTGAGAATAATACTAATAATATTTATTTATAAAATCCTTACCAAAAAATATTGGTAGAATTTATAAGAAAAAATGATCAAAATCAACATGAGCACGAACATCATACAAGAGGAAGAGTTAGACTGAGACTGCCATTCAGGAAGAAGGATAAATCTCAGAAATCGATGATGTACAGTGCGATGAAGATTTTTAATGAAATGCCAGAAAACAAAAGAAAGGAGGATAAATTAAATAGATTCAAAATGAAACTAAGCAAATATATGAAAGCTAATTTGTAGTAAAAAAAAACTATTTTGATTTTATATAAAAATATTTGTGTATGCACTATATTAAGGATAAATAAATAAATATTCATTGATGGAACTGGAACTGGTATTTCAGCAAATCGGTTATGTCAACAATATCTATAATAGGAGTAGTATTTAATATGCACTTATTTAGAAAATGAATTTTTAGAGCATAATAATTTGTATCGTATAACTGATATTAAAGATGAGCATGGATGATACAATAAATTACTAAACAAATTCTGATATGGAACAGTGGAGCATGTATCCTCTCTGCCCGGCTACTGTGAATTTTAGAGTGTTGTTTAATGTGTATGTAATTAATTTAATATTAATGAAACGTCTTTGAGTACTTCTTTGAGTGTAAGGTACGAGTACCTACATATGTTTATTTTGAGTTCCTATAGTATCGATTTATTTTTATAGAATCTTCGGTTCACAAAAAAGATGCAATTGCAGGCACAATAAGGAGAAAAAATAATATAAAATACGTCCGTCAATAATGTATGTTAAATAATCTTAATTTATTTTTAATAAAAACGAAAACACTATAGCAAAATAGTTTTATTAATACTTAAATCGATATACTAATTTTTTTGGCTATATATCAAGTGATATATTTTTTTCTACCGTCTAAAATGGTTAAAAAGAACGTTAGTACTAGTGATGTGAAAATATGCTATTCTTGACTCACTGGTGTGATTGTGATTGATATTCAATAATATCAGTGATTGAAAACTGTGACTGCGATCACTATTTCATTACTAATTCGCATCATTACTAATAACAATACACGAAATAAATAATATTTAGACTGTATTTACTTACTTACAAACTCAATTTAATTGAAATATATCTAATATAATTTAATATCATTACAAAGATAATGAAAATCCTTAAAAAAATGAGTTTATTTTTCGGGTCAAATGGGTCAAATGCGTAAAACGTTTTGGCAGAATCTACTAGATGCCGCTTATCACGAATTATAACGTCATTCCTTCATGAATATTTTCGTTTTATATGTACATGCGCTAAATTATGGTTCACAACATATAGTAAATAATAAATAAATGAATTACGAATCACGATATTCCCAGATATTCAATCACTGATAGTGAGTGTGACTCAAAAATATCAGTGATTGACTCGCGGTTCGTGATTTTGAGCTCATCTCTAGTTAGTACCTACCAGGCGCGTACAGTCAGTACATTGAAGTAAGCTGTATGTAACTATACATTTTGGAAAATAAAGCGACATTAAATATTTATCTGACAGATTATTACAATTTTTTAAAGTGTGGATAAAAAATGATATTAATTGTGAAAAGAATACAATGATACGTATTTCATTTCGATTTATTTTGCATACATTTTAGTTAGTATAGCTTACTTCAGAGTGTTGACTGAACGCCGCTGGTACCTACTTACCTAGTGTGATTTCGATCAACGATGTACCAAATTCAAAATTATTAACAGCTTCGAAGTCTGCTTTTGATAAAAACTTATTTATCGGAATATTATTGTTGTAATTAATTTTGTAAATTAAGGTTGTTGTAGAGTAAGTACATATATTACAAAATATAAACAAATGACTATCATAAATCGACACGGTTGTTACTTTATGGTGCAACACGGTTATACATATTTTTTTTAATAAACTCAACTTTGTACTACACACACATTGAGTTACACTTTGGTCATTTACACCACTTGATGGTGAGAGGGACTGCACGTCTTGAAAACGAATTTTACGGAAAGATTTTTGAAGAGATGTATATATTTTAATGCAAACATTTAAATTGGTAAATTTTCAACTCCCGGAGTTTAATGTAGCAATTTAATTAATTAACATTGTCCAGTGAATAGAATTTTCAATTACGCATATTTAGATAATTTTAAATGGATCATGTTTAAACCCCCTACGGGCCCAACGCATGACGTATATGATAGCGATTAATTATATTTTGTACCGCTTATCGAAAAAGTTTTCGGGATTCAACATCGCGAAATAGATCCAATATAGTGCATTTAAAAAAAATCTTCGTTCGGCATATTTACAAATGTATGATCGATAAATGTAAAAACGAAACTTCAAACTAATAATTATTTAACTTTTTTTTTTTTTTCATAGACTTCATCTAGTCAAAAATGTTACAAGAATAATCGGAATACCGACAACGCTATTTTGAAAAACTCATGTGATGGTTTTTTTCGTTTTTTCACAAAGTAAAAAAAAAACAGATTCATCGGATACAATTTTCAATTCAAATCGATTAATAGATTGAACTCCAGCATTAAAAATTCAAATGTTAACATTATTATTTTTTCAATATAATATATAAAAATACTAATTTAATGTATTAATTATAAATATATACATATAAAATCAATTATGTCGAAAAATATTGCTTTTGCGCTACTTGGATTCGAACCTGGACCTCTATTTCCAATCCGGGAAAGTACACTGCCAATTGTGTTATAGCGCCAGTACTTTTCATGACAAATTGTCGTTCCATCATTTGATTAATATAAAAAGTATTTTGTGTTTGGAATAATCTATGTCCGGAATAATACAACGTCATGTAACATTAGTGAAGAGAGCATAGCTCAAAGTGTGTGTGAAATAATGCTTAGATTATTTAAAAATATATAATTATCGACAATTTTTAAAGAGAACACATTATATTTTTATTTTTTATCTTTGTTTAATTAACACTAAAATGGTCACAAATTAAATAATTTGGAATCGTTGGAGATAAATAAAGCGTGTAAAACTAATCAAAAAATTATAAACAACCGACTAAATTTAACTACGAGTCCCATTCTAAAATTTTTTCCTAAAAATTATTCGAGTAAATTTGTATTAAGTAATGATTTGAGTTTTTAATTTTTCTTTTAAAAATAGATTTTTAAAAATAGATTCTGTCAAAGAAACAATGTATGTTTTAGTTAGTTATGACATCCTGAAGAAGAAAATGGTATTTTTCGAAACCGGTAGATGTATTTAAACTCATTTTAGTGGTTAATTAAACAAAGATAAAAAATAAAAATATGAATCTTAACCACAAAGATAACATTGCTTATTTTAAAAGTAGAACACATTATTATTGTGAAGTTGCAGTTTTTTCAGAACATAGTTCTGTTGTATTTTAATACAAATTAAATCAAATTTATCAAAATATCAAGGTTCGAATCCCGGTGGCAACTAAAATATTTTTTTGATACATTTACTTTTTCTGTATTCTGATTATAGTTAATATATTTAATTTGTATTTGACAAATTATTTATTTGTATATGATAAAAAATATGAAATATGATGAAAGTGTAAGTTTAGCAAACAAGAATAGCTGTCTTTCCCGTGGAGCCTACCATCTGTCATGCAAACATTGTACAGCCACCCCCTCCTCGGAGATCCTATTTAAAATCCACCCCCACATTTCAGCCCCTTATTTTTGGGTAAACTCTTTCTATCCCAAATTACCTCCCCAGGGGTGCGAAGGACCCTTTCCTTAAGTATAAAATATACCCCCTTTAATTATAATTACGAGAAAGACGAAAGCGGCGGGCTTTACAATTTTCGGAGCGAGTTTTTAGGGGTAGACGCCGAAACAACCCCCGGTTTTCCCCGATTCGCCCCGGCCGAGGATTTGCAGTTCTAAAAAGAGGAACACGCGAAGGGAAGAAAACGTATTAAAATGCGAAAGAGAGTAAGGGTGTCTTAGCTCACCCTCCCCCGCGCCCCGCTCCCCGCACCGCGAGAGTCGCAGGTACCCCAGGGATGAAAAACGGAGGAGTGTCGAAAATGGTGTCATTTTGAAACAACTCCCTTAATTTCAGGTTTCGAATTCATTAAATGGAAGAGTTTTACTACAATCATTAAGACTTGAAAGGGCTTCGTGTAACGTTGCAACAAATGTCCAATTATATTAGAAAGGGTAGCTATTGTAGATAAAAGCTTTAAAAAAATGTTCTAATACTTTAAATCAATTCTAATTAAATTAATCAACTAGAAACATATACAGAACAAATATTTACGAGGTACGAACGAATTGATAATTATTTGTTTATTAAATATTGTCAACGTGTAATCATTGTATATATATATATATATATATAAACACAAGCACATCTTTAGGTAATCCGAGAAATGATTTAATAATATTATATTATATTTTACGTACATATAGCTGGTTTGAATGTGATTATTGACTAAACCAAGAATAAAATATGCAAATCTTTATTAGTAGCATAAATTTATGACAATTTTTTATTTTATTATTATATTTAATAAAATAAAATATTAATTTCTACTGTTTCCGAGGTAATTTTGTAGAACTCCATAATCACATATGTGGAAAACAACACTTGTTTTTTTATTCTACTTGTTTGATTTACTTGAGACGCGTTTCGCCTTGAAGGGAATTATCAATCTAACAATTTTAACTCAACAACTTATATTTACAACTATAATGGGGAACAGCTGTACAATTTATTTACATGAGATAAAAAGGGACAACATTATTCATTGGAATTTATGGAACATGCGTTTTTATGTTAAATTTCGAATGGCTGATCTTGTAGACTTATATTTGCTTTCAAAAACCATACAAATTGGACTTGTCTGATTTTGATTTTATACCTCACATTTATAGTTTTTTTTTGTCTATGCTTGTATTTTTAATTTTAGAGTACAATTAGTACCTGATGAAGGGATCATTGGTCTTGAAACATGTTGAATAATCAATATACAGTGGTTTAAATAACATGTATTTTAATTATCAAACCGAACCGCTTACAAATTCTCACAATTTGATATAGTCTACAAATATCCTCCTATAGGAGGTATTTGTAATAAAAGTAACTTACCACAAAAACTAGTGTTTTAAAATGAAACGTTAGGTTAGGTTAGGTTAGGTTTATAGTTTGGTATATTTTGACTAAAATAAGCTTAAAATTATATGAGTAACAACTTGAAGTACTAGATCATTAGGATTTTCAAAAGAATGTGTAAAAAATAAATTACAACATTGTTTCATTAAAACAATGAATTGGCAAGTTTGCGGAAAATTCATTTTTTTAATTATGCCTCGTATTATACTACATTTTTAATATAATACGATATTAAATTAAAAATATAATTTTGCTGACATACATTTTTATGAGTACTGTTATTATTAAAAATGGGATAATATATATAATTTATTATAGAAAGACTACAGAATATAAGTTACACATTTGTAGCGCCTAATTCAAAAACCCCCTAAAACAGATTTCGGATAATTTGAGTTAAACATGCAGTTTTGTAGATTTTTTTACACACGTTTTTTCTCGTAAAATCTGCTTAAATCCATTGACATTGCATGTTCAAAATCAGAATTAGTTCCAAAATACCTCAAAGCGGACAGAGTATAAGTTGTTATTCCGCTTAAAATTAATTCAATCAATCACAACGTTATTTGATGATCACGTGATCTAAAATCCAGTACGGCTGCCGGAACGATTATACAGAAGATAAATAAAATTACATTACAAAATTGTCTCTTGTCTCATTTTGTACATTTGCTTTCAAAATATACGTTTTCATCCGTAACTCAAAAAAAACATGTAGTCGTTTTAGGGTGTTTTAGAATTAGGCGCCACTTGAATCCCGGTAATAATAAAATACTTTTTCGATAGCTAGATAGAAGACGTATATCATTCTAATTAATTTGTTTTAAATTTCTAAAATCTGAACAGAAATTTAAAAATGTACCAAATTGACAATTCACAGCAATGTTATGTATCAGTTTTATGTCAAACAATTTTGGGATATTGCGTGTGCAATTATAAATAAATTTTATATTTTAAATATTGAAGACCCGCGTAGAGAAACAACACAAAAGCCCTGTCCGCGTAAGCCTTCCAAAAACTCGTGCTGACTGTGAATTTCTTAAAATTCTCATTAGCAAAGTTACGAACCCCCCACCGCCCGTCGCCCCTCCGTTTCTCATCTTCCTTCCTGCCGAGTTTTCCCGAGTTTCGGCGCACAGTGGAAGCTGAAAGAAAGGTAGACTTTTCTTCAATTCCCCCTCCTTTTCATCCGCTTCCGTGTTAGTACACTCGAAATCAGAATAAAATATTGAAATTTATTATACGTCAACCGGTTTCGCTTATCTCAAGCATCATGAATAATCTTGCTTCTAATGCCAGGCCAGCGTTCTGCACAAACAACAATTTAGGAAAAAATTTAATAAATTCAAAAGATAAGATTACAAATTAAGGTATGAATAAATTAACTTGCAATAACTGTCCCTCATTCTATACAGGCAAAACTGCTCGTAATGTCAATATTCATATCAAAGAACATCTTAAATGTTTAAACAGTAATGGTTTCTCAGAATTTTCTAACCATATTATTGAAAAAGACAATTCTTTTAATAATAGCACAGGGGTAAAAGAGACCATTCTAATAGCACTATGGTGAAAAAGACCATTCTTTTAATAATAACACATAATCCTTTATAAAAACGGGTTTTGCCTCCGGTTGGACAATTTAGAAGCACTCGATATAAAAATAGCAATAAATAGAAGTTTGCCAATTCTTAATAATCAAATTAATTTATCCATTAGCCCTATATTAGGTATGTTTCCTTTAAAATCAATATATTATCCATCGAGACTGTATTTTCCTCTCCTTTAATATTCCGTCTATCTGTATATCTATTCTGTCTCTCTTTTTCGCATATAATTTTATATCCTGTCTCCCTTGATGTTCTATTTAACTATAGTTATATGTATTCTGTGTCTCGTTCTTTCACATGCACTTTTATATACTATCTGCCTATTTATGTATGTATAAGTGCACTCTTTTTGTATTTATGATCAGTTTTAAATTCGTTCTGATGAAGCTTGAGATAAGCGAAACCGGTTGATGTATAATAAATTTCGTGGTTTCATACAAAGCGATTTTTTAATTTAATATAATATGTCTAACTACAAAGTAATTGCTTTCTACGAAAAAAATATAAATATTTATCGTCGTTTTTTACATGCCTTAAAAGTTCAACAAACGTTGGCTATTATGTTGGCCAGTGGTGTAACTAGCGACGTAACTACATCAATACAGTGCATTGGGGATTACATTCGAGAGGGCCCCAAAACATCCGCTTATTATTAGGTGCAACATCTCATACTTCTCCAGATGTCTCATCACGCGGGTGATATATTAAAGTTTTCGGATTTTCATTGTTTAAATTTTTTAAAATTCTTTATTCATCCGAACGTAACATTTCTACTCGTAACTCTATCCACCCATCTTATTTTGAGCATTCTTCTATAGATCCTCATTATAAATTCTTCAAGTCGCCTTATCATTTATTCGGTAAGTGTCCATGCTTCCATTCCATAAAATAATACCGAAAACACATAGCATCTGAACATTCGAACTAGTTATCTATTGTCAGAAATTTGAAATTCATTTCAACATTTCTAAGGCAACTAATTATTAAAAAATAATGTATTATTAATGATTGGCTAAAGTTTGAGCCGAGGTTTATAAAAAAATGACGCAAAAAAACTCGTCAAAGAACCATTTTCAAAAATTGCAATAAAATATATTAGTTTCAATACCTCATTATATGATATATGTCACGCCTTTTCCTTACAGTAGATAGTCTGATAAAATAGAACGCCACACTATTATGACCTGACAATGTTCACCTTCATTCATACATAAATAATGGAACAACAGATGTATTAATTTGAAAAAATGTGTAACATATAGGTTCGAAAATTTGTCATGAAAAATAATGGCGCTATAACACAATTGGTTGTGTACTTCCCCGGATTGGAAATAAAGATCCAGGTTCGAATCCCGGTAGAGCAAAAACAATATTTTTCAACAAAATTGATTTTATATGTATATATTTATAATTAATACATTAAATTAGTATTTAAAACATCACAAACCTATGTTCTGAATAATTGCAACTTCACAATAAGAATGTGTTCTCCTTAATAATTCATACATATTAATATTATTTTTAATATTTATTGCACGTTTTACATTTGTGTTTTTATTAATTTTAATATAAATTATTTAAAACACTAGTTTTAACAACTTTATGGGTTACATTTATTACACCAACCGGTTTCATAAAATACCATTTCCGTCATCAGTATGTCGAAATAATTAACTAAAACCATATACGTCAAATTGTTCAAAGATTAATAGAAAATATATACATATATTAAAAAATAAATCTAGTACCACAGACCACCAAATAAATAGATACGTACGAAATAACGCAAAAAGTCCCAACATTTTCATTTTGGTGACCCCCCCACGCAATCAAAGATCTTCGCGACTTTTTTTAAAAATATGTCTCGATTGCGACAAAAATTTAAACGCTGATGCATTAATGTAAAAAATGGGTATTATTCACACAAAGATTTAATTTTGGAAAAGTAAATACTTTTACTCTTTCATAAATGTGTGTAGAATGCCCCTCGTCCGGTAAATAACATTCCAAATTCCTCACCTATATATAAATTTTATATCATGTCTATTCATTTACTAGTCTGTGATTTAGTATATACCTAACTAAAATTATTACGATGATGAAAGATATGGAACTTGACTTGAAAATTTGAAAAAAAAATGTAGAATATGTCTTGTAGTTTAATTTAGTTGGTTATTTTTACACGCTTTACTTAGTTCTAATGATTCCAAATTATTTAATTTAAGACCAACATTATTTATATATAAAATAGAAAAACCAAAATTTGTATCAATTGTATGATCGTTTTATAATAAATTATTAGAAAAATTTGAAAACTATTTAAACATCTTAAATAATGTTAAAATTTCGACCTGTTTTTTTAATATAAAAAACAGTAAAATCTTTAAACTTTTAAATAATTTATATTAACATAATATTGTTGTTTACAACATTTTATGTACATGCATGATAATATTAATCTTCCAGTATCTGGTTTCAGTAACTGGACCACGGAGGCGATGTCAAGGGATATACGGCGCGCCGTTAAAAAATAAGAAAATGTATACAGTATCATATGGATAATCCTAGTATGGCAGTACGGTACAATGTAAATACGTTTTTAGACAAGAAGATATAAGACAGTACAGAATACATTTTTTAAACACGGTAAAAAAAATCAATCTAATTAACAAGGAGAATGAAGACATTAAAGATATGCGCGAGTTCAAAATCAACGAAGTTAAATCACCTGACTAGGCTCGCAATGTCTTATCTATATACATGTGGAGGCCTGCTCATGCTTCACAGACCTGGCTACTTAAAATTAACACTCAACAGCCATATGGTGCCGAAACGCACCGACCAATAGCAGATGTCAATACATCGTGACGGATAAGTCCTAGAAGCTAGCGAAGGCCAGCCACTTTTCCGCAGACTATTCTTTCGACAAAATCTCAAGCGATACCTCGCTCTATATACAAAATAACTACTCACACTCACTGAGATATGCATCCACACGTGTGCGACATTGAAGAGCCTTCAGTTATATCATGTATAAAACTTTCTGACTCGAATCGCATAACCTACAAACGTCAGTCACTCCATCCGAGTCACTCGACAACTCATATCACACATATCGACCATAATTCGTTATATTGCAATAACCCCTACATCCATAAGTTAAACATAAAATAAAGATTATTAAAAAAAACACTAAATCCAAAAAATTTTAATGCTTGTAAAAATTCTGACAATATGTGTTAAAACCTGTTGCATGTAACGTACTACCAATTGATTTGAATTTCGACACTGCCTGTGCAGGTTAATTAATTTCCACAGCCCTTAATGAATTTCATCCCTAAACAGGGGTAAAGGGTTAAAACAAATAAAAAAAACTCACCCCTTTCGAATGTTACTTTTTATGTGAAATCACCGTTTAGTAAAAGATACACGGAATAAGGGAGAAAAAAATCACACACCGGCACTTTTAAAAGTAGGTCGTAAAGGGGTTGAAAAATTTACTATATTTATGTTGCATTAGATAAATCTTTGGCACTGTTTTTTTCTTACAATGGGTATTATGATTTAATAATAATCTAATAATAATAAAACATGAATTAAATATATTAATTAGGAAGATATAAATATAAAATCAATTTTATCGAAAAATATTGTTGTTGCGCCCCCGAGATTCGAACCTGGATCTCTTTCCTAACCAGAGTAGGTGCATTATCCATCTACGCTACAGCGACAATATTTTTAGCGACAAATTTTTGAACCTATATGTTACCTTTTTGATATTAATACATTTAATCGTTCCATTATTTGAAAGAGCTACTTACATTATTTTTATAGAATCTCAAATACCTTTGAGTAATCTGATAGCAGATGCCAGAAATATCAATTCATTTTTATAAATCTAATAATAATGTTAATAAAATTAAAATATTACACTTTCTTTAAAACACGTTTAATTAATTTACTTGGTCTGATTTAGTTTCTACTGTATATTCTTCATGGCGGACGTACATTAGCCTTAGCTTTTCATACGACGAAGAATTTAAAAATATTAATACTTCAAACGACAGCATAACTGTGTTTTATGTAATAATTTATATTTTTAATTTGGGTAAATGATGTTTATCGTCCGGTAACATAACAATAGACTGATAGACATTTGCGAAGTCTTGAAGAAATGCGTGTATCGTAGTACTCTAATTTCAAACAGTGAAGGATTCGAAATCAATATTAAAAAGAGGAATGCCATGTTGCGATCAGATCAAACTAAAGAAAATTTTGTAAAACAAGAACATCACCAAGTCCACTGAGGTAAAGATTAGAGGTGCAAACCCCATGGATAACTCACAGTACAAACAGCTTAATTTTACATAAAATAAATATTGGTGTTCGGCAGTCATGATCTCAACCTTAGATTACGAATGAGAATGGTCAGATGCTATGTGTTCACGATATAATTTTATGAAATGGAAATGTGGATACTTACCGAAGAAATAATACGGCGACTTGGAGAAAGAAAAAGCGCGTTTGGCACCACTGGGTTTCCTAGTTTATAATAATGTACACGTGCATGTGAGTATTGCTGCCCTTTTTTCGGAAGCTAAGAGGACGGTAACTGAGGCGTCATTCTTATTACATCCCGTGCTTCGACCAGTCCAGCGGTCCAAATAAACCACAAGTGCGCGCTTCCGTCGGTCGAAATTTATGAAAGACAACCCAGCTAAAAGAACAACCACATGGGACCAGAAATACAGCAAAATTAAAGAGGTTAGTGCAGTTCATATATCATATGTGTGCTTATTGTTAATCGGAAACATGGAAACAAGCTATCGAAGGTATTTACATAAACAGATATAGTTACGAATGCACATGTCATGGTTTGAATGAAAAATAAAAATGTGTATGTGACAGTAATTTAATATGGAGAAGTACAAGATCTTGTACCTCGTAATTTAGGGAAAGATTGCTGAAAATCAAGGCCTTGGATAATGGAGAACATCTGAGGCAATGGTTTGGTTAGTCTACTGTAGAGCTGTACCGGGCCGCAGTAATGATAGCCAACGTTTGTTGAACGAATAGGACACAAAAATAAGAAGAAATATTGAGCAATGTCAATGCAATGAAACAAGTACTTTGTGAATATCACAAGACGCGCTGGTGCAATAGAGAAACAGGTGATACAAGGCAGGGTTGAGAGATCGCATACTCTTAAAAGATCGTGGACCACATGGACGAATTTGGTAAAGTCTATAAACAATGGCTCATTGTTGCCGAAGGGTTTTAGCTGCGGTGTGGTCAACTTGTCAGCCGAGGCAAGTCTTCTGAATCCAGTGAAAATTATTTGAGTAAAGAATGGTCGAATTACAAGACTAATCTTAGTATAATGAACGGGTAAACGTGGTTTAGTTAAATAGTTCATGATGGTAAGAAATATATACGACGCGATTGCTAATTGCATTAGAAAATCTCGGCATACGTGGAAAATTTGCCATGCCCAAGTAAACTAGATATTATAAGATGGTTCTTTCTAAAACTTAATAAATCAACAAGCTTGCATGAGAAGATGTATAAGTGTGGATAAGGTGAAGGTTGTGTGTCACTCTGCCTACCCCCGCGAGGAAACGGTGTCACACTACTGCTCCCGGCAAGTGCAGAATGGAGGAGAAGGAGACACTTAAGTAATAGCATTAACACGTGTCATTATTAACATCACAAAACACTGTAAAAATAGATGACTTGGTGCAGAAATTAGCTATTATTTTATAAATCGCTCACTAGCTCGTGTACACTTTTAATTTACACCTTTAATGTTGCGATTTCTCTTCGAGACTGACCATAGGTGACCAGGATCGGGCGGTTGCGACCCCCTTGTGTTAAATATCCTGATGGAAAACCGGATTCGAACCCCTATTTTAAGCCGCTTCTTAAGGGTAGCAAATTGAACAAAGAATACAATTATCGTAGGTAAAATAGGAATTAATTTTATTTATATTATAAATTGATTTGTTTATATCATTGGATAAGAAGGCAGACTCTCGTTTTAAAATTATTGTAAGTATTGACAAAAAAAATACATATGTACAATCGTATGAGAAAAATGTGTTGACGTTTTTATGTTCGTATCCCATGGACAGCATGACGTCATAAAATCCTATAACAGAAAGCCATGAACAAATGATTATTTAACCCATTCCCCGCGGGTGACTCATATATCAAATGTGAGTCGCCGTATTTCGCACGCTACTAGTGCGTACATACGCGGTGAAAATGGTACCAAAATTATTTGAAATCTTTATACTACCGACATCTGTCGACATTTGTCAAGGATTATTAGCGATCTTTAAACAAACACGAAATAATCAAAGTTCTGGTATCATCCAGTTATTCAAATTCTCAACAGAATCTCAAATACTTTTGAGTAATCTGATATCAGATGCCAGAAATATCAATTCATTCTTAATAAATCTAATAATAATGTTAATAAAATTTAAATATTACACACTTTTTTTAAAACATTTTTGACAAAGTTCTGGTATCATCCAGTTATTCAAATTCTCAAACTCAGTTTATGCGTGTAGAATGTAGGGCGTTTCAAACTATAGAATTAAATTTAATGTCAGTATTTAAAAATTTGTATATAGCGTGCATTAGTCTCAGAAATCAGCATTTGTGCAAATCACTACTTCACTCAATTACGCATGACCACAAATGTCGCTAGTGTAGCGATGGTGTAGGGCACCGTTGTGTTTTCTCGTGGACAATTTTGTTTACGTTATTCTATAATTATGGTTCTGATTTCTGTATTTGTTTATGTTTGTGAGGATACTCGAAAACCTTTGCTATCGATTTCTTAAAAACAAATCATAAATTTGTTGCATTATCGTAGCGTAAAGACGTAAATTATAATGCCACCAACGAGTGCCGCGTATGGAAGATGTCATGCGTATTTATTATCGCGATCGATGGGTTAAATTATGTGTTAAACGACAAAGTTGACTGGTGGTTAAACTGAATAGAAACTGCCCGCCCAGGATTGCAAACCTTATTAGTAATGGGACGATTTTTTTTTTATATAAGGAATTTAGTCAAGTATGGGTAACACGTTGTAGTTTCTTAGATAGGTAGTTGAATGGATATCTCCACTTACGCGCCTACTTCTCACTCTCCATACCTCGTGTTTTGCAACTCCGTTAGTCTGTCCGTGTACGTGTGACAATCCACTTTGTGTCTCGTCCACTGTCTCACTTTTGGGAGTATTTTTGATGACTGGATCCCTGAGTGTCTGCCTTGATCTACTGCACCTTAATTTTCCATCAATTTTCCATCTATATGTAAAACTATGTAGTTAAAGAGCACTTAAGGGAGGCTGGAGGGTTTAAATTTTAAATTTTAGCCTAGGAAAGAAGATTATCCTGGGTACAACTTTGGGCCGAAGAGGGCCTAGAAGAGTGCGGATAGATGCATTGCATCTAGTAGGAAATTAGCTATGAGGATGACTCGGGAGTTAAATTTGTGGAGGTGTATTTCTTACGAGTACATATCGAATCGAATCTAGCACTAACAACCCGACGACGCTGGAATGAACATTTTATAATTATTCTTATTTTTACTAGGCGAGTCACATCTGATTGAGTCCACTATATGTCAGCACTGACATGAAGAAGGTGAAAAGAAGACGATTTAAACTCTACGCTCGACGGATGTAAAAAAATGTTGTTCATAGAAAAAAATCCTTACACTTTAACTTTTATTAAGGAGAACACATTCTTATTAAGAAGTTGTAATTATTCAGAACATACGTCTGTGATATTTTAAATACTAATTAAATGTATTAATTAGAAATATATGCATAATAAATCGATTTTATCTAAAAATATTTCTGTTGCTACCGGGATTCGAACGTGAATCTCTTCCAATCCGAGGATGCATTGACGACAATTTTTCGAACCTATATGTTACACTTTTCAAATTAATACATCTATCTTTACATGATTTGAGAGCCATCTTCTTTATTTTTTTACAGAATCTCAAATACCTTTGAGTAATCCGATAGGAGACGCCAGAATTAACAATACATTTTTATTCAATTTTGAACACATTTATACAACTTATGTAATATTAAAGAGAACATATTGTTATTGTGAAGTTGTAATTATTTAGAACATAGCTTACTTTTATTTATAAATCAGATTATTTTTTATAAATAGAGATGCCTACATAGAATACATATAACAACAATATTCTTACTATTAAATTAAAATATACATTTGGAAATAGGACTAACTTGGTGGTCTCCATGAACGAATTTCTTGGTCACAAAGCGAGTGTCTTACCACTTGATCAACAAGCACTTGTATTTTATATTGGTTTGGACAGATTAAACTAGGTTGTTATTTATTTTTAAATAAATAATAGATCTCTATATATCTCTATCTGTAAGCTATTTTTTATTTTATTTAATGGACTAGTAATTACAGAGCTTACGACCTGTCTCCCTTCGTAGGTGAAAATCTGGTAATTGTGTGTTCTTGGACATATTTAAATATTGCGAACACATTTTTTGTTGTGAAGTTGCATTTTCTGAACATATTGCAACTAAATATTTTTTCGGTTGTATATAATTCATTTAATTAGTATTGCTATTTATTTATTTATTATTAATCTAGTGCATAGTATCTACAATAATATTTTACTTAAAAGTTCAATCTAGAATCTATTATGACACTCAAATATTTAATTTCAGTAAATCACAGACTTTTACTATGTACAAATATTTTAAATACTAATTAAATGTATCAATTATTATAGAAAGTTATCGAAAAATAATGTTGTTGCGCTACCGGGATTCGAACCTAGAACTCTTTTTCGATCCGGAGAAGGTGCATTACCAACTATACGACAATACTTTTGACGAAAAATTTTCAAACCCACATGTTACACTTTTTAAATTAATACATATATCGTTCCATTATTTGAAAGCTATCCACTTTGTTTTTACGAAATCTCAAATACCTTTGAGTAAACCGATAACACGCCAGAATTAATAATTAATTTGTGTTATTGTTATATGTATATCTTTCTAATTAATACATTTAATTAGTATTTAAAATATCACACACCTATGTTTTGAATAATTACAATTTAACAATAAGAATGTGTTCTACGTAATAATACAAATGTTTTATTAAAAATACTGATAAATTGTTAGATGCTGACAATTTAATTATTTAAACATACCGAGCCAATATATATATATATATATATATATATTCAAGGCATTTTTAAATTACACGTTTCCGTCGCTCACGCGACTTCCTGTCGTCACCTTCCATCAGAAAATAAAATAATAAAACTCCCTCCATGGCGCCGGCTCGTGTTGACACCTGTAAAAATGTCACGTGTTTCGAAAGCGCAAAAATAGTGCATTATTAATGCAATCAGTTTGTTTCCAGTAATAGTATAAATGCATCTGTTGTTTTATTGCATTTTTAATAAAATCATGTTCGCAGGCGATCGTTTCTGTATTATTGCAAAACGTGTAATTAGATTTGATATTTTTATAAAAATTGTAAATTGAAAAGGTTGTACAATATGTCACCAATGTGACGAAACGAACACGCGATCGATTCCGAGCGATGAATGTTGCGATTACTTTCTGATTCATACATTTATTATTGTATTACAGGCACAGAAAGCGATCAGCTAAGTCAATTGCCGTTGCTATTTATTTACGCTATATTTACGCCCTTACGGGCTATTAACAATTTATTTAATATATACACATGCATCTTGTAATACGCCACAGAAAATACAAGTCAGCGGAAGCACACATATTAGAAGAAAAAATATAATTTTAAAAAATTGAAAACATTTTTTGTAGATTTTATTGATATTGTCAGAAGCACATAAAATGATAAAATAAAAATAAAAAGATGAACAGATAAAATCAATCTTACGAATCGACCCAGGAACCCTTCCTATCCGGGGATGTGCGCTGACCTAACATTGTAAGTGTTCATCAATATGTTCATTTACCTAGGAATTATAATAGATAACAAACTCAAATGTAAATTACATATTTATAATCTAACAAACAAAATAAGGAAAACTGCCTACATATTTTTAAGACTCAGAAACATCACTAACAAATCTAAAAATAATATTATACGCGTTTGTACAGTCACATTTACAATACGGTATTTTTGGATGAGTAGGAGTATATAAAAATTCAATATTACAATTAGAAATCACTCAAAAAATAATATTAAAAAAAAATTACTATCCAAGTCTCCAACTCTTCACAAAGTGCCTAAAATAATAGACATACAAAAAAATTTAATTATCCAAATTTTTTTAATTAAAAAAAAAAATGTTAAAAATGATCTACAAGATTTAGAGACCAAATTGATATTCTAAAACTAAAATATGCCGCAACCCAAAATCACTATATTTATCAATGCGTCATTACAGACTACTATAAATATGTATCTGAAGTCAAAAAATATGTACAGACTAACTGAAACATAAATAATACACTCTCGTATATACTCCTCTATACATGAGTCTTACTCTCATAGAGAAGAAATAAATGTTAAAAGAAATATATATATATATTCTACTGATTATTTTATAAATGCATTATATCTACAAATATTTTAAAAAAATCCTTAATTACATTATTTTTTAAGAAATACGATTGATTGAATAGCAATGGTAACACTACTAAAAATAGTTGATTCAGACATTAATAATTATAGAAAAAAAATTCTTACAATAACGCAGATGTAGTCAAAGAGAATAGTATGCCACACTCTTCGCACAGGACTGCGGATATACCAGTCTCACCTCATTCATTTTCATGTCAATTTTGCATGTCAATGGTGTTGGTGATAAATTAAATTAATTTGGAATCGTTGGAGATAAATAAACCATGTAAAACTAATCAAAAATTATAAACAACCAACTAAATATAATTAGCCAAGTCCCATTTATTCTAGTATTTTTGTATCAAGTAACCATTTGAGTTAGGTACTAAATTTATTTTTAAAATAATTGTTTTTTAAAAATAGATTTTGTTAAAGAAACAACATATGTTTTTGATTAGTATTGACACCCTGAAGAAGAAAATGATATTTTTTGAAACCGGTAGATGTATTTAAACTCAATAAGTGGTTAATAAAACAAAGTTAACAAATAAATATAATGAATTTTCACCATAAACTTAATTTTGCCAATTTTAAAAGAATTGTTAACTCTTTAAACACGCCTGTCCTCCAACATCTAATGTCCCACACTCTACTGTATTATTGTCTCCAAAGCTTTCTTCACATTACCACTCTTTACTGGCACATTCTACGTTCCCAAACCATCAACATCGCCGCATCAAAGCCCTACACTCATCGTACATGACTGCTAAACAAACAAGAATTCTGCTTCTTCATGCCAATGTGAAAAATTGACACGAGTTGAAATTATTCAACATCTGGGAGTACTGATCGATGATCATTTTAAATAGAAAGAACATATATCGAACCTAGCTAAACGCTTAAGAAAACTAATTAACTTTTTTAAAGGAATACAATGTATAATTGACTACAAACTCTTAAGATCGGTGCACTTTGCACTCTGCTACTCCTTAATTAATTATGCTATTTTAGTTTAGGGAGGAGCAGCAAAAACAATATTAGAGTCGGCAAAAAGAGCACATAAAACAATTCTTAAGGTAATAAATGGTCGTCCCTTTAGAAATCCATCACATCCTATATTTAAAGAGTATACAAGACATAAGACTAATATTAATGTTGAGACTCGTCCAATATTTCCATGCTAACAACAACTCGCCTCAAGCAATAAATCATGGACACAACACAAGACAAACAACGAACATCTGCACGCCAGTTCCGAGAGCAACAACGACATTTTATCAAAGATTCTACATGTTCTTAGCTCCGAAACTATACAACACACCCAGTACCAACTGGAAATCGTTCAACTCCAATAACATTACACAAATATGGACCCAATATATGATCCAATCGGATAGAGAGCAATCAGAAGCATGGCTATCTAACATTCTAGCACAATCATCATACAGTGCCTACACTAATAATTCACTAGTTCGACAACTCTCCCACTACATTTTTATTAAAAAAAAAAAACACTTTTTTATCTTAATTTTTATTTCTGTCGAATCTTTATTAAATAACACCACAGCAGCACGAAAAAACTGGCTACTTTAACACAGACTTCAGTCTAGCAAAGTAGCCAGGACAACGCTGCATATATCAGAGGTGGAGTCTACTCCATCCCACACAATAAACTACGAGTATTCAATTGCAATATAATTGTATCTTATGTTTATCATGTTATTTTATAATATATTCACCTCTGTTATAACAAAAATATGTATGTCAATAAAGTCTAAATAATTAAATAAATCATAGCGAACTTTGTTTAGTTGTATCAACTATGCTGCAAACTGCTAATGGATTTTTTTGTTTCTAATTCTTGTTCATTCTTCTCACATGCGCTTCATTGTATATTCATCATCATTATCAGACGTTTTACAACTACTGCTGGATGAAGGTCTTCTCAAGTGTATTTTACTTTTCTACGACTATTGTTATTCTCTGTCACGTATTTTCGGATTCGTTAGTGAATTCGTCACACATAGAAAAGTGGGAGACCCGTGGGGAGGCATTCGTGCAACTGTACGCAAACAGCTGACCATACCAGGTGATCACTTAATTTTTTTGTAAAGTTGTTCAATCAACCTATGAATTTACACCGGAACTATACAATAAATTTTAAGTAGGTCTCTTCCTGTGTTCAAAACTAGTTTTTCCGGTTCCAGCTCGGACCGGTCAGCCCCGTTGTCCCTGCTGGCGGAACTCTTTTTGCATTGTCTTGGCGAAACGTCAAAAGATGGGTCCGCTTTGACCCTATTTCCGGGCCGGTCCGAGTTTCGACTAAGGGTTGGTTAACATATTGAATGGTTGTTAGGCGAGTTGTTTGTCCTGTAGGAACAAATATCAAATTCAAGAAAGATTTATTTGCATATTTTATTTCATGTGTGCGTCCGTCTCTGCGAAGTTACAGTGGTATCTAAAACGATGCTAAAGGTGATTTTTTTAGAGATTTATTTTTCGAATTGGCAACACTTTTTCAAGCGACAGCCAATTTGACAGCTGATAGCTGATTTGTATTCAGTTTGGTTTGCCATTTCACCATGAATAGACTTACGTCAGAACAATGCTTGCAAAGTTATTATTTCGAAAACCGTGGTTCAGTTCGCGAAACTTACCGTGCGCAACATTCATTTTACGGTCGACATAATCGTCCATCCGAGGAAGTATAACGAATGATCATGGATCGTTTTTGCACCACGCATACTCTTATTAATAATACGCATCTGCAGAGACGTCGTACAGTGCGCACCGAAGGAAGCTGTTGCTGCAGTAGAGCGCAGTATTGAGGAGGACCCGAATGAGTCGAGTCGCCATCGTGCACAGCAATAGATCCATGATATCTGACTTTTTCGTTCCCCAATAAACTAATTGTACGTGTTAACGCAAGTTGAATACTCCACGTGCATTCCGTCTATTTAACAGACTAAAATACTGGCCAACATGGGAACAAATTACATTTCGACTCCAGGCATTTTTTATAGAATAAAATTGTCACCGTGTGTACAGATCCAGACCACAAAGAAGCAGTGTTCTACACCATCGGAAGTGCAGTGAGATCTCCGTTCTTCACTACAAAAGTGCTAATCAAGTGGAGGTGAAAATTGCCGTCCAACACAGGACTGAGATCAAGGTAGGCCGGATCCATCTGGCATTATTCCTTTGTGAATCCAATTCGGGTTGTGTCAACTAAAACATAATTTTAATCTATACAGTCCACGGGATATTATCCCACTAATAGTGTCTTCAAAATTCCTCACCAGTGTTCGTGATGAACGTGCCCAAATAAATTATCTCTTGAACTAACATTATATGACATCTTGCTATTTGGGATGATCCACGACCAATGCGGAGATATATAATATTTATTACATTTAACAATATCAGTAATTTATATTATACTACAAATTTCATCCGAAGGACCTATTATTCTCATCAAACCTTCACAGCCCCCGGGTGCCCAAAGGGGCGCGAGACAACGGCCAGATGACCGCCGCACAGACACCCCTCGCAACCCTACCAGAGTCGGGCAAACTCGTATAACCTGTTTTCTTACGGTCAACTAACATTGTCCCCTTTCTCTATTACACTCTTCCGTCAATACCTCAGCTATTTGATTACACGTATAAAAATGAAAAAATATCGCTTCCGTTGCAACCGGACACTGAATAGAATTCAAATTACATAGTGTGAATATTTCTCGATACTGGTCACGCCAGAATCAGCTCGATGATGCATTTAATAATGTTGATGAACATGTTACAAACATCACTATGTTTAATATCAATTATAAAGATGTACACATAAAATCAATTTTATCGAAAAATATTGTTGTTGCGCCACCGGGATTCGAACCTGGATCTCTTTCCAAACCGGGGAAGGTGCATTATCCAACTATGCTAAGGCTACGATATTTTTAGCGACAAATTTTCGAAACCATATGTTAACTTTTTGATATTAATACATTTAATCGTTCCATTATTTGAAAGAGCCATCTACCTTATTTTAAACCTATGAAAGATGGTGATGTATTTGTAAATATTTAAGAAGCTTTATAATTTGTTTAAAATATTTACATATTAATCTAAAGTATAATCTCATTTAAAATTATCATTATTTAAAAACAAATTTTTAATATTCAAAAATTTCATGAGTTGGTTTAGTACTTCTGTTGAAATCTGAAATCTTGTAGAAATAGAGAGTAGTCTGTAGGTGCATTGGTGAAATATTGCTGTGGTAGGCATCTAATTTGAATGTTTTATGCTTCCATAACGATTATTATTAATTATTATTATTAACAAAATAGTCGACCAGATTATTAACAAAAGATCAGCAATATATATTTTATTAAATAGAGATTCGCACTCGGAACCTATGACACATCAATATATATTTCTCATTTGTACGCAGTCAACTTGAATTCGGATCGGTAGACCGACTTGAGAATGTTCAACAAATATATTTTTCAATATATTAAATTTGACATTCAATCTCATTCAGAAAGTGAGTGTTTCCATAAATCACCCCGCCTCTCTTTTAAATAGAAGAAACATATAAGATTTATGCTACTTCTATAAAATTTTAAATAACTTAGTTGACTCGCCTTATTTATTAGTATAGATAATTTTAAACTGTCCCACACAACCAACATGATCAAATAATCAATTTTGCCCGATTTTTAAATTCTTCGAATAACTTTGACATTTTCAACGATAAATTGCTTCCCATTAAAATTAAACTACACCAACTTTTTAATAACTATTTAAAAAAAAAATATATATATATATATATAGTGAATCCCGTTTCCCTCCCTCCCTTACCCTTACCACTTTATATGTTCAGTGTGAAAACGATCTTTAATATCAGTTTTTTTTATACATACTATTTTTTAGTTTATTATGATTATTTTAGTGTAGAAATCTTTTTGTTTATCAGCTTGTCAAAATGTACTATTGCTTAGTTTGTATTATTTATATCAGTAATTATTATCGTACAGTTTGTTTCCCTCAAAAATAAAAAAATGAATTAAAATAAAATCAATATTTTTACTATTTTCAAACTAAACTAAATGCTTGTGCTATGAAAATAAGACTAACTTGCTGGTTTCTGGAAAAAGGCTCAAACTCCTGACCCCTGGATCACTAGGCGAGTGTGTTAACCACTACACCAACATGCATGTCATCATTGACGATGACTTTAACGGTATTTGGTTCACTGGGCTACACCAGGTATTTGACGTCCTATATTTTTGGTACCATCAACACTTTCGTAGTACTCATTCATACATCCCGAGTGACTATCCCAGTGTACTTTTTTAAATTCTGTTAGAGAACATTCAAATACATAGGTAGTGTCGCGATATTTTAAAGATATACATATACAAATCTAAACCGAACAAAGGCGTAAAATAAATAAGTAACAGCTGTTGCACCCGCCGTCTGACCGATGGTCCGCAACACCCGGATGGCCTTTTGAGCCCGGGGTATTCAGGTTGCAATCTCGCCATTGTCTGAAATACCCGTTCGCCCGCCACCCGAGGGTTGCTTGCAAAATGTCCGATGGTCATTGTGGAGGCAAACCGGTCAAGCTGGTTCCAACCCTCGGCGAGCGGTCAGCGTCGCGCCTGACCCCCAGGATAATGCCGTAAAAATTTTAATACAAAGGAGACGAAATTTAAAAACGGACGGATACTGACCTCGCGCGACAATGAATTTTTTAATCACGATTTTGCGTGATTTTTAAAACGGACATTTGAATGTTTTAATGCATTAAGGCAGATGTTTAGCGTCATATTTGAATAAATACACTCCCCTTTCATCGCGTCGCAAATGCCCGCATATTTTGACGAAGTACCTTAATAGGTACCAATTTTATTTTATTTTATATTATTAATGTTTTAACAATTTAATGATATATTAAAATAAGTAAGCTACTTTAAAATATGGTCATTAAACCTCTTGAAAATGGTAACTACCCACCGAAGGCTGTAGATACTAAAGGAGGGACATGAAAATGAGATGCTAGAATATATATCTGAACAAATTTCAATGTAAAATACATAAAAGTTTAATATAATATATATAAAAACATATAATAGTAACATAAAATTAATTATAAACAAATATTTAGCACCAACATATACAAACATAGTTTCAAGTTATATATTCCATCCACAGACTAACAAATATATAGACAAGAACTAACGCAAATTTCTACTACAATACTTTCATTCTGGTGTCACCCACGTGATCACTTTGGTACCACTTACGCAATGAAATAGCACCGGGACTTTTTTTTTTTTAATATGACTCAATTGGAACGAAAATTTAAATGCTGACAAAACGATGGATGTATCAATTTGAAATGTCCAACATAT
This sequence comes from Eubasilissa splendida, assembly GCA_031772225.1. Classification (NCBI taxonomy): domain Eukaryota; kingdom Metazoa; phylum Arthropoda; class Insecta; order Trichoptera; family Phryganeidae; genus Eubasilissa; species Eubasilissa splendida. Next base: position 10,157,760 of record CM062870.1, read on the forward strand.
AAGTTCGAAAAATTGTTATCAATGCATTGTGTTGGTGTAGCATAATCGGTTAATGCACGTTCCACAGATATGAAAAGATCCAGGTTCGAATCCCGATAGTAACAACAATATTATTCGATAAAATTAATTTTATATGTTTAACTTTTTAATTACTACATTTAATTTGTATTTATATAATTATAAAATATCACATATCAGTGTTCTGAATAATTACAACTTCACAATAAGAATGTGTTCTCCTTAACCCTTCCCAAACCATGCAGTAACACAGGTCTACCGCACTAATTAAATCTGTAATATTTCGGTAAATATACGTAATATACACTTAATATTTTAGTTCATTTGAAGGAAAATATTTACACTTAGAAATGACTAGTGAAAAATCAATTATGTAAGGCGAATCCTGCAAAAATAATTATTTTAATTTTATTCCGTTAAAAAATTAATACGTTGACAAAAATACCATTTGTGGCAAGACATAAATAAATAACATTAATTTCACAGTGAAAACAATAACAAACATACGAATATAATGGTGTCTCTTTCTCACTAATTAAATGAAGATAGATAAAAAGGAAGGTTGTATTATACAATGCGACCTCCTATACAGAACTTCATGAATACTCCGAATTATAATAATACATATTATTTTTATATCTAATGCTCAATATTTAAAGTAAATTTATGGCATTAACCATTTTTTCTCATTTTAAAGGCTAAAAGAACTCTAATTTCTTACGGTGACACGAGTTGACAGCATGGCAGCGTACGAGTGTTTTATATCACGGTATGGTAAAGGTTAATAACAATTCATATGTTTAGTGTTTGTTTAATATTGTGTTTTAACGGTTCTGGCGTGAAATTATATTTATTTAATAATAATTAGAGTTCATTAGTGAGCGAGTGCGAGAACCTGTTAGTAATGAACCGAACCGTCAAAATTAGCAGGATATTTTCACCGCCATCCCCGCGAACGGCGGGCGCTGCGGTGGGACTATACACTACTTTGCGGGGCCGGAAGCCACCAAGGCTTGAAACGATTCAACAAACGAAACGGAATAACTGTTTTCCGGTAGCGTTAAATCACGACCTTCTTGAAACGGAATAAATTTTGCAAATTTTTGACGGAAAATAAAGGCAACACGACAGCTTAATATTTATGACTACCTGTAGATCCTGTGGCTCTTCTAGAGTCGTAGTACCATTGCATGGCAAATATTAATTTTCTAGAAAGAATTTGTAACTCTTCTTCTTCTTCATCTTAAGTGACGTCATTGGCCTAGAATCACTGACCATAACCACAATAATTAAAAAAAGACAACTGTAGGGAGAGTTTAATTACCCCATACTTCCATATATTTTCCATTAAATATAATAAAAAATAGCTTTGTTTCTATGTGATATCTGATATTTGTTTAATAACAGTGCCTCTGTAGGTAAAAATTTAGTAATTGTGCGTTCTTGGACATATTCGTATATTGCTAAATATTTTTTCGCTAGATAGATGCGTTCTGAATATTTTACTAATTAATTAATTTAAATTGTTAATAACAAACTAAATAATTATATAATAACAAGAATAAGGATGGTATTTAAAAAATATTGAAATTTTGATATTAGAATTAAGGAGCACTTGAGATGTCTAAATAGCAATAAATATTCTGAATTTTTCAATCAAACATCCTGAAACAAACAATTCTTTTGACATCAATAATGGTGTTTACGCGCCTTGTTACTTCGATTGGCACCACTTGATTTCCTGGTTTATAATAATGTACTTGTGTATGTGTGAGTCTTGTCACCCTTTTTTCGGAAAGCTAAGAAGACGGTAACTGACAGGCGTCATTCTTATTACATCGCGCGCTTCGAGCAGTCCGGCTGTCTAAATAAACCACCAGTGCGCGCTTCGGTCGGTCTAAATCTAAAGAAGACAACCCAGCTAAAAGAACAACAACATCGGACCAGAAAGAGAGCAAAGTTAAAGAGGTTCGTGCAGTTCATATATCGTACGTCTGCTAATTTTTAATCGGAAACTTGGGAACCAGCCATCAAAGGCGTTTACATAAACAAAGGGCTTAGAAATTTCACGAAACTTCACCAGGGGTTTACAGTTGGATAAATTAGAAATTTTACAAATTAAAAAAAATTGATTGCCGATTAAACTTTATAAATAACCAAGTCACATTTCAAATTTGTTTTTACATTAGTGCCTAATTAGTTACGCACCACTTATATTTGTAGTTTTATTTTTGTCTATGCTTGCCTTTAATATTTAAGTATACATTGTATCCTGTAGAAGGGACCATTGGTATTAATACGTGTTGATTTATCAATAAACAGTGTTATAAATAAAAAGATTTTTCATTATGTAATACATTTAAATTGTATTTAATATTACATTGTTTAACTTTTAATTTCGAAACAGTCCTAACATTATGAATGTAAACAGATTCAACTCAATATTAGATTTAAAAAATCGCATGAATCTTTTTTTCAAGATTAAGACGTCTCACAGAGACGAAGCTATCATTTTTATGTGAGAAGTATGGAAGTCTTGGGTATTACAGGGCTTACGACCCGTCATCGGCTGGCCTAAGTGATCACTTTACACAATGTAACGTTCATCTATTTACCCACGCTACCACATCTATCAGATTTTTTTGGAAGTTGTATATATTGAATCAAGATGGAACATTTCACTTATTTATTTCCAATTATACTGTCGCCATCTATTAACTTTTTTTTTGAAAATTTGATATTCTTTCTCATGTAATAGTATAGATGTCGCTGAAGCTGAGACTTAATTTGAAGTGATCACTTAAGCCAGCCGATAACAGGTCGTAAGCCCTGTAATGCCCAAGACTTCCATACTTCTCATATTAAAATAATAGCTTCGTTTCTGTGAGACATCTTAATCTTGATGACAATCCCCCAGGGGATAAAACCCAGTAATTAGTTCCTACAAAGATTTGGACATACTCAAAATATTAAATCTTTTTTTATTAAGGAAAACATATTCTTATTGTGAAATTGTAATCATTCAGAATATCATTTTGAAAAGTGTAACATATAAGTTCGAAAATTTATCGTCAAGCACTGTGTTGGTGTAGCATAATCGGTTAATGCATTTTTCCCGGATAAGAATAGATCTAGGTTCGCATCCCGGTAGCAACGATAATATTTTTCGATAAAATTGATTTTATATGTATATCTTTCTAATTAATATATTTTAAAAAATCACGTCACGATAAAAATTATTAATACAAATTAAATAATTCAATGAGAAAGATATACAAAAAAAATCTATCTATCGAAACAAAAAATATTAAAAATACCCCAGAACTGCGTTTTAAAAGTCCAACATGTCAACAAAAATGTGTTTTACTGAAAATAAAATAAAATTCATGTATAATAAATTTAAATATTGTATAAATAATTTACATACTTACGTAGATTTACTTTAAAAGCCGGGCAACTTATTGTGCGCATAAGAAAGTGGCTGAAGAATTTCAGAATAGCAAAGCAGAGCTTCCGCACTTTGTCGGAAGTGGCGCTGATGTTGGTTTGAGAACCGGAAACGGATGCGAATGGTGATGGACGGGCGATACGAGGTTTTGCGGTGAAACTACAGAAAATTTCAAGTCGCTGTGGGTCTATTGTTTAGTCTACATCGATATTTTGATTGACCATAATGGAATGCGAAACTATTCAAAACAATTAATTGATATTTTTATTTATTATCTTTGTTTTATTAAACACTAAATTGAGTTTAAATATATCTACCGGTTTCGAAAAATACCATTTTCTTCTTCAGGATGTCATAACTAACTAAAACATGTATATTATTTCTTTGCCAGAATCTATTTAAAAAAAAAAAAAAATTGTTTAGAACCTAACTCAAATCATTAATTAATACAAATTTACTCGAATAATTTTTAGAAAAAAAAATTAGAATGGGACTCGTAGTTAAATTTAGTTGGTTGTTTATAATTTTTTGATTAGTTTTACACGCTTTATTTATCTCCAACGATACCAAATTATTTAATATATAACCATCACCGTTTATATGCAAAATTGACAATCCTAATTTTTTATCAAAACCATGACAATTTTCTATCAAATGATTAGAAAATTCTGTATTAAGTAATGATTCGAGTTAGGTACTAAAAAAATAGATTTTTTTAAAAATAGATTCTGGCAAAGAAACAGTATATATGTTTTAGTTAGTTATGACATCCGGAAGAAGAAAATGGTAGTTTTCGAAACCGGTAGATGTATTTAAACTCAATTTATTGGTTAATAAAACAAAGATAATAAATAAAAATATGAATTTTAACCACAAAGATAATATTGCTAATTTTAAAAGTACAATTAATTGATACTTCAATATTTGCAAAATTACTTTGTGGCCTCATTTTATATTATAATTAGACAAAATACTTTATTTAAACTATTATTCTATATTATTAACTTGCAGAAATTTAGATATTAGAATTAAGAAGCACTTGAGATGCCTAAATAGCAACATCCATTCAGAATTTTCCAATCACCTTTTGGAAACTAACCATTCTTTTGATATTACCAAAAGTTTAGAAATTATACATACTAGGGGTTTACAGTTAAATAAACTTGATGTTAATAGCGAGCTCAAAATTATAAATAACTAAATCCTCTTTACAAAAAGTCACCTTTTAAATTTGTTTTAATATTTCTTCTTACTTATTCACCATTTCATAGTTTTGTTTTTATCTATGCTTGTATTTTTTCATTTCAGTATACATTGTTTCCTGAAGAAGATACCATAGGTATCGAAACATGAACAATCAATTATTAGTAGTTTAAGCAAAGAATTTTGTCTAATTAATAACTCATTTTTATTAAATTTTGGAAACATCATTAAAACTTACATATTTTAAAACAGAACACATTATTATTGCGAAGGATTTTACTCAAAAGTGATTCCGTAAATATAAAGAAGATGTCTGTCAAATAATAAAACGGAAAATTTAAATATTCATTAACACATTTAATTTGTATTAAAAACAACACAGAGCTATGTTCTGAAAAATTGTAACTTCACAATAAAAATGTGATCTCCTTAAAAAAAAGCTCTGTTTTACGCTTCAAGGTGCGCTTAGGGGTCATCAGTGGTTATGATTATAGAAGCGATAGACTTTTACACATTTTATTAAATATATTTAATACCAGCATTTTTACTAGCATATCTTTTATATCTTACCACACTGAATGCGGTCACTAAGACGCATCAATATAAGTAAAGAACAAACAAATTAGGAGTGAATATGGGTCTGTTTGTAGCGTGGTCGGGAGAATTTTAAAAGTTTCGCTAAGGTGGTTCGGTCATGTGGAACGAATGAGCGGAGAGATGCTTAAGAACATATATGAGGCGAGTGTTGAAGGCAACAGGAATAGAGAGCGTTCGCACGATCAGATTAACCAAGTGGTGTGTTCAATATTTATCGATCGCCGTCTCGCGCGCATGTGAACGCGCCATGTATAGTGATTCCTGTCTATTACCCCCTTTCCTACACCCAGAGCATGACATATTCTGTGGTATTATCTGCAGCTTTGGACCAGTGGAGTGAGTTAACGTTTATCATCGAAATACGTTAGACTGCCACCAGTTATATATTATGAAATAATTCTTATAACTGCATTTTGTGTATTATACTGACAGCATTATAACTTTAATCTTACATATTTTCTTTTACGTTTATACATATTAAATAACATTAGTATTTTTATTCTCTCATTTTATATATTTTTATATTTAATTACCTTGTATGTTTAATTTTTTATTTTATTGTGTTTTGCCTTCAATGAGTTATTTGGTTTTGTGAAATATAGTTTATTTGCCAATTTGCCATAAAACAGGCTTGCCTAGTTGGACAATGCATTTTAAAATCTGTGTAAAATATATGTAACAAACTGTATTTTTTAAATTGTACAATACTTATATATTATGTGTCTAAATAAATAATAAAGTTCTTCCTGCCAAGTGGAAGGTGATAGTGTAATTGTTCATCTTGTTATTGTGCTTATGTGTCACATTTTGTGCAATCAGCGAAGTGTGAGTTCGAGAGTTCTTCGTGTAGAATAACGGAGTATGTACTCTGAAGACAGAATACCTGTCTCCAGTGGAAGAAGAATTCCAAATACCTAAAGGATTAAACTCATATAGATTTTATTTATTCTTGGTGTCTGAATACTCCTTGAGTCTCCTACCCTTCTCTCTTCTGTTCCCTATTTTTTTTCCTCTCCCTAATTCCTTCCATCCGTCCCTACCCTCGTTCCCCTTCTCCTGTCTTGTCAAAATCTTCACCAATCGAAGAGCGTACACAAGATGTACGGTGTGATTTTCTATCCTCTATATAAATAAGTAAATAAGAATATCGCGGTATATCCAAGACAACGAAGGTCAAACTTATGCAGTCTCTGGTTCATTCTACAGGTAACCCCCGTTGATCGCGGGGGATGGTCGTGATAAGCGTAATTTTGCAATCAACAGAGGATTTAAACAAATACATTTTATAATTCAAAAAACACTGTTTTAATTAAATAAACAAAAAAAATGTCATACATAGCATAATTCATAATTCATTAATTTTGTTGCAAAAAATAATCTAGATCCCCTTGTTTGGCCTCCCTACGTTTATTATCCAAAATTTGCCGATAACTGTCAAATAATCCGCTACACCCACGATATACAGCGCTCGCTCGTAATCTTCGTCGTTTTCTTCTCACAACTCCATGCATTGATTGTGACGAGAAAGGGACTTTTCAATGATTTTAGCACTTCACTTTTGCACAGGAACAGGTTCAGTCATTTTATTGGGACATAGCATGACAGTCTATTTACTGCAGTCGACCAATTTTTCACATTGCCTTTTTGACATTTTAAAAATTACGAAGGGATGAAAATAAATGGTCAATTTAATTAGCGTGCGCTTGACACTGCAGCTAAGATTATACTGAAGGACTGAAGATTGGACCCAAATGATGCCCTGACTCAACTGTAGCAGGCACCGACGTACCGGAGTTCTTTTGTCTCACTCATGCTCGTGATTTTATGCAATTTGATGCAATAAGCTCAAGGTTCCCATCTCGGCCCTACTCATTCTCCGCCTGGTTATTATTTTTTAATGCTACTAGGCAGCTGTTCGATAGCGCCCCGCATATTGACAGGGTGATACCGCACAGATGCCAAACAACATTTGTTCCCGGTTGACTCACTTTAAATAAATAATATTTACAATACATAACATAAAGATAATATACAATAATATAATTGACAAGGCCGGGGAGCAGAGGGGAAGTGAAGAGGCACTCCATTCCGGGAAACGAGACGGCACAAAATAAAAACATATAAGAGACTCACCCTCCACGCACCACTGCCGACAGATTTACACCCACAAGAACAGTACATCGCTGATCATATTTGGGCAGAAGGTAGAAAAAAAAACATGTGAGTAAGCGAGAAAGAAAGAAAGATAACACGCATGTGCAATTATATATTATAACAATTCCTGTTTCAAAGCCAGACAAGTGCCAAGACAAAACCTATTTTTTATTTAAAAAAAAAAAGATCGTGATATAACGAATCCGCAGTCGCCGGAGTCGCGATAAACGGAGGTTACTTGTATATTTTGATATAGTGTGAAATCATGGACCCTGAAGGCAAGGGAGGGAAGACGAATTGATGCCTTTGAGATGTGGTACTGGCGACACACGTTACGTATACCATGGATGGCGAGACATATGGAATGGAACATCGATGACAGACTCTCAACCATTTACCTGAGGTGAATCATTTAATTTTTGTATATCTTGCGAGAAGAGTAGCCTATTGCAGTGGACTACATCCCTCACCCGTTGGACTAACCAAGTGAAAAGGGCAACGGGTACTTCTCTGGTGACAGACCTAAGAGGAGCATAGTCAAAAGGACGGGAATTCACAAAGATTACATTACTCATAATATACATAACTATGAAGAACTCTTTAAATTCTTTCACGTTTTAGATATAAGATAATCCTGAAACAATCCTAAAACTATATTTAAAAAAAATAACTTACTTCCACGGTCCAAAGGAAACTAGGTTCAAAACCTTAAGATACTTTTTAGTGCTAAAAATTAATACCAAATTTGGTCAATGAAATTTCTTGTTTTGTGCACCGCGTATATTTAACAAATTGCCACTAGACCTTAAGTGATAAACGATTTTAAACCAAAAATAACAAATTGGTTACTCGATGTAGGTTGAAAACAAAATTAAACTAATTTGTAATTTGTGCTAACCTAATTACCTACATATTTTTGTCTCCAGTTATATTATAGACAAAAATATTTTTATAACATTTTTAAAAATAAAATTTAAAACTTCTGATAGTACTTTACTAACCATACTTATAACGATTATACCTTAACAATTACAACTTTTAAAAACTGTACGACTGTAGAACAGACTACGTCTAGTAAAGTAATTACGCCACAAAAATAAATAATTAAATAATCACGACCCTCAGTAATGAGGAACCGATGTATATAATAAATAATTAATACTCGGCATTTATATGTTCAATTAACGTCTAGTTTAGGGTGAAATAAGTATTTTTCTTCGAAGATTCCTCATTGCGATAATGACGCTTTAGTTAATATGTTATGAATCCTCGAACCCAGCACCCTTCTATATATTGTGCAGGTGCATTCGCTGGGTAGTAGGTTCTGTGGAATGAACCTTCCTCTCATTCCTTTATTTTATTCATTTTTCAGTTATTGCGGTAATCATCTTCCATTCATATGCAATGTATTTGTTAACATCATTACAATAGATCGCAAGCCTCAAATTACTAGAGTATCTTTAAATCTTATCCATGACCCACCCTGTCTTATTTTACCATGAGAAAGTCGACTGAAGATATAGATGGAGGTACTTACTTATACACAGGAAAGGTTAAACACATAAGTAGTAAATATGAATTAAATATACTAATTAGAAAGATATATGTACATATAAAATATACATATTTATCGAAAAATATTGTTGTTGCGCCACCGGGATTCGAACCTAGATCTCTTTCCTAACCGGGGAAGGTGCATTGTCCAGCTATGCTACAGCGACAATATTTTTAGTGAAAAATTTTCGAACCTATATACTACCTTTTTGATATGAATACATTTAATCGTTCCATTATTTGATTTTATTTATTATTTGCAAATCAACCCCGTAGACTCCTTGCTCCATAAAATAAATATATATTTAATATATATTCATACAATAATAAATTATTAATACGTATGTAGGTACTTTAAAATAAATACTATGTTCCTTAGAAATAAATAATAAAAATTTAGCAAGGTTAGGTTAACTTAGGTTAGTTTTATTTATGTAATGTTCATTTTTTATTATTGTTATACACAAATATGTGAATTCGTTTTATGGAACAATGTATTTATTTAAGTGCACTGCTAAATCGTATCTTTTTTTTATACGTGTCATATATTATCATGATAGGTTGAATATTTATGGCACAGTACTCGATTATGTGAAGATAGTTAGCACATTTTTCGAAAAATTTAAATAACCTTATTTGACACTCAATGATTTGTTTGTGATATCCCCCAAGGGACCATAGACTCTATTAGACTACTGTCGTTTGGAAATCCTGAATAGGTATTATTATTTATATAATTATCATGCCATACTGTTATCATATATATATATAAATGTTCGCTACTAATCTTAGAACTAGTAAATCGAAAATATTAATTCTGACAAATGAATATGAATCTTCCAGGAATAAAACACAAATTCAAGCGTAGTGAAGAATCCCGCCAAACCTCTCCCCCACCCCCGGTTCACAGGAACAGGAAGTGAGGACCTGCGATACATTACGTGCTTCCGCCCCTATCCTGTTTCCCGCTTTCGGAAAATTTAAATTCCGAACGAACGACTTCTTGTTCCTCCACCCCGTGTAAGAAATGTGTTTATTTTGTTTCAGAGGCTGTTGGGGGATGGCTGAAAAATAAAAGCCTCCCGCCGAATTAGACGCTTGGCGTTTCTTCCCTCGACGCTTCGGAAACGGAAGAATTGGGTGGCAATTGTGATTCCGGGACTAGTAGCGTTTCATCGTCGTTGCGTAACCCTTCAAATGGTAGTTATTAGTCGCCTCCGAGCAAACTATGAAATTCTGCAAATATTTTATTTTTTATAAATCATAAGTAGAAAAGTAATAACAATACAAATTTTCTGCACGAAAAAATCAGTATCTCTCATACAACATTAGTTTTAAACTATTTATTTGATTTTGTCCCATTGTGTCGAAAATATACATCGTGAAATCTTTACCATTCTTGTAGTAATTTTCACAATTCAGTGCACAGTGTGTTTATCGACTCATTTTCTTCAATTGTACAATTTGACAGTGTCATATATAACGTTTTTAATAGTGACATATACAAATAACATCGATAATATCGGTTGAGTTTGGATCATCCTTTATATAATATTAATTGAAGTATTTCAAATGTCCCAAATTTTTTTTTAAAATGTGTACGTATGTGTAAAATGTGTAATTATTGTAATCTTATTGCTATTTAATATAGTGTTTTTTTTATGTAATAAATGTATTAGGAGAATGTAATGTTATTGGCTCTTATTTAACCCGTGTTATTTGAAATTTAACTTGGCTGATGTAACCGATAGCTAGGGTAAGCGATTCCCACGCCTTATCAATTTAAAAATACATTATTAAAGCAGGTAAATCGTCGCATATTGTATTCTCTAAAATTGACACCACAAATAAATAATGAAAAATACAGCCTTTGCAGAACGCCTCCGGGCAAAACGGAGGGGGAGAGGGGGGTGAGGCGTGTTCTTATATTTCTTCGACCGCCATGCCAGCCTTTCAATCTAAATAATACATTTTCTTTAACGGAGGGTTGGGTAGGGTGGCTGGTCCGTGCTGAGGGTTGCTATAAAGGGCAGTTGAAAATATCAAGTTGTATAACAATACGAGATAATGTTCATCTTCGGATCTATAGACGTCATTAGTGGTTTCTGTTTTTAAATTATTGTAGATCTGACAGACGTATTGTTTGACAAGTGGACATGGAAGCATTTGAAATGATAAGTAATTAACTTAGCACCATAGTCTTATCTCCAGACATTCTACCCTCGGCTCATCCACATTTTTTTTTTCAGCGCCGATAAATCGGCATTTATTTTTATAACATTATTTTTATAGCTTGCATCAATAAAAAAATATTGTAATTTATTTCATTTACATATAAAGTACCTGTTCTGAGGCAGGTAGCCATAAGGTTCCATAAGTTAGAATATAAGTTGGAAGTAAGGTAACAAATTAAATTAAATAGTAAAATACTAAAAAATCAAAAGGAGACAAGTAGAAATAATATTTAAATTGAACAAATGAAAATTTTGATATAAACTAAAGATATGTAAGTTTTTTACATGATCGTTGATTGTTAACGGCTTCCAACTGGACTATCTTCCACTATCTAGTTTATCTTGTCATACGAAGTATTCCGCGGACATCCTATATTTCTGGCAACATCAATACTCACTTCATAAAGAGTGTTCTTTTAGACGTTTGTTTTTCGAATTGGCAACACTTTTACACCAGCGACAGCCAATTTTACAGCAGATAGCTGATTTGTGCTCAGTTTGGTTTGCCATTTCACTATGAACAGAGTTACGCCAGAATAACGCTTGCAAATTGTGCAAATTTATTATTTCGAAAACCGTGGTTCAGTTTGCGAAACTTACCGTGCGCTACGTCTATTTTGAGATAATCGTCCATACAGGCAAGTGATTCGAATAATCATGGATCGTTTTCGCACCACGCATACTCTAATTGATAATACGCATCCGCAGAGACGTCGTACAGTGCGCACCGAAGAAGCTGTTGCTGCAGTGGAGTGTAGTATTGATGAGGATCTGAATGAGTTGATTACTGACTTTTTCGTTCCCCAATTGAATGACATTAATGTGGAAGAACTGTGGTTTCAATAAAACGGCGCAACATGCCACAATCAATTTATTGAAGGAAACATTCGCATAATTTCGAAATTGCACTTTCACAATATCGGTAGCAAACAAATATTTTTTCGATAAATATGTGTTTCTCACCCATCAATCTCCATATCAGGTCGTAAGCTCTGTAATTACCCATACTAAACATATATTTTTCATTAAATATAATATTAAATAAAATAACAAAACATGAAATTTATTAAACGTCAACCGGTTTCGCTTATCACAAGCTTCATCAGGATGTATTTAAAACTGATCATAAATACAAAAAGAGTACACTTTTATATACATAGAGAGGGAGATAAAATATAAAATTACATGTGAAAGAGAGAGACAGAATACATATACAGATAGACGAAACATTAAGGGAAGGGAAAATACAGTGTCGATGGATATTAAATTGATTTTAAAGGAAACATACCTAATATGGGGCTAATATAATATGTCAAACCACAAAGTGATTGCTTTCTATGAAAATATAAAAAAGTAGCTTTGTCTCTATGAGATATCTATTATTTGTGTAATATTTTATTTTATCCAACTCCAACCACATGCGGTCACTCCCGTAGCATCACTTCAGTCACAGAAATTCTTTTCATTTGTCATATTTCGACAATTTACTAGTATACCTATGATGTGTCGCATCTAAAATACATTTCAGTTATATATTAAGGCGAAATATTATTCCCCTGCCTTTCCCTTCGGCGACGAGCCACGAGGGTGAGTATTATTTACTCTCCGCCCGGCTCCCCACTTAGAAAACGTTCACAAACTTGTAGTAGCCCCGGCGGACTCTCCGGCAGAGCTAAGTGCAATTTAAAATGTAAATTAACATCAAGAAGAAATGGCGGGTGGGGGCGAAGTGGGCGAGGGTGGAAAACAAGAAAGGGGTGGTTGGTTTGTGTGCATGTGTGTGTGTGAGTGTTGTATATGTATCACCTCCCTATAAAGGAGCGCTGCTGTTTTATTCCATTCATTTTGTTTTGAGTATCATTTGCTATGATTTTTAAGCAATATTTTTATTTAATTAATAAATACTAATTTAATGTATTAATTATATGTATATATTTATAATTAATACATTAAATTAATATTTAAAACATCACAGACCTATGTTCTGAATAATTACAACTTCACAATAAGAATATGTTCTCCTTAATTAAATTAATACTTTACAAAACAAATAATAGATATCCCATAGAGACGAAGCTATTTTTTATTAATGAAAAAATATGCGTAATGACAGGGCTTACGACCTGTCTTCGGCTGGCTTAAGTGATCACTTTACACAATATAACGTTCACCATTCCTCCCAATCATCCTCCATATTTATCAAATTTTTTAAAGTTGTATATATATTTATATGTGGAAACACTTCAAATACCACTATACTATGGCCATCTATGGGCTAAATTTTATATTCATTTCCCTGAAACAGCATATGTCACAATGAGAATCTAATTATCTTTTGAAATTATTTAAAGCAATATTCTTTATCTGCAATAAGTTTTTAACATATTATACTAGAATACGCCTGAAAAATCAATATTTTTCAATTTTTATATATTTTCTTATTTTGACCAGTATATTATTAGCAATATTTGAATACGTTCAAGAACACACAATTACTGGATTTTCACCCACAAAGTGTAATTACCCATACCTCGATATATTTCGATTAAAAATAATAAAAAAATAGCTTCGTCTCTATGAGATATCTAATATTTGTTTAATAACAGTGCCTTTGTAGGTGAAATTCCAGCAATTGTGTGTTCTTGAACATATTTTAATATTGCTAATAATTTATAGACCACACTTTAGTTCTTCGATAATTACAAAGTTACTTTTTCGCAACATATTATATTAATAATAAAAAAAAATACTTTGTTTAAGAAGAGACCATTTGGTCTTAAACATGTTAATTTATCTATAATATGTTTTCTTATAATTAACATAAGTTTAATGTTACATTTAGACGGTTTTTCAAACTTTTTTATTGCCTCTGGCATTTCATTGAAAATATCACAGACTAGTAAATTAATAGATATGAAATAAAGCGTACATACAGGAGAGGGGCTTATTTTTTATTTATTTATTTATTTAGACATATATAACATTTGTACAGATGCAATTAAAAAAAGCCCGTTAGTTACATATATTTTACACACATTTTAAAATGCATTGCCCAACTAGCAATTTTTTTGAGGTAAATTGGTAAACAAATACATTTTACAAAACTGAAACTCATTGAAGACAAAACACAATAAAATCGAATACGTAATATACAAGGCAAGTAAACGTGAAAACATTTTTAACAAATATATATACATATACATATAAGGTAAATGCAAGATCAAAACAGACAAAAGTAGTTATTGAATTATTTCATTATATAAAACAGTTTACTCTCAGTATCTGCTCTTCCTAATTTCAACAAACAATTTGAAACATCCCTTTTAAAAGCCTTAATATCAGTTAATGTTCTAATTTTATTGCATATTCTGCAGGTGAATAATCTTTGACCGAAAGTAGTTTTCATTCTTGGAACTATTTTAAGCTTATTTACTCTTGTGGGATAATATTTTTCAGTCCTCACAGATGGAGCGTTTATTTTCCTATGAAAGCTAGTTAGTATATTCAGCATTTGGAACGTTAGTCACGGGACTAGAGGTATTCTACACACATTCTTGGTGGAAACATAAATCCGATAGTTTATGACACAGCAAAAGTATTTACTCTTCGAAAATTAAATCTTTGTGTAAACAAGACGTATTTTTCACATTGATGCAAATTATTATGACAGCGTTTAAATTTTCATTCAAATCGAGTTATATTCTTAAAAAAAGTCGCGAAGCTATTTGATCGCGCAAGTGGTACCAAAGTGATCACGTGGGTGACACCATTAGGTTATGTCTATGTATTTTGTGGTCTGTGGTAAATGTGTACTTTAATATGATATCATCAATGTTTAGATTGTATAATGACATATTCTTGCCTCGTCTACATTCATACATCGTCTCATACAAGCTCGCCGATTGTTGAGGCTTCTAACAGAACCATTCTCCAGTATCTGGTTTATCTGGTCGTGCCAAGTCTTTCGCGGACGTCCTCTATTTCTGGTGCCATCGACCCTTGGGTCATGTATCTTTCTAACCATTCTCTCCTCATTCATCCGTTTCAAACGACCAACCACCAACTTGATAAAACAACAATAAACAAACAAGTTTCAATGTTCTCAATGCTTTATTTTGCAGTACTGATAGTTGTTGCATTCTTGAACATTAGCCAAAAAAAAATCCATAATAATGTTCCACTTTTTCATCTTTCATCTATGACTTACTCAACTGAATTGGACTCATTGCACTGTAGTGTCATTTGTCAGTACAAAAAAAATATTCGCCAAAGTAGCAAAAATGTCGAACGTGTTTTTAATATCTCTGTTGTGTAAAAGCGTAGATGCCGGAAGAAACAAGATATTCGGAAGGAGGTTTGCACTCACCACAATCCAGTTCTTCTGACACCTCCAAGGTGGACTGTAAACTTTATCACTATCTTCGTTCAGGGGTCCTAGTCCTTTACAATGCACTGTATTAGACGCGACGTCTCAATTTAATACTATACTCCGATTCACAATAATTTGCGGTAATCCGCACCGTTTCAAGGTCGCCTTTCGACTGGTGGCGGCGTGCCGGGTGGGAAGGGAGAAGGCACAGTACATTATTGTCGTTCAAGAATAATTAACAAATAAATATATGTCCCAAACAATCTCTAGGTTAAAGATTACTTGAATTTTTCTCTTTTATGTATTCAATAACAGTACTTAAATATACCGTATTTCCTCGATTACAAGACGCATGTTTTTTTCCTATTATGGTGTCTCTGAATTTGAGTGCGTCTTACAATCGCCGTAAAAATCGGCAGTCGTGATGAACCATCACTGATACTAGTAGAACCGAGTCGAGAAGTGATTCAGCAAAATCGGACGCTGAATCCGAATAAATTTCAGACTCTGATAGTAATAATACATAAATAATGTCTATTTATTGTGCTTGTATAACTTTGTCTGTTATAATAAAGTTTACAACATATTGTTATTTTTTATTATTGGTATATAAAAATAATGGTGATTCTTATAATCGATGGCATCTTATAATAGAGGAAATACGGTATATTCAATTTGAAATGATGAGTATATTTTCTTCATTACATTAGCGAAATCGTACGAATTTTGACGACTGGCAAGTATATTGACCATCTGTCATCTTCTTTTCTTACTTATGCGGTCATCTCGCTTACCATCAACTACTGCAGCAGTATTTTGTTCTTGGCTAACGAAGAGGAAATGCAACAATTGTCAGTGCGGCTAAATAAAGCTTTGATAATAATACTCGAATCAGTACAATACTGTAAGATCTGAATATGATGACCCTTAAGCGGAAGATATATTTTAATATAATGGTATTTATTTATAAAATCCTCAATAAGAAAATAAATTGATGCAAATCAACATGAGCACGAGCATCGTGCAAGGGGAAGGGATAGACTCAGACTGCCATTCAGGAAGAAGGCCAAATCTCAGAAATCAATGATGTATAGTGCGATGAAGATTTTTAATGAAATGCCAGAAAACATAAAAAAGAAGAATAAATTAAATAGATTTAAAATAAAACTGACTAAATATGTAAAAGATAAGTTTTAGTATAATATAAGTATATGTAGGAGTGCTTATTTATACAATATGTTAAGAATTAAATAATAAAATATAAAATAAAATAGAATTGAATAAAGCACTTTCTTAATCGCGACGCGACGAATTAAACGAATAGATTTTTATTTCATGTGTGATTATGGAGTTTTACTCACACAACTCACCTCCGAAATAATAAATTATAGGTATATAAAATAAATTAAACGTTGTGCAAATCTTCACAAAATGAAGTTAAAAAAATGTAAAAGAAACGTAGCCTCTTATTACATGACTACCCTTAAGACTCCCCCACCCCAACACCCGCCAAGAAGCGTTCCGCACGACGGTTTGTTTATCTATCAGTCAAGTCGTTTTTGCGTCACTGAAAGCAAAATACTTTGGAAACAAAATGCCGGCTAATGTCTCCGAACATTAAAGGCACAATGGGAAGAAAGTACCCGGGGTTGTCTTATGTACCCCGTCCCACCCCGACCGCCCCCACCCCCACAATGTTCGCACATATATTAGATATATCTCCATTCTTTGTGTAGGGTTTTATGGCTCATTCTATACTCTCCATTCTTCTTTGTTTATTTATGTTCAGGCCTAACCAGGCGCAGAAGGGCGCAAGGCCGATTAGGACGAATCGCGCTTTAAGGGTGAGATTGCTACTGTTCATTATTAGACCGTTCACGTATTAAAATAAATTTACGCTATTAATTCGCTCTGTAATGGCCCGTGTCTATAAATGAGATTTTTCACTCGAGATAATATCTGAAATAAATATTGCTCTCATGAGATTCGTTGGGGCTTTCATAGTCTCCGTGATTTGCCAATGCCTCAGAGATTTGCCGTCTCGCGCCTTACTTCACGCTCGTCACGTGCGTCAAAAACGGAATGAACGGTGACACACTGCTTACCCAGGACCGTTTTATGAGCATTTCGGTCTTTTACATTTACCGACAAGTTAGCATTTTTTAAACACTACTTGGAGCCAGTTGTGGTAACATTTTACTATGTTTAAAAAAGTTACTAAAGTAGAAAAGTTTGCACAAACAAGTTGTATGATTGTTGGTAAAAAATACAATGGTTAACTAATTTTACTATCGAATATCGGATGGTAATAACCTAAAATCGTTGGTTAAATATGGCGGACTCCTCACAGCTGTTTCAAAAGTCATCTGTCACATTGATACTTTGAAAGTTACTGTATACGACAATGAAGCATTCAATACCCCGCTATTTCAGTGATGAGAGTTCGTCCGACGATGATCTCGTTGTTTAATATATAATACATTAGTACATAATCCAAAAAAAAAATCGCCAGCAAAGTGACAGATGTCGAACGCAACGGTGAGTAAAGCCACAAACAAAGAATATTTCATTATTATATGTTTTACTGTGGGGCGAAATTTTTTATCTATGCTTTGACAATAGTAAATTTAATGTACCCACAACCGGCAAACGATTTTTACCACGAGCGATGGTAAAAAATTATTATAGTAAAAAGTTACAATGGTAAAAATTTACTGTTGATGACACAAAGGGCCCTCGGCAGCCATGCCGTGCCGCAGTGCCGCATAGCGGCAATCACGCACATTTTATGTCAAATGTTATTATCGTTCGTTAGTTGAGTGATTATGCATCTCCCCAGCAGCAGTTAAAAATAAATAAATGTTTTTACTTTAAAACGTTATATTTAAGTTAAATGTTTAATGACTAATACTATCTTGTCAGAATAATTAATAGTACAGATCTATAAATGCCACGGACCAAAGTAGATGACAACAGATCATCTATGCAGTTAACCACAGTTTCATGATAACGACTGCTTTCATTGAGAGTAAGGCAAAGATGAAGAGTTGTAGGTGTTCATAGTTTTAGGTGACGTTTGTGCGCAAGGGTCGAGTATTAAATATATAGACGTGAACTGACGCAAATTCATTGTTTCAATATTTTCAATTTGGTGTCACCCACGTGATCACTTTGGTACCACTCACGCAATCAAACATCTCCAAATTTAAACGCCGACAATATGATATTCATTTATGTAAAAAGTACGCCATGTTTACACAAAGGTTTACTTTTTGAAAAGTAAATACTTTTAAATTTGAATACTAATTAAATATATATATGTTATGTTATATATGTTACGCTTTTTCAAATTAATACACCCAACGTTCCATTTTTTTTTTAAATCTTTCAAATAATGGAACGATAGATGTATTCATTTAAAAAAGTGTGACATATAGGTTCGAAAATTTGTCGTCAAAAGTACTGTCGTTGTTGCATAGTTGGATAATGCACCTTTCCCGGTATGGAAAGAGATCCAGATTCGAATACCGGTGGCGCAACAACAATATTTTTCGATAAAATTGTTTTTATATGTATACCTTTCTAATTAATACATTTAATTAGTATTTAAAATATCACAGACCTATGTTCTGAATAATTACAACTTTCTAATAAAAATGTGTTCTCCTAATAAATACTTTTACTGTTGCATAAATTTTTCATAAACTATCGGATTTATGTTTCCACAAAGAATATATGTAGAATGCCCCTTGTTCTGCAATTAATGTTCCAAACCTTCTTCCTATATGTACACTTTATTTCACGTATATTCTTTTCTTGGTCTATGATCGAGCCTCATTGTCAAATCGAACGACATTTTAATGAGTTTGAGATTTGTATCATCCTACTAAACTCTTACCCTACAATTTATCTCAACTAAATCTTTAAGACTTATCTCAACGTGTTTTATTCCGTGAACACGGGCCACGACATATTGTAGTTCTCGTATACATTACTTGGCGACAACGTTCCCCTAGGTTAGGGGTCGCAATATCGGTCTCTTTTACGAAAACCGGTATTACCTTTTAACGATAGCACAAATGTCTAACTTCAGACTTCTGAATGACTCAATTTTTTTCTGAATAGTTGCTCGGAGTGTATTCCCCTTAAAACACTCGTAAAATGTCTCCTTTTTTTCACAGATCTAGTTCATGACACGTGGTGTGAGGGGTTTGCACATCACATAAATTATTGATATGTTTTTCTTTAAATACGACGTGCGATTTATATTTTTTGAAAATGAATTACTGAATATTTCGAAAAGCACGATTTTCACAAATCCAAACGCAATATTTTGAAGCATCTGTTTTAGTCCGGTAGTGCCAACTTCTGTCGAAGGTTGCAGAATGTTGATTTATCCTGTATAAGATCACATTTTTCATTGTGGAGAATGTATCCAGAGTATGCCGTGATAATTGTTATTAGTTATCTTGACTTATTCATGCGTCTTAATACATCATCATTAGCAATAGTGTGCAGTAGGTTTATATTTAGGTTATGTTGTTATCAATGATATTATACAATCATATTTAATACAAATATATGTACTTTCGTTTAACTAACGTCCTTAGATAAAATAAATCCGTCATTTATACGATCATACCAAGTATTTATTTGTAATTTTAGAGTGAAGGAATTACCTTCTTACCCATATAAAAAATATCTGGATGTTTTTAAGAACACTTTCTATGACAGAACATGACTCATTTATTGTTTGAAAATCCTTCACGTAATAACTAAAGGAAATAATTATTTGTATTAAAAATTAACGTAGGAAATAGTTCTACCAATTGCGTTTTGTTTTTCCCAAATAAAATACCAATCTACGCACCAAATTTAAGGAACAATCATGAAGTCAACACGTTAAAAATAGTAAGATAGTAAAATTCGCGAATTAGTAAAAGAGGAAGTAGACACTTTAATGATTTGCACACAGTTGTAATGTCATTCTGTTAAAAAACGGCATAGGTGACGACTCCATACAAGACGGATTAACCGAAAGGAATTTTCAATTTTGTAAATAGCTAATTATATGACTTGAGTAATTCACTAGCTTTAAGACAGAACATAGTAATGTGAATAGCTCGATGCGGCGAATACGCAAGAGCACCATGGGTACAGCGATGAGTTGTCGTGGTATTTTTTAGAACTAATCAATTAAAGTCTGTACTATTACACAGATGGCGCTAATTATTGAATAATGTTTCCGTTTATGTTAATCCAATTATTTAATTTATATTTGTTTCCCAGATTTTTTAGTAATGCATAGCTTTTTTAGTGATGTGGTCAACCTGGCCCCTATCAGAAGCCTTTTATTAGTATGGTAATGTTTTTCTCATTTTCTTTCCCAACGCTCAAATAATAGCATTGGTCTTTAATTTTATTAATAATAATAATAACGTATTTATTCCAGCGTGATCAGGTTTTTTTAACCCGATTCGCCATAAAAATAATACATATTATATAATACATTAAAGTTACGAAATAAATGTAATATTATGAAGAAAAAAAAACCAAGAAAACGTTAATAAATAAAAAGTTCACACATGCATATAAATATAAACAAAATATAAGTACATCAGTCACGGCCATTGTTGTATATGTAGCTATTCTGTAAGCGTTGCCATTCATGGTCCTGTTAGAAGCCTCAATAATCGGCGAGCTTATATGAGAAGATGTATAAATGTAGATGAGGTGAGAATTGCGAGTCAGGACAGAAGAGTGTGGCACTCTATTCTCTCTACCTACCGCCACAGGGAAAAGGCGTGATGAAAAGTTAGTTAGTTAATTACAGTATTTACGTTTGTGGTGTATAACTAATTTTATAAGAATGTGCTAGTATTTATTTAAAACAAAAACCATGTAAGAAGTACCCTCACTTTACGTCATGTCTTCGTCCCCGCTCCCTTTCTCTGTCTTTCCCCCATTTTTCTTCTTCTTTCATCCCTCTCCGGCGCTGCCACCCCCTGCCAGCACTCCGGGCTGCCCGACAATGCCACCCGACCGACCGTGGCGAGCATAAAACTGAAGAACTCCCCTAAAACCTTCCGATACCACCTTCATCCTACCTACCTATGCATATAGGGTGTGTATAAACTGTAAAATATCTTCTAAATACGATCGTGTGTACAATAAGAACGAGAGAATGTGATGTGCCAAGAATAATTAACAAAATCGATATAGACCTATTAAACATTTAAAAAAATGCGACCTCAGTGATCACCTTAAAATATAACGTAAAGGAACATATTTCTGTCTAATTTTTAATTTCCTTGTATTATATTATATTCATAAAATTCTGTGGACTAGGTCTGTTACATCCTGTAAAAATTGTTCATCTTTTCGAAAGATTGATTTTTTTCTTTACATATATTTTATTCTTTATATCTTTCTAAGTAATTCATTTAACATCTCCATATCATTTTTTTTTCTCTTTGTTGTATTTTATTTATTGTTACGTACTTGACTTCTTAATACATCTTTAGTGTACACCTCGTAATGTGAAGGTCCAAGAAATAGACTTTATAAAAGTTCATCTTTTATTACAATAAGCTACAATTTAGTACAAGATATATCACAAGTATAGGTCAAACTATTAAGCTGATGAACTGCAGATAAAAGAGACGCGCGCATTCCTGCGCACCGTCTTTATAGCCACACATACCCGCACCGGCGGTGCGGCACACATACACATACACCATACCACCATTCCAAGGATATCATGCAGTTTGGCAAAAAATAAAATTAAAATGAATATATATGTAATAAAAAAGAAATATAACAAATATATGTATTTATTCTTGTTTAACATTTAATTGGTTAAGGGGGAAATTTAATTTTTTCAGTCCGAATTTCAAGTAATTAATATTCTTTCAAGGCAACTTAATCTACTTTCAATATCGTATAAATCTTACAAGACAGAAAGGTTTTGGTAGAAAGAGATGAGAATAATATTTAAGAGGTTTACTTTTAAATAACGCTTGTATCGTCTTAATTATGACAAAACATTTTTGGTTTTTTAGTTTTAAAATAGTGTAAAAGTCGTATCTAAGTTATGGTTTTAAAAACGTCTAATCCAGTGTATAACTTCTGACCAAATGAATAATAGAAACTTACAAATTCATATAAACCGCAAAAATATGATTTTGTATTATAAGTCTTCCCTTATGATGTCAATTAGAATCGTTAAATGGACGACCTTGGATATTTTGCATGTACCGCGGAGTTTCCATATTTTGTCAAATGCAGGTTTATAATTTTTCAAATACTAATTAAATTAGCAATATTTGAATATGTCCAAGAACACACAATTACTGGATTTTTACCTACAAAGACACTATTATTAAACAAATATCAGATATCTCACAGAGACAAAGCTATTTTTTATTATATTTTATTTTATTATAGAATTGGTGCACGTTATATTTATTTAAAGTGATCACTTGACAGGTCGTAAGCCCTGCAATAACCTCATACTTCAATAGATTTCCTTTAAAAAATATCTTTGTCTCTAAGAGATATCTGATATTTGTTTACTAATTAAATGTATTAATAAAAATTATACATAAAATAAATTTTATCGAAAAATATTGTTGTTGCTACCGGGATTCGAACCTGGATCTCTATTCAATCCGAGGAAGGTGCATTAACCGACTATGTTACAGCAGACATTACTTTTGATGACAAATTTTCGAACCCATATGTTACATTTTTCAAATTAATGTATCGTTCCATTATTTGAAAGAGATCCAGGTTCGAATCCCGGTAGCATCAACAATATTTTTCGATAAAATTAATTTTATATGTACATCTTTCAAATTAATACATTTAAACCATCACAGACCGTCTGTTCTGAATAATTACAACTTCACAAAAATAATGTGTTCTCCTTAATAATATAATTTTTCATTCGCTCGCAGGTACTGTCGTTAGTAATTAATGATCCGAGATAATTGAAGAAATAATTACAGAATTAAGATTTTTAGGAATTTGTTTTAATTATGTATTTGCTTTGATTATAGGTGTGTTTTTAAGTTATGCGTCATCTGTTTAAGGTGAGTGAGGGCTCCAAATTTACTCAGATCTCACTGCGTGTATAATATGTGCATGTAAAAAATTGACTTCCAATTGGTGGCGTTTATTGTAGCTTGATACACAAATGGAAGTACATAGATGAAATTTAATTACAGATAAAAATGGTGAATAGGGGTGCACACTGGAGATGCGTCCGAGAAGGTAGCCACAAGAGAAATGGTTGCTTCAGGCTGGCTTCTCGGAATTTCGGTCGAATGGAATGACTGTAAAGCGCTGGTTAAACGGATAGATACTGTGAGACGCAGGCAAGGCCTCTACAAGATTAACCTTTACCATACCGTGATATAAAATACCCATGTGCATCCATGCTGTCAACTCGTGTCACCGTAAGAAATTTTTAACATTTTAAATGTGAAGAAAGCTTTTATTAGTTTAAACTTACTCTAAATATTGAGCATTAATTAAATTTAAAATGGTATCAATATCCTAATTTAATTCGGAGCATTCATTAAGTCTTATACAATGCTACCTTTTTTCTTATCTTTCTTCATTAAATTAGTGATAAAGAAAGATCATATATTCGTATGTTTGTTATTATTTTTATTGTGAAATAAATGTACCATCTCCATTTATCTTACGGCAAATGATATTTTTACCAGCATATTAATTTTACAACTGACTGAATTGAAAGATAATTATTTTTGTAAGATTCGCTTTAAACAACTAGTTTTTCACTAGTCAGTTCTAAGCATAAACATTTTCTTTATAATTAACTAAAATATGAATTTTATGTTGCGTATGTTAACAGAAATATTACAGTTTTAATTGGGGCGGTAGACCTGTGTTACTGTATGGTATTGGAAGGGTTAATTAGGATGTCAAGCGGAAAATTTTCAAGTTAAATAAATAAAAAAACTACAATGTTATTCTCATATTTTGTTTATATAAAATGGAGTTAAAACGATGCGGATTGTACGTTTTGTAAACAATATCGTCTAAATGCCGTCCATTTCTCTCAAGACACTCTTACAATCGGACTCTTAAATTTGCGAACACGCGAGAACAAAGCGTTGGTTCAATGGCAACAACTTCACGGCAGATATTTTCTTCTAGGGCCTGAATTGTTCAAGGATTGTTGCTGTAAACTCTCGACTTAAGGTATCCCACAAAAAAAAGTAAGTTAGTAATTCGTCAGTAATCAATATGTTTCCAAGCGTTCGAGCTGTTCCAAAACGTTCTAGCATCGTTCTTGCTAAGGTTTCACATAAAGAATAGTCATTCTCGTTGAGAAACTGCACGATTTACAATTTGTATGAGCGAATCTGTAGTTTATTTTTCAAAATAACGTGTACTGTTGATTTTTTTATTCCAGGCTGCAATATTCCTTATCGATTTACGCGGGTTGCGTATAATTTAACGTCAAACTTGAGCCACATGTTCTGGCGTCACTGCTGACGTTGATGGTCTCGGAGGAGTTTGGTGAACCATTGTCCCATCTTGTGTGAACTTTTGAACCCAACACCAGATCATTTACTCGTCGAATATTATAGTAAGTAAAAAAAGCGCGACGCGCACAAACCAATGAATTACTGCACTTTGAATAGCGCGGTGCGCTCCCGACCAGTGACTCATTGCGACTGGGAAACCCGCAAATCACGCGCGTCCAACAATACCCCTCTCACTTACCTCACCCTAATGGTTTACAGTTACATTTTCCGCTAAACACCCTAGAGAATTAATGTAATGACTGTAAAACGTTGGTTAAACGAATAGATACTGTGAAACGCGAGCAGGACATCTGTAAGATTAATATTAAAAAATATATCTATTTTTTATATTTTCCTGACAACATGGTCACCTTAAATATTTCCTCAGTCACTCGCCTTTCCCATGTTTTTATCATATTATTTTCCACTTCGAGTCGACCGCCCTTTCTTCTTCTCCCCCTCTCCCTCCCTACTAACCCCCACCCAAATGGACCCCCTCTCATCAACCCCATCCCTGGCCGGCGTACGGTGGAAGGGAGGCTTCTCAACCTTTTTCCACTTACCGCGGCTGCACCTCGTTTCTAGAAGCGGGATGATTTCTTTTAATACAATTCTGTTATTGTTGAAGGCGCAAAGTGGCGTATTTAAAAGAAAGGACATTCTGAATATTTTATATTAAACACATCTGTGGAATATTTTTTATGATAAACGTTTGGAAAAACGCTTTATCTTAACCTTTACCATACCATGATATAAAATACCCGAACGCAGCCATGCTGTCAACTCGTGTTACCGTAAATAACAGTTAGAAAATAATATACATTAGCTTAAATGGCTTTATTGGCACGAATTTATTCTAAATATTGAGTATTTAATTTTGAAAAAATGATTTATAACATAATTTAGAGCATTTAATAAGTCCTATACAATGTGTTCTTCTTTCTCATCTCTCTTCGTTTAATTAGTGAGAAAGAGACACGTATGTTTGTATGTTTGTTGTTCTTTTCACTATGAAAATAGTGAGTGATCTCTGTCTTTCATATCAAAAATGGTATCTTTACCAACGGATTGAATGGAAAAAATAATTGTTTTTGTACGATTCCCTTTTCATAATTGATTTTTCAGTCATTCCTAAGCGCTACTATTTTGTGTAGGCTTATCTAAAATATTAATTTTACGTTGCATGTATTTACCAAAATATTACAGGTTTAATTATGATGGTGGACCTGTGTTACTGTATGGTCTGGGTAAGGTTAAGAAATCCTTTGTATTTTTTGGGTTGAAACGTGGACCCTGAATGAAAATAAAGAAATGTGCTCGAGACCATGGACTGCGAGTCGAACGTGGAATGAGCTATGCTGAGAATATTCTTACACAATTTTTATTAACTTCTTCTTGAAGTACTGCCTTATATATATATAAAAAGGCAATTAATTTTGATTCCGTCTTCGGCTGTGCAGGTACCCGAAAAATAATTCTAATTAAAATATATTAAAATAGCGATAATTGATCTGTACCGGCGAACTTGAAACGAGATATCTCGATTTACAACATCCCTTTAAAATAATAATTCGACGATCGGGGTCCACTGCTTCTGAGCTCTTCCATTTAATGAGAAAAGTTGACTGAATTCATACTTAAAAATTACACAGCATCCTGCGGAAGTTATGATGCGCCATCTTTCTTAATTTGCGATTAAATTATAAGGGTTGCTCTCAGTTACGATTAAAGTTTCGCTCTGTAAGGGTTTTTAATTGCTCTTTTAAGGCACGCGGTATCCTTAATACGTATTATATGTTGTTGTGTATATTTAAAATAGTGGTATGTTGAAATATTATGTTTATAACCAAGAATAATAATTTCCTTAAATTTTCAAAATTAAACAATTGAGCGACTATGTTTCAAACACCACCACACGAACATCGCGAATTATTTTATAAATTTATTATGTATTTTAACATAACAATGAAAAAGATCTTCTGCATTCATAATATCAACCTTAAATTACGAATGCGAATGGTCAGATGCTGTGTTCTCGATATTGTGTTATGAAATGGAAGCATGGACACCGACCGAAGAAATGATGAGGCGAGATGTGGATCTACACAATAATGCTCAAAATAAGCCGGATGGATAGAGTTACGAATGAAAATAGCTGTCACCTTTTCTAATCTATGCTATCTATGGTAAAATATATACTTATAGAAAACCATTCATAGCATTTTTGTGTTTATTGTTGTCTATCCGCAATTATTTTTTTAAAAAATAGAGATTCGTACACGGAATACATGTCACATCAATATTCTTACTATTTTCAAATTTTCTTACTATTACCCGACCACTCGATTACTAGGCCAACGTCTTGACCACTACACCAATAAGCTACTCAACATTCTTATATCATCATCTAGATGTCATTTATGTTTGTTTTGACAGCTACCAGTGCTACTTACAAAAGTGGAAATGTAGTTCGTTTTGGGGAATGCTCTATTTTTAAAATATAGATTCTATGAGACCCTGAGCCATGTAGTGGCAGTAATCTGCCGATTTTACATATGAACTAAAAGTAAATATTATAATTTTATTGATGTGTTGTTATAAATATAAAACTAATAAATCATTTATTTTTTTTAAAAATTCAAAAATTTTAATATCTCGGACATGTAAAAAAACATACAGAGAAGTATCAGATCCTGCGTCTCATGATTCAGAGAAAGGTTGCTAGAAATTGGGATCCTTGAAGAAGGAGAATATTATGGTTGAACAACCTGAGGCAATGGTTTGATCAGTCTACTGTAGAACTTTTCCGGGCCGCAGTAAACAAAGCCATAAAGATAATATATTTAATAGAATTCATTTAAGTAACAAAATAATATTTATATTATGAAAAGAAAAGTAAAAAAAAAGATTAAAATAAAGTTTACACATACATATATGTATAAACAAAATAAAAATACTATAATTCTGTCATTATTGTATCTGTAGCTATTCTGAATTTGTTGCCATTCTCTGGTCAGGGAACCAGCTTTCCATGAGAGCGCCGTTTGCACTAGAGAGTTGTGCTGAGTGCTGAGCTCCAGCCGCAGCTTTACGCCCGTAGCTCGATGTCTCAGAAGCGAAACGAATCCATGTATACAGCCTTCGGCAAAAATTGTAGATGCCCTACAATAACGCGCCAACCCAAAAAGTATTCTGTATGAATTTTCGCATAACGATAGCATCAAACTCCATTGTGCAACATGTGAATCGGTTTAATAGTCTATTCCGGTGTTCAGGTTTCACTATCACGTGCAGAGGCTCATATCCACGATAATCGCTCAATGAGACCATAATCTTTGAGAGTCGGTAAAGGAACGTGTGTACTAGATGTGTCATATTAATTCACGCTCAAAATTATTTTTTTTTTTGAAAAAACAAACAAGAGAAATCGAACAAAATGTACGGGGTAATTATTCATAAATTGCTCGGTACTGAACTCGGCATTGTCGTTTATGTAAGCTCAACTCAATAACTTCAAGATAAATCTCATTTGTGGACACGAACCATGAGAATTGGAAAAATACATTAGTCCCTTCTCAGGACATGCTGATTTATCATTTTTTAGAAATTAATATATACTGATTTATTTATTTTTAAGTCCATTCAAATATATATATAAGCTTTTAGCGTACAATACAAAGTTATAAAAAATATCAGTGTTTCTGAAAGATAATGCGTGTACCAATAAGGTTTGTCGACATTGGAACCACAAACATCTTCTATATCATTATGCAAAGTGGAGAAAATATTAAATATTGAGCTAAATTTGAATGGCGAAACCTTTGCGATAAATTGAAAATATGCTTCTTTTGTGTTAGTATCCATTTACAACCCCTTAGGAGGGGTGAAAGAGTCCTTTCACAGAGCACGTTTCAACCGTGGCACCAGCTTGCGGGGGTTAAATTTACACATGTAAATCATAACACAAGAATTACACTTAAATCTAACAATCTATATCTCAATTAATAATCAAGTTATAAAATTGAGTAAATAGAATTATTAAATATTTAAAAAAAAATTAAATAAGTTAAAGTTCGATCGCCTATACAATACAATTACTTAAAATTACATTTATTTATTTAGAAACTATGCGATATGTTTTCTTGTTAACAACTGTATTTTCAAAAAAAAATTAAGAATTATTAAAAACAAAATGAAACCTAAGTCTGCCAATAGTGGTGGTGTACACACAGTATTGCTAGCCAAAAAAACCTAAACGCGGCGGACATGTATTACCTATGTTACGGCCGGAACGGTACATAACGTACTTGATTGACTATTTAAATAATCTTAGGAATAGGTACGTTTGTGTATAACTTATGTTATATCGTTGACTACTCCCATTTTTGGATAATAAATAATTTTTTCAAATTTTTTTTTTTTTTTACGTAAATAGGTATTCTCAAGGAATTCATGTCAAATCGATATACTCCTACGTAATATTTTCAAAATAGGCTAAACGCAAAAATTGGAACGAGATAACTAGATAAGTGTTTTAACCACAGGGCCAACAGACACGTCGAAACGTCAAACGTTTATTTAAAATGTTATATGTACATGTAAGAATTTTAATATCTGCCTCACTAGACGACTATTGGGGTAAACATTTTACACAAGTACTCACTAATTAGTAAATATATACACATTTTACACATAGGTGATTTGGTCATATGTAACGGATGAATGAGGAGAGAATGGTACGAAAGATGTATGACGCAAGTGTTGATGGCACCAGAAGTAGAGAACGTCCACGGAAGACCAATAATCGTCGAACTTGTATGAGAAGACGTGTGAATGCTGATGAGGCGTGAATTGTGTGTCAGGACAGAAGAGTGTGACGCTTTATCCTCTCTGCCTACCCCCGCAGAGAAACGGCATGATGGTAAATGAGTAGGTGATAAGCAAATATAAATTAAAAATAAAGAATATGATGCTGTCTAAACATGAACAATTTAATATAATGTAAAGTGGCAAAAGATAATAATACTTTTTTTATTTACATTGAAAAATACGTTTTATATTACAGTCGTGAGATGTAGGTAAATAATAAAATTAAATTAAATATTGTGTCAGCGCATCAATAATCACTCGGTCAATCGGGGGTTAAAATGGATACTCCCGCATACAACGGCGCGGCCGCCTTGTACGTACAGAGTGGGGTACCGTGGACCCCAACACTCGCGGGCGGTCGCTTCGTTCGGTGCACACTTCTTTATTGATCCATATTTTCTTGTTCTTTAAAGGGGTAAGGCTGGGCCGCGCGGTAGATTAAGAGTTAAACGAAAAATAAACACAATTTTTAATAATTTAAAAATGTTCAAATTTAAAGCTGCAAATGTGACTCAATTTAAAAATTGTTATTTTTCGATATACAGTAGAAACCGGTTATGAAGCGTCTTCTATAACGCGCATTCGGATATATCGCCGGTATTTTTTGTGCATTTTTCGTAAATACTACATACAATCGCGGCAAGGTAAATTAAAATAGATCTTACAAAAAATAAAGAATATATTAGCTTACTAAAATAATTTATTATCGTGGCTCGTTAACAGCAAAAAATTACTGAATTTAAAAAATAATGATTTGGTTGTGTTGCAATTTTTATATACAATTTTCGTTCCTAAATATATGCGATTGTTAATAGAGATTATTTTTAATTAAAACGCTTAATATATTATGTTCATTAAATCTTTTTTTTTTTTTTAAGAATTGTTATAATTAATGTATTATGTGAACAGAATTTATTTAAATTGTATAAAAATAATAAAGATTTTTTGTAAAATGTGTTCTTTTCATTGAAGTGTAGAATGCTTTTGTTTGTTCATTGTATGCTCAATTCCCTGAGACATCTGAAACTCAGTGTTCAGTACATCTCTATTCCTCTCGGTCTTGATAAGCGTTGATTGTAATATTTAAAGAGGATCCTTTTGACTTCTTTATTTGGTCTAGGTTTCCCCTCAACTGTCTCTGGGATCACGAACTTCTATTGACTGTCATCGTTTCAAAACTTCCAAAGTATGTTTGTTGCGTACAAGCATAGACATCGGAAGAATACCAGTACAGGAAGGAATAGCACTCACCACCAATCCAGATTCTACAGGCATCTCCAAAATGTGGACTGTATATTTTTCACTCACTATGACCGTCAAGGGTTCCCACAAAGCATAGACGCGAAACCTCTTGATTGTATAACAGTATTAACTGTTCCGTACACGTTGTAACCATACTGGTTCAAGGTCACCAATCGACTGGTCGGCGGTGCGGTCGAGAGGGGAAGGGAAGGGGGAGAAGGCACAGTACATTATTTTCGTTCAATAATTAATTACATGTCCCAAACAATATTTATGGAAAGGGTTTATACTTATTACTTGTACAGGTGTTAATGTTTATGCGTGTGAGGCTTGTGGCCCTAATCTCTCCAGCGCACATATATGTGGTTACGTGTATAGTTGGTATGTACGTTTATTGAGGTACGATACACAATTTACAGCACTCAAGTTGAGGTGAAAATATAGATTAGGTCTATGGTAAGAAGCGGTGTGTTCTGGAATCTGGCCGAGAAAAAAGTTAATGGTTATGTTTAAAATAGAGACAAATCAACATGAGCACAAATATCATACAAGAGGAAAAGATAGACTGAGACTGCCATTCAGGAAGAAGTGATGAAGATCTTTAATAAGAACATTTTGATCTTGTTTATCTTAGAGCATATATTAATATACTTATGTATGCACTATATTAAGAATAAATAAATAAATTATTTTCTCTGGTCTGGTTCGCGGGTCGGTGTGCCGTTAAGGTTGATACGAGCCTGATTTGTTAACCAGGTAACTGTAAGGCGCGTTCAGGACCTCCACAAATGTAAAATCCTTGCATCTAAAATATATAGTAGGTACAACGTTATAACAATTATGATAAAAAAAATACATTATATTCGATAGTAGTCAGATCGTGTTAAAAATAAAATAAATTTTTTAAATTCCTAAAATTGTTCAATTTTTCTTATTTGAAATTTGAATCTAAAATATTTTAAAAATGGAGTGATGATATCATCTTCTCACCACTACACAGAGTCATCCCTACTCCAGGCACCTTACGGCCATTTTAACCCCCCACCCCTCTACTATCCACACTTCACTACTTGTCGGGCGTTCCATTTTCAAATGCTGAACAGTTTTTCTTCAAGGCAACGGTGTGAGGCGGCCGGTGGGCGGGGGGAGGGAGGATGGGAAGGGGGGATGGAATTAATTCGATATTAGAATTTGAATTTGCAGCTATGTTTTTGTTTCTCGGTTCGTTTTAAGGCTTACGGATACAGTTTGTGAAATTTTTTTCTTTGTTACGTTTCAATGGCCGGATCACCGTGTAAATTACTTTATAATAATAAAAAATTATCGTATTTAGACGAAATACGAGATGTGAATGTGATATTTTGTAGTGGCATTTGATAAATAACATTGCAGAAATATTTATCAAAAAAAAAAATTGTTAATTAAAAATATTTTTTATTTGTGAGGAATGGAAACTTGGAGATCAAAAACAGACTAAGCTGACACAAAAAAGTTAGACCTCATGCAACAACATCTTTGGCAATCTACGTTGAACCCCTCGAAAAAGGTTGTGCATGTACAGTAAAAAAATAAATAAATAATGCATCGGTCATTTCTTTTATACCAAATTCTAATCGGATCAATTACTCAAGTTAAAAAAATAAGTTTGTT
Organism: Eubasilissa splendida; assembly: GCA_031772225.1. Classification (NCBI taxonomy): domain Eukaryota; kingdom Metazoa; phylum Arthropoda; class Insecta; order Trichoptera; family Phryganeidae; genus Eubasilissa; species Eubasilissa splendida. The sequence continues at coordinate 10,190,658 of CM062870.1, forward strand.
TCTGAATTTCATTTTATTTTAATACAAGTTAAATTAATCAATTATAAAGTACACAGAAAAAAGTATTTTAAAAAAAATACCAGGATGCAAGCCCAGAACTATTCCTATCTGGGAAAATGCGTTATCATTTCTCAATATCAGCCGATTTAGGGAAACACACACATATATATATATATATATATATATATACACCTATATCTTTCGAATTGATCGTTTTATTTTCTTTAAGAATATCTTATTTTTTTTATTTAAAAATATACGTGTAAAATCGATGGATACATATATATATATATATATTGATACCCTGTGTATTTGCTGATTATTGAGTAACTATGTAAAATGATATTAAATTGAATGTTAATGATACAATTTTAATAAATACGTGTGTCAACGTAGTGACGTGCATGTTGGTCCATTAGATAAAACGATGATTCCAGCCTCGTTCCAATCTTCAAATCATAAGCGTTTAGCTTATATATATATATATATATATATATATAAATATATATATACTATTTTTAAATTAATTATATATACAGGGTAGCCCAAAAAAAGTGAGAACATCTCGTAACACCCGAGTTATTTCAAAACATAATATAATTAGTTATAATTTTTAATGTAATTTATTTTTGCACAATATTTAGCTAATCAGAAATTATCAAAACACCCCACATTCTCACGACGAACAAAATTGATTGTATTTCTGGCTGTGTGAGATGGAGCTCCGTCCTGCTGTAATGTCTAGCTATACTCCAGGCTTTGTTTTGAAACTTTTTGATAATTTTTTTAGCACCGCAACGTTTTTAAATTCGAATCTTCTGCAGTGATTTTTGTCATTCTATGCAACAATTGGAAAAAATCAAATATAAACAATAAAAAAATTAATAATCAAAAATGGCTGCCGGAAATTGTCGAAATAAAACGTGATAGTCAATTTATAAGCTATTTTTGATATGGTTAAACTAATTTTGTTGTAATTATATCATCATTATATCATCATATATTTTACGAAATATTCTCACTTTTTTTGGGCCACCCTTTACATATACTATTTTTAAATTAAGTTAAACGCGTATATACATAGTACTGTAGACGTCGTCGTTGTAACAAGCAACGAGCAAGGTCTAACTATGATGGTAAAAAGTTTTTTCCAATTTTTCAGATGCATTATTCGTCAATAGAAAAGGAAGCTATCTAGGCACAACTTTAGATCTATGGAGACCTGGAACAGTAGCACAATAGTGGGTGAATGCTTTCCATCTGGCTGAAAAACCCTGGAGTCAACTGTGAGAGCAATCCCGGACGGAGGTGATTACGCACAGCGTCTCGTCTGATTGAAGCTACTATATTGTCACCGAGTGTTTAAAACCAGTCCTATAACCTTATTCAAGTGTAAATTTTTCTGAATTAGATCTACTTCCATATCAATTAAACACAGCACGTTTTAATATCTAACATATTGAAATGTTGAGAAAAAATGTTTGACGTTTTGTGGTTGAAAAATGATCGTAACCAAAGGATATTTCTAAAAAAATAAGGCATTAAAGAATAACTAGCAGATGAACAGAGTTTTAATTTTTGATTGTATAAATTTGAAATTTTGTAAAAAGTATTAATACCAAGCTAAATATTATAATTAACCGAATCCTCTTTGCAAATAGTCACCGTTTAAATTGATTTTCATATCAGTTCCTACTTAGTTACCCGACACTTTAAAGTTTTGTTTTTATCTATGGTTGTATTTTTAATTTCAGTATACATTGTTTCCTGAAGAAGACACCACATGTGTTGAAACATGTTGAATGATCAATAAATTGTGATTTAAATTTTGTAATATTAATTAGAAAGATATACATATAAAATCAATTTTATCGAAAAATATTGTTGTTGCGCCACCGGGATTCGAACCTGGATCTCTTTCCTAATCGGGAAAGGTGCATTATCCAACTATGCTACAGCGACAATTTTCGAACCTATATGTTACCTTTTTGATATTAATACATTTAATCGTTCCATTATTTGACAGAGCCATCTACCTTATTTTTACAGAATCTCAAATACCTTTGAGTAAACTGATAGCAGACGCCAGAATTATCAATTCATTTTTATTAAATTTTAGACACATTGATACAACTTCACAATAAGAATGTGTTCTACTAAAAAAAAAAAAAAGTATTTTGTCTTATTATTTAAATAAAAAAATAATGTATATTATTGATACACATATTATATAAACACTCGTAACAATCGATACGTAGAAATCAAAGTAACCGTGAATACCACAACATTGAGAGTACATCCGCACACAATACAGCGCTTAAACCTAGTTTTAGGCTAAACCGCACTTGTGTTTAAGCTTGTAACACAGTTTAACACAATGTTAAACACTTACGATGAAACTTAAACCTCTTGTGGCTTATAGGTAAGACACGGTCTGCGCGCAACCACTGAGCGTTCGAGTTGGACCACCTGCTAAAAAGGGAGTCGCCGCTTGTACCGGGAGAAACGCGACAAGCGACGGACGAATGGTGATTTCGCGTGAGTGCTGCCGAATATTTTACCGTGAGCGAGGTATCTTAACACGTGGTGAATGGTTTTAATTATATTCGTAAACAGGTTTTTGATGAAACAAGTATATGGTCTGGTTATATTTAAATGTTCGGAATATGATATTGTCATGTATGTCTGTGAAATGTTCTAATACATATAATAATAAAAAAAAATGATAATTTTTGTAGTGCCATTTATGTACACATTTCACCTCAACGGCGCTTTATACATGTTATTAAGAAAAACACATTCTTATTGTGAAATTGTAATTATTCAGAACATAGGTCTGTAATGTTTATATTACAAATTAAATATATTAATTAGAAAGATATACATATAAAATCAATTTTATCGAAAAATATTTTTGATCGAACCTGGATCTCTTTTTTAATCCGGGGAAGGTGCATTACCAACTATGCTACAGCGACAGTATTTTTGACGACAAATTTTCGTACCCATATGTTACACTTTTCAGATAAATACATCTACTTTATTTTTCGGAATCTCAAACACCTTTGAGTAAATCGAAAGCAGACGCCAGAATTAACAATTCATTTTTGTTAATTTTTGGACACATTGATACAACTTATATATTATTACGAAGAACACATTCTGAATATTCAAAAATACTGTCGCTGAAGCATAGTTGGCAATGCACCTTCCCCGGATTGAAAAAGAGATCCAGGTTCGAATCCCGGTAGCGCAACAACAATATTTGTCGATAAAATATACTTTATATGTCTATCTTTCTAATTAATACATTTAATTAGTATTTGAAAAATATTGTTGTTACTGGGATTCGAACCTGGATCTCTTCCAATACGGAGAACGTGCATTAACCGATTATGCTATAACACCACAGTGAATTAACGACAAATTTTCGAACCTATATGTTACACTTTTCAAATTAATACATCTATCGTTCCATTATTTGAAAGCCATCTTCTTTATTTTTACGGAATCTCAAATAGATTTGAGTAATCCGATAGGAGACGCCAGAATTAATAATTAATATTTATTAAATTTTGATACGATTGATACAACTTATATATTATTAAGGAGAAAATATTGTTATTGTGAAGTTGTAATTATTCAGAACATAGATCTGTGATAATTTTTAAATAAAATTAAATGTATTAATTAGAAAAATACACATATTAAATCAATTTTATCGAAAAATATTTTTATTGCTATAGATATATCAATTTGAAAAGTGTAACATATATGTTCGAAAATTTGTCGTCAATGCACAGTATTGGTATAGCATAACTGGTTAATGCATGTTCCCCGGATAGGAAGAGATCCCGGTAGCAACAACAATATTTTTCGATATAATTGCTTTATGCATAGACTATTTAGTTTCACACTATTTTTGTATTTATAATTAAAAATGTTTTTTGAATTAATTGATATAATTTTTTTTAATGTGCATTTTAAGGCTATAAAGTAAAGCCTCTGGTGTACTGTTCCTTGATCAGATCATGCGTATATGTGGCAGATACATTTATGATAGAGTGAAGAAATAAGATATTAGGGAGAATATTAAACTGATCTTGGCATAGTGAATAAGATTGAGAGGATTGCTTAGATGGTTAGATGGGGAAAGAATAGTTTAGAATGATATATGATGCAAGTGTTGATGGTACTAGAAATAAAGGACGTCTGCGGAAGACTGACCGGGTAAACCAGATACTGGAAGATGGCTCTGTTAGAAGCTTTAATAATGGACTGACTTGTATTAGTGGATTTTGATTTATTTATTAATTTACGCCTTTATGGGCTTATACAAAATTGATTAGGTATAAAAAAATATGAGCAGCTATACAAGTAGCATGAGATATATATAAATAAACATAGAAATTGATAGCATATACATATAGTTTTTTTTTTTAAATTTGATAAATAAGCAAAACACACTACAATATAAAAATTAAAGTTCAAGACAGAAAAACAATCAAAATTTAGGTTTAACACAGAATGGCTGAGTATCAAAATCAATTGTTTCTTTGACTCAGAACAGCATTAAAAACATTACTCTTATATTTAAACATTACACCACGCAGGAACGTGGTATAAAATCAATTCAGTTAAATTAGGAGCGTCCAGTATGCTATTTGCTATTTTAAATAAAAATAATAAGTCACTTTGAGTTCTTCTGCAGGTTACTCATTAGAAAGTCATAGATATATGTATATGGATGAGGCGAGAATTGTGTCAGGTCAGAAAAGTATAGTGCTCCATCCTATATGCCTACGCCCGCGGGAAAACGACGTGATGGTAAGTTATTTAGTTTGCACTGTGCCTCATGACGAAGGGCAGAGAGTTCCACGCTTTCGGGCCTGCCACCGCAAATGCCTTAGACTTCTGGCAACGCCTGGTCTGTTCTACAACCCTTCCTGCGGTTGACGTACAGTTCTAATATTACATTATTACGAACTTCTCGTTCAGTAAACCGTTTTCATATTTTTTTAGGGGTATTTTATTTCAATTCGAAATAAAATCGAACGAATACAATTGGCGAGTTCAGAAGAAAAACCGCAAAAATCGAATTGGCGAAATTAAGACAACTGAGCCGGGATTGTGAAATGGTTTTGAGATGTGATGCTGCAGTCACATGTTGTTTTTTTTTTGGTTTTCTACGTATACAGACATGATAAAATACGAAAAGACCGCTTGTATTTATTCAGCGACTTAATTCCTGACATCCGCTACTATCCCCGTTCCCCTTTTCCTATCCTATCAAAGGCTTCAATAATTGAAGAGGGTACGTGAACTGTATGAAAGTGGACAAGGCAAGAGTCGTGAGCTAGAACAGAAGAGTGTGGCATTCTATTGTCTATGTAAATATGTATGTTGTGTACAAAAAAAAGGTTATTAAATGACTTAAAGGTCTTCAAAATTACTAAAGTATTTGACATCTTTCTCATGTTCTAATTCAAAATTCGAACCTGCAAACACGTCTGAAATCCATATTGCCTCAAAATACTGTATCACGCATTTGTTCGTAGTCACTTTGAGTGCGCATCTCAAATCTGGAACCCATGGCAGATTGCATATATTGCGAAATTAGAACAAATACAAAATAGGTTTAATCGATATCTTAATGTTAAATCCAATCTATCATTCAACTCATATTTAGATGCAGCAAACTTTCATAATATGAAAACCCTAGAACATCGAAGAACACGTAGTGACCAAATATTTATCTTAAAACTACTGCAAGCCCACATCGCCTGTCCCAGCCAATTAGAATTAATATCTCTCCACACACCATCTGGATCGACCCCAGCAGTCCGCACTCTTCCACATTCCTAGAAGTAGAACATCTTACATACTTAATTCATTCATTCACCGGTCATGCAAACGCCTTAATGAGAAATTGACTTTTTAACATTACCCTTACAACGCTTAAAGAGTTATTTTTATGACCCACCACAATCTCAATTTTGACAAATCATTCTACCTATAAACACATCTTGCTCTCCCTTTACTGCAACAATAGTTGCAACCTCCTCACCCTTTCTCCCTCTTTTTTTATTTTATTTATCTTCTGCACCAAAACATACTTATGTACCTAAACACTTCTGTGGATTTTCATAAATAGTATCACATGTTGAATATTTATTATGTTAACTATAATAAGTTTACACTGTTAAAATCCCTCAATAAAATAAAAATAAAATTATAGTATAGGTGTATTGTATATATATATATATTTATTAGTTTAAACAATTTCTTAACGTATAGTAGATTTTGATCTTGTTTTATGCAAATGTTGATAGCCACCCCCATAATTCAAGATCTTTCTTATTTGGGGGTGCATAACTCTATTGTTGTTTTATATTGTCGAATTTATAAATAAATAAATAAATATAGGTACATATAATAAATAAAAAAGTTAATAATATTTTCTCGGTATTTCCAGCACAGCGAAAGTCAGGCTTGTACAGTCTCTGGTTTATATTTTTATATGGTGTGAAATCATGGATCCTGAAGGCAAGGGAGATAGGAAGGATTGATACCTTTGAGATACGATAATGGAGACATGTATCGCGCATACCGTTGACGGCAAAACGTACGAATGTCGGACAGACTCTGTGACATTTAAAAATTACGCGGCAGACCGAGCGCTATATTACCGAACCGAGTGGAGGCGGACGGAAAGAGAAAGAAAGTGAAAAGTGAAGGGGGGACTTGGATTCGAACCGGCGCGGTAAGTGGAACACGCCGAACGGCGCTCTGCCGACAATATGGAGAGATTTGGAAGAAGTAATTCTGAGATAAAGTGGATACGGGAGGTTTGAGGTCCCCGATCTATCCGCATCATGGACCTATTCCCTGGTTGGAAGTAGGAGAAGAATCTTGGCTCATAGCTGTGCTGACCGGCATGGGAGAAATGGATCATGTGACAATCTAGAAGTCTCTCGATGGCGAGAGATAATTTTGACACAACTGCTACATCATTCATTCAGCATTCAAGTAACCTCTTAACCCTGTAACAACCATAGGATTAATGTCAAATTCATAACAAACTAGTGTCCTCACCTGGAGATAAGAACGATGACAAGTGAAGAAGCTAAAAAGACTCAAATCGTGCAAATATGTTGTGGGGTATTTGTTGCGATCGTAAATAAACTGTATTATGTGTTTCATGTGTAAACCAAGTTTTTCATTTGTTTAACACCATTCCCATCTATCCGAGACAGCCACTCTGACACATTACACTGGAGACACCCGCAGACTGAGCTTAGCTGGTGGCGTGGTGCGCTGGCGTCAGAGGAAAATCCTCACACGTTGGACCGATTCAGTAAAGCAAAAGGCAATTCAACACGGGATGCCTAAAAAAGTGGGAGAGCATAGTCAAGAGGGCGAAAGTTCATGAGAACAAGTGAGATTCAGTTGATGGTGATGCTTTTGATAAAATGCTTCTAATGCATACTAACATATTTTCAAAAACATCAAGTGTAAAACGGCCACTATATAAAAGGGTGTGGTACCATTGCAGAAGTTGGCAACCAATTTTATCGGTTACACACACAACGCTCAGAAGAAGAAATGAAATAAATACTTTAGTTTAAGACAACGCATAAACAAAATTAACAAATATGAATTAAATATATTAATTAGAAAGATATACATATAAAATCTATTTAATCGAAAAATATTATTGTTGCGCCACCGGGATTCGAACCTGGATCTCTTTCCTAACCGGGGAAGGTGCTTTATCCAACTAAGCTACAGCGACAATATTTTTTAATTTTTAATATTTAATTCATATTTAAAATATCACAGACCTATGTTCTGAATAATTACAACTTCACAATAAGAAAGTGTTTTCCTAAAAAAATAAAAAAATAAAATATAATTGAGACCTTCCCAAGTGCTAGCTTTATTTACTCTCAGATGATGCAATACAAGGTGCATATCAATATTACAAATAAACAGACAATAAAATTCAATGTAAGGAACGACAGAGACCAGTGAGTACAAGACAGCCATCAAAGGACTTGCTAGTGAAGACACTCCCATAAAGGAACTAGAACGAAATACAATTATGTTATGAGTCACGTAAAACGGCCACTATTACTAAATAATCATTTTCAAACAGGTCACTCTCCATTTTGAATATTTAAGGTTTAGCCTCTGAATCACTCACTTATCTCATCTACCCTTTTAGATGTATACAGTTCATTGTAAATAAGAAAGGAAGTAATGAAAAATTATTTAAATTTATGAAAAAATAATTAAGGTATGCACTTTATGTATACTCATATTAAATAGGTGCTGGATATGTATTATTTTTTAAATTCAAATTTTAGTTTATTCGAAAAACCTTGAAAAAATTGTCAAACTAACATAAAGTTTGACGTTTATGAGTACTGAATAAAATATTTGGTTACTTTTTCGACCCAATTTTTTACGAGATTACTCTAGTACGATATTTTTTGGGGGTTGTGCGGATTAAAATGTTCCAACAGTCGAATTTATTTTAATTCGAATTTCGAAAATTTATGAACCTGCGAAAACCTATTGTAACTCATAAAATTAAAATTAAAAACTAATTACCTAAAAAGTAAAATTACATCTGTTACACCGCAACTTTCTGTGGCACAGGTTACCGGCCTAGTCGACCAAGAAACTCGATCTATCGTAGAATATACACCTATTCCATATTTGTATATATAAACAATATTAATATTTCCTTTTTATAAATATCTTGCACATATTTACACAAGTAGTTTAATTTTCAATTTATATATTCTTTCCTTCTTTCTTATATCATTTGGTCTAATTGCACTTATCTGATTAGCAATAATTTGTAACTTGTTTGATTACACTTTTTTGATTAGCAATAATTTGTAACTTGTTTGATTACACTTTTTTGATTAGCAATAATTTGTAACTTGTTTGATTACACTTTTTTGATTAGCAATAATTTGTAACTTGTTTGATTACACTTTTTTGATTAGCAATAAATTGTAACTTGGTCTATTCTACTTTTTTGATTAGATCTATACATAATTTGGACCAAAATAAAAGCGTTGAACATCATTAAAATGTTATACTTAACAAAACAAGATAATTACGCGCGCAAACACACTTTTTACACCCTGTTTACTTCAAACACGCTTACACCATAAAAAATAATTGTTCATTTTTCTTATCTAAATTGCTGGGGGTTGGAAAAAAGCGCGCACATTAGGCCAGATAAACGAGAGAATCAAAAAAATGTGCGCCGGGGTTAATACGGGCTTAATAAAAAGCAGACAAAAGAGGTTTAACCGCAGGAAAAAAATACCCTCACACTTCACAACTTGTGTTTTTCACAGTCGTATCTCAAGGGCTGCGTTCCCGGGGTGGTTTTTTAATGCTAAGGGGTAGAAATAATAAAATATCACAAAGGATAAGACCGGGGACGTATGCTCGCGGGAAACATACGCGGGCGGGTTTTTAAGGGATGGAAAAAGCAGATTTATTGCAGGGTAACTTTTAGTAAAGTAAATGACATGATTCAGTTTTTTTTTTGTGACATTGTACGGCCCATGTTAAAGCTTTGAGAAATTGGATTGGTCAATTTTTTCAGAAAAAAAATGTGTTCATTTATCGGTTAGTGATATTTAATTTTTTCCTACACGTAAGGAACCTCAATCACTAATAATTGTCTTTTCCATATGATAATACAAATATATATATATATATATATATATTTATATGTGTTTAGAGAAGGGAAGATAGGTTGAAGAAGCTACCTCGAAGGACGAATAGGAATAGGAATAGCCCCTATATATTGGACCAACCAAGTCAAGAAATAGGCAACAGGCATTCCTATAGTGACAGCCCTAAGATCAGCGGGATGCTGAGAAATGTGAAGAAGCACACTCGAGAAAGCGGGAATTCATAGAAATCACGATTCTCAGTCGTGAGAGACGTAGATGATGATCTTATAAAGTACGAAAAACAAAGCATAGTCTATTTTCAGTCTCGGTATCACGAATAATATATTAATTCGCATATCTTTTCAAAATTACAATTACTTTTTATGTAGTTTTCTACATTTAACCACCCCATTTACTGGGTCCAAACGATACAGTAACATAAAAAGACCCCGCACACGATACAGCTCACACGCCAGACGTTTTAAACCGTTACTGGAATTTAAAAAATCACTAAAATTTTTAAACTCGATAATCGCCGACTGTTTTTTTTTTCTGGCAGTCTGACAGGATGCATTTAAATGTAACTATTACATATGACAATTATGTTTGTTTTACATTTTATTATTAAAAAACGTTAATGAAAAATGATTTTCTTTAAGTTATGTGGATGTGCACGCGCATGATCTGGCATCATAACGCACACAAAAAAATATAGCATTCACTTAATTTTTAACAAAACTTTTTCTTCATGTGCCGCCTTAGAATTGGCGACCATGTTGTAATATATTGATTTAGTTTGTATAAGATCACCAACATTTTGGATATTGTATCACTTTCTGGGGTAAATATAAACCCCTAGTATTTGTATGTAAAATATCTAAACCCTTATTAATGTCGAAATAATGGATTGTTTCCAATAGTTGATTGGGAAATTCAGAATAGTTATCGCTATTTAAACATCTCAAATGCTCCTTAATTCTAATATTAAAATTTCTGCAAGTTTTACCTATATAAAAATAATAAATATTAATAATTCTATAAGTAGTGGTTTAAACAAAGTATTTTTTCTTATTATTTATATAATATGTTGCCACAAAGTAATTTTGCAAATATTGTGAAAGAAATATTACTATATATTACGCGTTTGTACAGTCACAACTACAATTCGGTATTATTGGATGGGATGGAGCATATATAACTTCAATATTACAATTATAAATCACTCAAAAAATTAGATTTTTTTTTTTAAAATGACTCCAAATATCCAACTCTTCACAGATTTAACATTACCAAAAATAATAGACATACACAAAAAAAATTCAAAATCCAAATTTTTTAAATTAAAAATAAATTTAATATTAGAAGCGAAATCCGAACTACAAGATTTGATATTACAAAACTAAAATATACCGCAACCCAAAATCACAATATTTATCAAAGCGTCAAATTTTTGAACAATTTTCCACTTCACAATAAAAAAAATTACAGACTACTACAAATTTGTATGTGAAGTCAAAAAATATGTACACAGACTAACTGAAATATAAATTATACACTCCTTTATACACGAGTCTTACTCTCATAGAGAAGAAATAAATGTTAAAAGAAATAGATATATATCCTTATTAAGAGAACACATTCTTATTGTGAAGTTGTAATTTTTCAGAACATAGGCCTGTGATGTTTTAAATACTAATTTAATGTATTAATTATAAATATATACATATAATTAATACATTAAATTAGTATTTAAGATATGTATCCTACTGATTATTTTTAAAATGTATTATATATTCTAATATTAAGATAAAATAAATTTAAAAAAAAAATAGGCCTAGAGTGCGAGGTAGTTCAAGAGTTCCCTTGAAGGTGTGCGAGTATGCGTGCGTTCGTCATTTGGCACCATAACGCACACAAAAAAATGCAGCACGCACACAATTTTTATCATGACTCCTTCGGTTGCGGTATATATATATATTTATGCTGTATAAGATCATAAATATTTTGAACACTGAATTACTTTTTGAGGTCACACAAGCCAGACAATATCTTTCTACTAAGGCATAACGGCATTATAAAAGATCATATTTTTTATGGCGGAGAATGTGTCCGAAGTATACAAACTTTACTTGAATTAATAACTTTTTTAATTTTCTTATTTATACGTCTTCGTTAGTAGGTAATGTGGTCAACCCATATCAGCCTTATCCTGATACGGTAAGGTTTTTATTATTTTTTCCCCCCGCGCACAAATAATAACATAGCTCCTTAAAAGATTATATACGTATACACTCTGATCTAAACTATGTCAGCAACATGATCTAATTTACAGGAATATCGAAAATATTTCATAAACATTTTATCAAATTTTAGTATAGAGCATAGTGTCTAGCTATACTTAAATTGTTTTAAAACATCTTGCGTCAATAATTAAGTTACCCGAACAAAATAATTCAAAACGTATCTGATGACGCCTGCCAAAGTGATATTCTGAAGGCGCATAACAAACTCATTATCTGCCGAAAAACAAAAATATTCACAGAAGCAACAACGGGGCGGTGGTTAGGGGTGTGGGGACGGGGGCGGGGGTGTGGGGAGCGGCACAACCCTTAAAGGCCGCCCCGATACAGCCGGCGAGAACAGCCCCGCGCGCCTCCATCCGACCTGCCCCTTGCTTGAAAGGAGCTACAGTGGCGTAGCTGACCGGGTTTATTCAGCGGGACTATGTTGACAAACAAACAAATACCTGTTGAGATATTAATACATTTAGCTTCTTATTATCGAACTATAGAAATCATGTTGATTATCATTATTATCAGCTTGAAATAGTTGAACTGTGAACCTGTGGACTTTCCAAACCACTGCCCTAAATGCTCGTGTGATAATGGATGATTAGATTCATTGTGTAAAAGTCGGTTTTCTAAAAATTTTGAATTCAATTTCATTATTATTTTTAATCAATGTTAGATCCAAAAAATTTAAGGTCGAATTATTTTCCATTTCTAATGTAAATTGTATTTTATTGTTAAATGAACTAATCAAAAAATTATAAACAACCAACTAAATTTAACTACGAGTCCCATTCTAAAATTTTTTCCTAAAAATTATTCGAGTTAATTTGTATTAAGTAACAATTTGAGTTAGGTACTAAATTTTTTTTTTAAATAGTTTTTTTTTTTTAATAGTTTTTGGTAAAGAAACAATAATATATGTTTTAGTTAGTTATGACATCCTGAAGAAGAAAATGATATTTTTCGAAACCGGTAGATGTATTTAAACTCAATTAAGTGGATAATAAAACAAAGATAATAAATAAAAATATGAATTTTAACCAAAGTTAATATTGCTAATTTTAAAAGACATTAATTTATTTTATTTTTGTTACATTTACATTTAGTTTATTGATCATTATATTCAGAGGTCATTGAGGACAATTATCGCCAATTGCTGGTGTGGTGCAATTGTGGTCGCTTCGCGACCAGTGTTTTTTTTATATACAAAAAACATTCAAAATATACCTCTCAGTGTCCCTCATTGAGAAACTTTTTCTATGTACAGTTTTATGAGCTTATCTGCCGAATAGATCTGATTCCATTGCAGGGTCTATCATCCAGGCTGATGTAATGTGTGGCTGTTGGTGTTGTGATTAAATTCTGGCTTGCAGTACCGTGTCGAAACTTATTTACATATTTTTTAATTATGTTTTTACGGTTTTTCATGTGTATCAATTTGCAATGTTTTTGTAGTTTCTTGTTTTTCCTTGGGCTAAAGACACGTATGTTTATCTATTTCAACTAATGTGATTTATTTTGTATCCTTTATTTTAATGTTACTTTAATTTGTTTTTTGCTTTGAGCTTCATTGTTTTTATATTGTATTGAAATTTATTTATTTAATATGTTTTTGTTTATACTTCAATAAAATGGAAGTTGTCAGGGTTTACGTAGGCAAATTTGTGTTGACAGCTGTGCGGCACTGCGCTGTCGCCCTGGCATAGTTCTCATTAAATAAATACCAACATAGAGAATGAGCAGGACCATATAGGAGCTTTTGCTTACATACGATCCTGGGTATGCGGTGAGTCTGCCCTCATAGTACCAAGTCGAAAGCAGGTTGTGAAGTTTTTAAATACTGGCTTACAATACCGTATCGAAAACGATACACTTCTTTATTATTCATGTGGGAACAGATCCCGTAAACAGTATCGATTAAAATTATGATTTAGTTGACTCAACCCGAATCGGATTCAGAAAGAAAATAATGGCCGATGGATCTGGCCTACCTTGATCTCAGTCCTGGGTTGGACGCCAATTCTCACCTCCACTTGACTCGCACTTTTGTAGTGAAGAACGGAGATATCACTGCACTTCAGGATGCTGCAGAAAACCGCTTTTTCGTGGTCCAGACTTTTTTGCACGCCGACACTTTCAATCCACAAAAAAAGCTCGTTGACAGGTCCGCGGCGAAATGTAATATGTCCCGCGTCGGCCGAAATCCCTGCTTGGTAGTTATCCAGAGTGAGACAGGTATATTAAGGTTATATATTAGGTCAACAATTCATATAATACAATAAATTATTACAACACATAACAGACGAGAAATACAAAAATAAAATATGATAGATACACGTTCATCATTATATACAACGAACATATAAACATACCAGGATGGTTCTTGGAAGCAGAGGAGCACACTAGGGGTGAAACACACTCCCTTACAAAAACATAGGTATTTTAAGAATATTTGGTCGATGAAATAAAATAAGACACGTCACTGGACAAAAAGGGAAAACCAGAGTCTCGCCCCGCGCCCCGCCGCCGCACAACTCCCCGGCAATTCTTCTTCGGGCATACAAATTTTTAGCGTACCTATATATTTATTCCTGGGGTAGGTATCAAACGGAAGACAAAGAAACGTTCCGCGGGGTGAATCGGCCGGGGGTTGGTGGGAGCGCGGGGCAGCGTTCATTTAATATATTTATAAGGAGAAAGTGTGCTCGTCGCTGTGTGGGTGAGCTGCGCGGGTGTGAGCGCCGGGGGGTGGTTGTGTCGGCCGGCGGGGGTGGATTGAAGTTGAGCGGCCTTCTTCTCTCGAAGCGACCGCGGTAAAATATAAACGATACGAATGTTTCCAATTTCTGAGCATTTTATCCTTGCATAACGTGTCTTTACTATTTTTCATACTCAATACTGAGGCATTTAAATCTGATATTGAGTTTTTATATATTCACAAGCACTAGAGTGTAATTTAATATTAAACAAATTATAGATCGTCTCTATAGACGAAGCTATAATAATAATCCCTGTGATTACCCATACTTACATATCCTTCCATTAAATATAACAAAAAAATTTTTTGTTTAATAACAGTGCCTTTGTAGGTGATAATCCAGTAATTGTGTGTTCTTTGACATATCCAAATATTGATAATAAAACACTGGTCAAAATAAGAAAATATATAAAAATTGATTATTCAAGCGTATTCTAGTATAATGTGCTTAAAAATATTTACAGATAAAGAATATTGCTTTAAATAGTTTCAAAAATAATTAGATTCTCATCAGTGACATCTATGCTGTTTCAGGGAAAAGAATATCAAATTTAGCCCATAGATGGCGACAGCGTAATTGTACTAAATTACTCGAAGCGTTTCCACATAGTAACATATATACAACTTCCAAAAATTTGATAATGGAGATTGATTAACGGAATGGTGAACGTTACATTGTATAAAGTGATCACTTAAGCCAGCCGAAAGACAGGTCGTAAACCCTGTGATTACCCATACTTCCATATCTTTCCATTAAATATAACAAAAAAAAAATTGCTTCGTCTCTATGAGATATCTATATTTGTTTAATAACAGTGCCTTTGTAGGTGATAATCCAGTAATTGTGTGTTCTTGGACATATTCAAATATTGCTCATTTAATATTGTTACAAATTTTAGGTTGTCCTACCTCTGTGATGGAGAAAGGCATAAATTTAATTTTTTCTGTATTTAGGGTTAATAAGATTTTATTCACCTGACTATTTATAATATGTAAATTTTTTACAGCAATACTATAATCATACTTTTAAAATCAGCAATGTTATCTTTGTGGTTAAAATTCTTATTTTTATTTATTATCTTTGTTTTATTAACCACTAAAATGAGTTTAAATACATTTACCGGTTAGAATTTGCTAATCATTTGATAGAAAATGGTCATGATTTTGATAAAACATTGGGATTGTCAATTTTGCATATAAACGGTGTTGGTCACAAATTAAATAATTTGGAATCGTTGGAGATAAATAAAGTGTGTAAAACTAATCAAAAAATTATAAACAACCAACTAAATTTAACTACGAGTCCCATTCTAAATTTTTTTCCTAAAAATTATTCGAGTAAATTTGTATTAAATAATGATTTGAGTTAGGTACTACAAATATAAAATAATTTAAAAATATATTTTTTAAAAATAGATTCTGTCAAAGAATACAATTATGTTTTAGTTAGTTTTGACTTCCTGAAGAGACAATGGTATTTTTCGAACGGTAGATGTATTTAAACTCATTTAGTGGTTAATAAAACAAAGATAATAAGTCAAAAATTGTAGCTATAAATCGTGTACCCATACCCGAATAGTTTATTCTAGAATTAACAGATCCATCCACAATTTTAGGGTGGATATCTGACTACATTGAGTTTAGAATGTTCAGCAATATGTGCAACAGTTACGGAAGATTTTATTCTTTGAATTTTTACACAATAATGTTGACATGTCTAGTATTTCGAAGAATATTAGTGAAATGTATCCATATTAATCTATATCTTGTTTCAGGTCTTAAATTATCTCACAAAAATGTTGATATCAACTTCACAATAAGAATGTGTTCTCCTAAAAAAATAATAAAATATTAATATTAATCGAAATAATCGTAAATTTATGATATTTTTGAAATGTTTATGTCTTTGATATGGTCGAGATTAGGTACATATTCCTTTAATATTTTCGATTTGTAATTTAGTCAGGTATTTTACCCATAAAATATTATAGACTAGATCTATTACACCTGTATATATATATTTTTTATCAATCTTCCCATTACAATTAGAACAATTACAGATTACTATCATTATATATATACTCCTTCTTTATACACAAGTCCTACTGTCGTAGAGAAAAAATAAATGTTAAATGAAATATATATATTCTACTGATAATTCTAAAATGTATTATATTTTCGAATATTAAAATAAATAAAAATTTAAAAAATAGAACTGGCATTTCATTTAGATTAGATCGTATTTTTATAGAAAGTTTCCTTGGGTAAACCTACACCAACGTTTCAACACAGTAATACGTACCATTGTCAAGGCGTTGCCTCAAAAAATTACAGTAGAACGGTACTTGTTTGCTTGAGATATAAAATTTTATCGTGTAAAAAAATAAGGTAACCTAGAACTAACGCCAGTTCCATACAATAGTACTGGCGGAAACCTTAAATTAAACATACGTATATGTGTGTACATGCTATATATTTCCATTATTAAAAACTGTCTATAACTTGCACAACACATATTTACTAAGCTTAATTTTTATTTGAATGAATTTTTCCTCCTATCTTAAGTCCTCTGGCATTTCTTTGTAAACCTTCATGTACGAACACTTTCAATACCCGCTATAACACGTTTTCATAATTTCGAGAAAATCAAGCGAATCTGCCACATTTAAATGAGAGGCATTATTACTTTTTTAGAAAATTAATTAACTTCTATTATCTAGATTTAAATTATTATGTTTCTGCGTAATGCATATAAAAAACATGGCAGGCTTTGAAAGACACATGGCGTTATAAAGGGTTTTACTCACCTTAACATTTATACTTAAAATTAAAAGTTTAGAAAGATATACATGTAAAATCAATTTTATCGAAAAATATTGTTGTTGCTACTGGGATTCGAATCTGGATCTCTTCCAAACCGGGGAAAGTGTATTAACCGATTATGCTACAGTACATTGATGACAAATTTTCGAACCTACACTTTTCAAATTGATACATCTATCATTCTAGCCATCTACTTTATTTATACGGAATCTCAAATACCTTTGAGTAATCCGATAGCAGACGCTGGCGTCTAAGAATTTATTTTTATTAAATATTGAACACATTGATACAACTTATATATTATTATGGAGAACACATTCTTAATGTGAAATTGTAATTATTCAGAACATAGGTATATTATTAGCTGACCCACATTTTTAAATAAAATAATTAATTTCGAATCTAATGATATTGTGACCGACGATAACGAATGGGTGATGATGGAATCGGACGGGGCGAAATAGGAAGAGGAAATGTAGGAGATGTAGATGGATGAAGGGGGAATTGGAAATGAGGGAAGGATGGAATGAGGGTAAGGGAATCCTTCGATAGCGGATCAGGGTGGCTTGCGAGATAAGACGCTTCCTGGCTTATCCTAAAGCTTACCCTAAAAACTTCTGATGAATTGATCAAACACAAATCATAAATTTTCTGTTATTCCAGTGGATCCAATTCACGATCAAACGAAAACACCACTTCCATTTTAAAATCTCGAGGAATTTCACACATTCAGAAACGAACTAGTCGAGCTGGGGAAAAGGTGTAGACTGATTGGGAGTGAGTTAAGGGGTAGGAACAAACATAGATACGAAACTATTTTTTTTAAATTATATTTAATGGAAAATATATGGAAGTATGGGTGAGAGTGGTGAACGTTATATTTATATAAAGTGATCACTTAAGCCAGCCGAAAACATATCGTGAGTCCTGTAAATTACACAAACTTCCATATATTTTACATTAAATATAATTTTTTTAAATTGCTTTGTCTCTGTGAGATATCTATTATTTATTTAATAACAGTGCCTTTTTAGATGAAAATCCTGTATTTGTGTTCTTGGACATATTCAAATATTGCTAATAAAATAATAATAATAACTCAAATTCTGTGACAAATATTATCGTAGATTTCTGAGATTTAGTCTCATGACAATCTCAATGTCAATCTCATTCTATATCTTCCTTTTATACGATCTTGTGCGATTTGCGCCAATTTTGATTACGATAATGGTAACAATTGTATTTTTCTGTTACGATCAACTTCATCTAAATACGTACAACATAAACGATATATATATAAACATATTTACATTTCCGCGGCTGTACCGGGCGATCGTCCGAGAAGTCGCTCTGGGTTGAGAGGGTGCGAGGAAGGTGTCAGGGGCTGGTGTTGCGACAGTGTGAGTGCGGGGGGTGGTGGCAACCCTCCCCGCACCCCTGTCCGCCGCCCGGTAGCCCGAGGATCCTGCGAAGGATGAAGACGAGAAATGTCTTGGGTAGGGATTAAAAAAGGACGATGCCGCAGCCAGAAATTTGAATTTTTAAATACAAATGGAACAAATTTGATCAACAATTACTAATAAAAATATATTAAATTATCGGTTTTCGTGTTTTTTTAACATGATCTTATGTTATTTTCAAAACCCACCCTAGGACATCATTTAACCGTTTATTTTTCTGAACGGGATCTTCGTTCATATTAATTAATTATCACAAAATAAATATCACTAACGATAATAATAGTTTGTCGTTTTTACACGAAAAACAATCGTTATGAAATAATAATTACCTATCAACACAATAGTAAACAAACAAAGCTATTGTCATAAATTTAATTTTTTTTACAATGTAATAATGATGTACTAATAGGTAAGTAATTATTTAAATTAAAGTTTAAATTTCATTTATTTATTACTGATCCTTTGATTGTCCATGATGATAACACTTTGAAACTGGGCACGAATAAGACTGCTATATATAATCAACATTACCAAATACCAACTTTCTTAATAAATTTAATGACAGTTTAAGGATAAGGAGATAAACGAATGTGATACGTGTTTTATTGGTGAATTTGTGATTCTTTAGAATATTTCCATCATAATTAAAACTAAACTAAATATGTCACTGTAAATGCAAAGTTTCAGTAGATTTCGCTCAAAGTATAATCTAAAAAACATTACGTATTTAAAAAAGTTATTTTTTACTAGAAAAAAAAATCATCACTGGAGTAAAATACATTACACAAATTAGACTAGATTTTTTCAGTGTCATATTTAGATTTCTACAGTTCGTTTATTGGTATTTTTGAGATACAAATTAAATGAGTCAATTATAAAGATTTTTAAATATATTAATTAAAAAGATATACATATAAAATCAATTTTATCGAAAAACATTGTTGTTGCGCCACCGGGGTTCGAACCTGGATCTCTTTCCTAACCGGGGAAGGTGCATTATCCAACTATGCTACAGCGACAATTTTCGAACCTATTTGTTACCTTTTTGATATTAATATATTTAATCGTTCCATTATTTGAAAGAGCCATCTACCTTATTTTTACAGAATCTCAAATACCTTTGAGTAAACTGATAGCAGACGCCAGAATTATCAATTCATTTTTATTAAATTTTGAACACATTGATACAACTTTATTATTTAAGAGAACACAATAAGAATGTGTTCTAAATAATTATAAAAATGTATAGATAAAATCTATCTATCGAAAAAATATTTGGCTGTTACCGAAATTCGAACATGGACCTTTTCCTATCCTAGATGGTTCAGGTTCGAATCCCGGTAGCAACCAAATATTATTTCGATAAATAGATTTTTTCTGTATATCTTTCTAGTTGATGTATTTTAATTTGTATTAACATACCACAGAACTATGTTCTGAAATTGCAACAGCACAACAAAAATGTATTTTTTATGTTGAATGATAATATAATGTAGCCTTACATCTTGGTAATAATATTAATTATTTATTCATTTGATTTTTAATACAGTGTGTTATTATATTGTTATAATCAGATAACATTGCAGAAAAGTAAGGCACATATTTGGCAGTGGCGGTCGGTGACTTTTTGTCGAAGGGATACTGGAAAAAAGTTTATACCTACTATCAAATATAACATATAATCGAAGGATATTTAATATTTCAATAATTGGGCTTCAAGTATTTAAGCCAAATTGTCAAAAATGCGTCACATAAACAAATTTTTGAAAACAATTCGCTCGCTTCGTAATATGTATGCTATTTTGTGCATTATACCCACAAGCATTAAAGTAGTTTTTTGTACGTCAGATGATGTTAACAAATACGTATACAGTATTTGAAGACGTTGACAGGCGGAACTGAATGTGTATGCGCGAAAGTAGAATAATTTTAAACTTTGTGGATACGGAACGAAGGACAGAATCCACTGTATGTAAATACATATTTAATATGTATGCTGTTGAGAATGTATATGTATTTCAACTCGCTCCGTGTGCGCGCCGTGTCATAGTGTGTGGTATGACTGGTGTCTAAAGGACAGGACGTATTTATTTTCTGCAGTGAAGTTTTCGACTAGAAACGAAAAAACCAAAGCTTTTTGACTCTAGAACACAAGGAATGAGGAGCATCCAAATTATCGGAGCAGTCTGAGAGATCGGTAAGTATGTGACGGGGAGGTCTTCATCCAGCAGAGGATCGATAATCTCTGAAAATGAAGATGATATTCAAAAGAACAAAAAAATGTTGATATTACATAATAATATATTTCTAAATAATGTGAACCCAACTAGTAGAAACAATGGGGGGCGTCTAGCAAATTTTTAATCAAAAGTTTGTTAACTTTGAATTAATAAATTCACAAATTACAAAGTTACCCCGCTAGACGTGAAACGTAAAACGTCATGAAAAATTGCGTTACGAAAGTTACAGCCCACTAAAAGTTTTCACAGTGTACAATTATTAAGGGGTGTTTTAAATTAATGTGGACTAACTCATTTATTTTTAAATAATTTTCTAAAAAAATATGACGCCACTCAGGCCTAAGCCGAGCACCTCTGAGCCTCCTCCAGCCCTCACCTGTCGGAATCCTGATCAGAGTGATATCACTGGAGAAGCGAGTATAAACTTGACAGTTTACTTAAATCATTCTTACAAGATTGCTTGCAGTGAATCACAATCTTTACTTGTAATACGACTTTTCTCTTAATTCAACCATTTATAAAGTATTTTTACCTCTTTAGAAACTCATAATACACCAGGATTCCCCTTCCCATAACCTTTACCACAGAGCACGACTTTTTCAGTGTGTAGTCGATGACGTGATCGATTGAAATGGATTTGGTACCGTTTGAAAATAAATCTGTCTAGATTTGTCCACTATAAAAATTCAAACAATTTGACGATGAATTTAGCTAAATTTGAAAATCACACAATGCCAAGCAATCTCAAAAGAGTGATGTAGCATTGTAAAAAAATAAAACTATTTTGGAATTGACCAATTTTGAAAATTATCTACAAACAACGATCATAAGTGTAGTGTTTTAAAACGTATATAAGTGAAGTGTTATAGATGTGAAGTATATTTATTTATTTATTAGACTTTATTGATATACATTTTTTTGTTGTAACAGGTGAACATAAAATATTATAATATAATATGATAAACATAAGATACGATTTAGTATAATACTCTTAGTTTATTGTGTGGGATGGAGTAGACTCTACCTCTGATATATGCAGCATTGTTCTAGGTACTTAACTAGACTGTCGTCTGTGTTAAAGTTGCCATTTTTTTTAGTGATGTTGTGGTGTTATTTAATTCAAATTAGAAATATTCGAAAGGAATTTAAAAAAAATGTATATATGTGGAGTGAGAGTGTTGTAAAACTAAAATGAAGCATTAATGTAGGTATTGTATTGTAATTAATTATCTTGGAATATTATACACAGATACTTCTGATTGATCTCTACCCAATTGATTAATTATGTAATTATATTGGAAGTGGACGATTTCTAATTGGTGTTGAGTGTGTTATACAGTTTCAGAGCTAAAAACATGTTAAAGCGTTGATAAACTGTAATTTTTCCTCTCGGAACTGATGTGTTGATGTTCATATGATGTTTATATTTAGGTGGTTCTTTAAAATATTCAATCAAATATTCAAGACCAAAACAACATTAATTCCTAACTTTTTATTTTACAATTTAGTAAATTATATTTATTTTTGGAGCACCCTGCACCGTGGGTTAACTTCTAAGGGTAGAAAAGTTTCCCTTGAAAACATTAATATAAAATACGCAGGAAGTAGGCTTTAATTCCTACATTATTTATAATCAACAAAAAACAAATGAAATTCATCACGAAAAATATACGAATGTTCATGAAAACATGTAGTAACGCACACATACACATAATGTCTAAAGTATCTACATACACACATGCATGTTGTAATAATACGTGACTGTATTGGACGGGAATGTGTTCGCGGAAGTCAAGGGTGGTTTGAAGGGATGTTAAAGGGATATATTAAGTAATGCCTTTAACGTATAATTTTTTAGATTAACGATAAAGTTATGGTGAATTAGTAGAACTATCTACTTGTGGAGTAAGTGTCATATGAATATTCAATGCTATATGATGATAATCACATCTTGTGAGTGTACAGCAGCCTCCGATGCCCAGGTGTATCGCGTAGCGTATTATGGAAATGTATCGATTAATATAAAACGCTACGCACGGTTGGCGCTGAGTTTATTGATACAAGTTACAAACAAGTCTGAGATAAACACTACTTACGATTGGCACTGAGTTTATTAATGCAAGTTACAATCAAGTCTAGTAGGTCTAGTAGTCAGAGGTTCGCGCGTCTCGTTTCCAGAAGACCAGCAAGGTAATCCTATTAGGTAGTAAGAATATTGATGTGATATGTATTCCGTGTACGCACCTCTATTTTTTTTAAATATGAAATAATAATAATAATACGATGAGATAGGAGACAATGTGCTGGACGTCTACTGCATATTTTAGCTGCGGTCAGGCACCGCGTTGCCGGACGCGTTCAACGATGTTGACAGGCGTTCGCCACAAGTATAATTTTAACATATTAGATTCACGATCGCACACATTTTTAGAGACTTCGCAGGGGTATGCAGACATGATTTAAAATCGCATTTATTTGTAAGATTGTTAGAAATTTAGGCCTACTCATGTATATATATTTATTTTTATTTTTTCGCATATTTCATCTGTAAATGTGATGTATCTATGTGACGAATGCGTGAACGCGCGCAAGGTTGGTACGAGTGACGCGTGTGAAAGAGATAAATGTATCGCGCCGCTGTCGGCGCGGTCTTTCGCTTCTGAACCGTTGAACTGTTAACATACTATGTTTACCTGTACTGCATTGTATCGAGGCATTAAGATTATGAATATGAGTATTGTTCTGACGATCCAGTCAGTAAAAGTTAAAGATGTAACACTGACACTGAATATTTTGAAACAACACTCGATAACCTTTTACCACGGTGTTTCAAAAGTATTGACCACATTGGACAACAGATTGGGTAATTTCTAAGAGAGGCCGGTCGCGTATTCGCGGAGTGCAATATGATTTATCCAGACACCGTTCGATACAATGCTGCTTAACTTGAAAACTACATAATGATATATTATTAAATCTATGTACAGCCATTTATGGTTTAAAATGAAACTACTGACGATTATTTTTTAAAGACTATATAAACAATACAATTTTAATTATAAGTTAATGTTTTCATTAAGAGTTTTTTTATTATTATTTTAAATAAATTTATGTTATAAAAAAATATTACTTTCCTGTCAATATTGACGAGTCATTTCTAGAATAAAAATAATATGTGACATATAAACAAAATTTTTATACATAAAATAGTAGATACTCTATATTGATTGCAATACATAAGAAAAAGCCTACGTAGGCTTGTATAGGTATAGATATAAATAATATTTTATTTATTGCAATTCTTAGTATCTACCTATGGATATCTATAAGGCATAAGATAAAAGTTATAAAAAAATGGTGTCTGTCAAATAACTATATTTTGACAATATTCACATGGACAAGAAAAAGAGACAAAAAAATAATACGTTGTTTTTAACTGAGAGTAATTTAGATATGAGAAAAAAAATACAAAAGTAAATGAAAAATTATAAACACACTAATAATAAATATATATTTCGAAGAATATTGTTCATTTGATTTAAGTGTTTGTAATAATACAACAAAAAAAAATGGGTATATCTATAAGATATCTCAAACTTCCTACAAATATAATTGTTCATATATGTCCGTTCGTCCGTGTCGCATGGCAACATAAAGCAATCATATATCGACAGCCGTCCGTATCCGGCGACGTAGAACAATTGTTTGTTGCCGTCAATTATATCATGTGAATGTGTACGGTTATCGCGTCAAGTCAATTTTCGTGATTTAAAAAAAATTAAGTTATTCGTTTCCCGTCATCATTGACGGACCATTTCTAGTGCATCTATAATAACAAATATATTTAATTGCAATTTTAAGATCATTTCTAAAATGATAGTTTTGTAATAAAATGAAAAATTGTGCACACGAAAATGTGTCGCGAATTCTTCGCGACGTTTAAAAATGTAATTTCAGCGATGAAATTCAACCCGCGCGTATAACGCGCACCGCGGATAACCGGAGCGCGCTCGACCGGCGCTCGACACGGCACGCACACACACGCGCGCGCCCCCCCATCCCACACCCACACGCGCGCAGCTCCGCGAGCTTTGTCTGAGAAATTTCGCAGCGGACCGCGAGAGCGACCAATGGTGAGCGAAAGAATCGGGGGTGGAAAGAAACAGAAAGAGGAACGAAGTAAGAAAGAGTGAGAAAAGAGCCTGCATTGTAAATACAGCCGCGCTCTTCCCTCGGCCCGTTCCGCTGCCAGCTTGTGTAGCGGAAAGCGCGCGGCGGAGGCTGCCGCGGGCGCGCCCCGAGGGGGAGGGCATCTCGCCGTGGGGGGTGCCAGCTTCCACCGGACTCTGAGAACGAATGGATATCTGAATACTCCAGGCGCTTTAGGAAATATTAAGTATTGATCTGAAAAACTTTCTTCAGGACGAACACTTTAACCCTTAAAGGAGAAATCATTTCGTCCTTTCAAATTTCAACTTTAAACAATCCATAATATTTTTTTATTCATTCATTTTTTTTGTTAATATAAAATTATAATTAATTTTTGTGCATTTATAACACAACAATTAAAAATATTAATTATTTTTGCGTATTGTTGAATGTATACAAATCAACTGTAAAATATATATTTTTTAATAATTGTGTATAATAATAATGTGTGTACATATAATTACCATCTAAAATTAATTAATTCAATTTAAATTAATCAATTAGAAAGATATACCGAAAAAAATCTAACATTTGCAAATTCAATTTTGTCGTTTATTATATTTTTGAAAAATACCATTTCTTTCTTCAGGATGTCAAATTAACTTTAACTAATCAAAAACATATATGTACGTATGTCACGGTATTATTATTATATATAAGGTAAAAAATAAATCTAGTACTTAACTTAACTTTGTTACGATGATAAAAAAAATATGTTCCCGGTGGCGACCAAATATTTTTTTCAATTTTGAATCGAAATCGAATTTAATTCGTATTAAAAATACTACAAAACTATAATCTGAAATCGCAACTTCATAACAAAAAAAGCGTTTTCATTAAAAATCAATATTCAATTAAATATTTTTAAATCCCATGTCCGCCCTATTAGGTGAACACCTGCATATACCTGATTTATATACATTTAATTGCAGGAATAACACGCCAGACTGATATTTTTTTAAAACTGTTTAATAGGATTAGTTATGATAAATTTGTTTCGCACGTGCGAAGAAAAATACGAGTATGAATGAAATATATGAAGTATTACCTGATTTAATTTTGAAAAGGAGAAAAAATAACATACGTTACCAGTTCGGAATCCTTAGTGCCACTAATTTATTAGCCATAGATTACTTATTAATTTTACGTCCCCTTTTTAAGTCATTGCACAAAAAGGGTGTAAGGAAGCTGGCATATCATCGACCGAATGTAGTTTTAATTTTTGGCACTGTAAATTATAGCACGTTGTTTTTTACGCAATGACAATAATTAATGATAGTCACATTTATGGTGTCTCGTAGAAAATATTATCTTAAGACTAGTTGACTGGCAACAAACAAAGTGCACTCTCGGTATAAAAAGTCCGATGGATATTTATAGCCCTTATAGGGTAATTTATAAGAAATATTACGTTTTCCCGTGTGTTTCTATGACTTTCTGGAACGTATTGAGTGTGTTGGATCCGTGTAGTTGAATAGTGCTCGATTAAACAGCCAGGTATTTAATATCTCTAGCTTAAGATTACTTAAATATTTTATATAAAATAAAATATTTTTTTTATACATCAACCGGTTTCACTTATCTCAAGCTTCGTCAGGATGTATTTGAAACTAATCATAAATACAAAAAGAGTGCACATATATACATAAAGAGGGAGATAGAAAATAGGCAAAACCGGTTGACGTATAATAAATTTCGTGGTTTCATACGAAGTGATTGTTATTTTATTTAATATAATATGACAAACCACAAAGTGATTGCTTTCTAAGAAAATATAAATATTTTCTCTTTTGTATACTCAATAATAGTACGAAAATATATATTCAATTTGAAATAAAGTAAATCAAAACATTGCAAAGGCGTGAATAAAATTATACGAATTTTAATTTTATTTTTATTAGCCGTGAAATGGCCAAAATAGCCGCCCACGGTACCAAGCAGTGAGCAATCGGCGATAGCCGATTGCTTATCAGTTGTTTATATAAAATACGTAAGACGGATTTTTGAGTTATTTTGCCGCTCCTCCTCCCCTCGTGAGTACCCCGTACATACAAGTATCGACTGTCATTCAACATATGATATTTGAATAATTAACTGATTATTTTATAAATTTGATTATTAAGGAGAACACATTCTTATTGTGAAGTTGTAATTATTCAGAACAGACGGTCTATGACATTTTTAATACTAATTAAATGTATAATGGAACGATAGATGTATTAATTTAAAAAAATGTAGCATATAGGTTCGAAAATTTATCGTCAATCGACTGTGTTGGTGTAGCATAATCGGATAATGCACGTAGCAACAACAATATTTTTCGATAAAATTGATTTTATATGTATATCTTTCTAATTAATACATTTAATTTATATTTATAAATTTATTATCATTTAAAGAGTAGCTAAAAGGTAAACTTAAGGCATATTTGTGAACAAATTAGTATATATAATTTTTTACTATATAATAATAATATTAATAATCTGAACAATTAATTATTATAACTACTTTTAATCATTGCCAGCTTCAAGAAAACTCTCTTTAGCGAAACTGCAATATTGTACAGATATGAAATATAAAAATATATTCTTTAAAATTGTATCTATATTTAACTTTACTTAAACCACTGTGTTATCGTTACGTCACCGGTTTCGATACTAACATATCTTCGTCAAGACTGTCCTGGGCACCCTCTCTCTTTCCCCAGGCATCCCGACCTTGCGTAGGGGGTGGATGTGGATTCACCCAACGATCATTCCATATTCCTCTTTTAAATTATAACTAAATCTGAATCCCGGACAACGCCGGATACATACAGTTAAAATAATATAAAATTTACATTTTATGGTGGGATTGTAAATCTTTAGAATGTAATAATTATCATATAGCTCAGCTAGTAGTGCAGTCTACAGGCAACACAAAGGTCATAAATTCAAGTCTCGGTGGCAGCTCGAAATAATTAATGAAAACTTGTGAAGATACAATTTCATAACATAGTTTTATGATATTAAAACAAATTAATTTCAGTGCCGATAAATCGGGGTTTGTTTGTCTGACAATTCTTTGATTACCACTAGATTCCCTTGGAATTCTATCCCCTGCTTACTGTCACATTACTTGGGTCCCAATTCCTGTAATATAAAACTCAGTATGTCCGGGTAACAATATTATGTTTATTACAAGTATTACAGTAATTATAAATTATACACTTCAGAAATAGACTAGTTATTCAGGGGAAGCTCTGATGGAAGAAAGCCGTTCCCCACAGTGACGGCCTCTTGTAAGGTTCGTTCCCCACCACTCATCTACTCACTTACATGACACACACATACACACGTATAAAGTGACAGTTCTCACAGTTTGCAAAATATCTTTCTTTTAAACATCGATATAAACATTTTTCAGTAATTAATATACTAGTAAGTACAATACGTATGAAATATTAAATTTTATTTATATGTAAGTCTGTTAACCGTTTTCTACCTCGCTTGGTTTGTATAAAGTACCTGTTAATGTAGGACTAATTCAAGCAAGTTAAATAGTAAAAAATGATAAAAAGTTATAATAAGCTGTCACTAGAAACAGTTAAAAAAGCATAGTAAATAAATATTAGAAAGATCAGAGTAGAGTAAAGAGAAGAACAGAGAAGGTAAAAGGCAGGATTAGAATAGAAACAAATAGAAAGAAAACGAAATATGATAAGTACGAGGTAGGATGTAATTAAATGATATATTTTCTTCTCATAGAAAACGTTTTGATTTCGTATCCCAGTGGAGACATAATATTTTTCTGTATATCTTTCTGGTTGATTAGTTAAAATTATTTTTACTTACGTTTAATAATTAAGGAATTCCGTCTGTAAATCAGGAATTCTCATTAAATTCAGTAAATAAGTAACGAAACAAAACATCGTCCATTTACAAGAAATTGTCTAGGCGTGTAATTTATTTCGAGGGGTAGTTATTATATATTTTTGGTGGGGTGGCTATTATGTATTTTTCAAGCGATGGGGAGGAAATAAGAAATATGTACGTTTAAGGGGAGTTTCTTTTGATATTTAAGTAGATGATGTAATGGCCCGGCAGAAGGGGTGTATTTGAAAAATGGTTGTAATAATGAATGGAGGTAATGTATAATTATTTGTCTCCGCTTTCGGTGGGGTTGCTTGAAGAAATTATTTTAAACCGTTTAGAAGGGGTGTAATTATAGCCTCCAAGAATCATATACTAAGAAATGTAAAAATAAAATATATCTACACGAGTTGAATAATATCGTTACTCATTAATATTTAATAAAGAACCTATACCATATTATGTATTTTAATCACGATGTCATCTAGAATACAAAATATATATTTTTAATTAAAAATAATTTAAAACCGTTTCTCAACAGTGGTAGGAAAATATAAAACTACATATCTTTTGAACTTTAAATAATTTATTTTATCAAATATAAATAGATGTTCTGCTTTGTGTAGACAAATTTGAAAGCAAATTGATACGTATCTTTTTAGAACTAAACTTATAATAGGAAATTAATATCTTTTAAAAAATGTAAGATAACGTTTTGCCGTTGCTGTCAATCGCGGAGGTCTAAATATAAAATTGATTTCTTAGTTCTGGTATGGAATTATTCACACATTTTTGAACACATGGGAAGGATAATAAACACCTACGATGGATGCGCAAAATCAGAAGATTAATTTAAAAATAGAACACCCAGAGAGCAATATTTTATTATTCTCTACCAAACCAACCGCCAAATGCACATTGTTGACACCCGTCCTATGTTGTTTAATTTGTGATGTTTCATTAATATGGAAGACGATCCAGTACAGATAAATATTCAACTTAGATAAAAAAATAAATCAATAATGGCGAAGTCGATAAAGTAACGACACGCGTAAGATAGATATAAACAAATGCAAACCATTCTATATACTAGCAATTGTAAACCATTAATGTGACTGTGATTATGATGACGACTGGTAACTAAGATATAACTGAGATTTACTTTCTAGTGCAGCAGTCATTGCTCTAAGAATTACGAATACACTGTTCAATACAGTCACAACAACAGTTTATATAACTGTTTAGATAACTGTTATATAACTGTTTATATAACTGTTTAGATAACTGTTATATAACTGTTTATATAACTGTTTAGATAACTGTTATATAACTGTTTATATAACTGTTTAGATAACTGTTATATAACTGTTTATATAACTGTTTAGATAACTGTTATATAACTGTTCAAATAACTGTTTCTATAACGGTTTAGATAACAGTTTAGATAACTGTTTGGATAACTGTTTAGTTAACTGTTTACATAACTATAAAAAAATGATTCAACTGACTTCGTTCGTCCTTAAACATGGTTTAAACACTAGTTATTTTGACGTTGATTTAAGAGTGGAATAAAACACACAAGATTTGTAATAATTCTTTACTATGAACAAATAAAATAATCTCAATAATTTATTGGTGCGAGATTATAAAAACAACCTACGCAACATTAGCCTACCCAAAAATTTGTATCGAATTTCGCTGTAAATTCCATAAAATACACAATTATTTTTAATAGCAGGTGATTACTGTAAACATTGTTTAACGAAAGCCTCAAAATGGCTTATTAATTTTTAATAACATCCGACCCTTTTCAAAAATTTCCTTCATAAACCGAACCAGGAAAAACTGAATCCACTTCCCCCTCCACCAGCAAGAGTCTGTAAGGGTGAGTTAAAAAATCCCACAATTTCCTTCTGGGGAAAAAACAGTGTATAAAACTCCCACGCATAATATATAAGAAGAGAGAACGATGAAAACAACGTAGAAACAAGAAATTTTTAATTGTATTTATATTTTTATAAATTTAATAAGAGATTTATCAATTATAAAAGTCTAGAGAAAATAAGTTCAAAATTTGTCGAAAATGTAATCTTAATACAAATTAAATGTATCAATTGGAAAGATAAACAAATAAAATCAATTCATCGAAAAAATATTTTGTTGCCACCGAGATTCGAACCAGAAATCATTACACCATGTCAACATAGTAAATTAACGACAAATTTACGAACCTATATGTTTCACTTTCAAATTAATATATCTGTTATTCCATTTTCTAAAAGCAATCAATCTACTTCATTTTTATGGAGAATCTCAAATATCTTTGACCATAACTTTATAGGAGACACCACAATTAAATTAATTAATCCATTTTAATATTTTTTTTAAACATTAAGGCGACTTATATATTTTTAAGGAGAACACATTATTATTGTGGTTTTGCAATTTTTCAGAACATAGTTCTGTAATATTTCTAATAATACAAGTTAATTAATGTTTGAAGGATTGAACTACAGACATACAGAGCAAAGAGGTGAAGATAGTCTTATGAATTGATAGTCGACAATTTTGAAGTCAATAGAGCAAGAGCGACATCACTTATACGATAGACCATTTATTTAATGTTTTTTATTTATATGAAATTCGAGTATGAATCCAACTGGTTAAAGTTCGTATGAACCAATCAACAAGAATATGAAAAATCTAGGAATACAAATTAAGTTGGTTCACACTCTTGTATTGGGACTTGGACAGTCTGCAGTAACAAAAAGAGGAAAATAAACTCCTGGAAAAGGATGCTATGATTTGTGTCCACAAATTGAGATACAATAAGATAAATCTCAGTACCATGAATATGAATTGAGATTTTGAACTGGAAGTAATCTTATATTTCAGTTTGAGATTAAAATAACGAGATTAAAATTTAAACTAAACAAACGAGATTCAACACGTGAGTATTAATGTCACCTGGAACCATACCTACAACTATTTATTCGAATAGTTAGATAAACAGAAGACATTAAATTACAAATAAATTAATAAATTACTGGAGAGATTATTATTCAACCAGCTGACGAACGGAACATGAATGGTCATTGGACTCATATTTGATGTATGACGAATAACAAGCGCGAAATGCGGAACAAAACTTAAACTTTATAAATTATCTCTTCAATATTTGCAAAACAACTTTGAGACAACATTAATTATCAACATGTTTCAAGACTAATAATGGTCCCTTCGTCAGTATACAATGTATACTAAAATTAAAAATACAAGCATAGACGAAAAAAAATAGAAATATAAGTGATGGGTAACTAATTAGAAACTAGTGTGAAAAGAAATCTAAAAGGTTTTTTAAAAATTTTCAAATAGAATTTGGTTATTTATAATATTTAGTTTACTACATATTAACACTTTTTCTCATTTTTTCAATTTCTAATTTATTTAACTGTAAACCCATGGTATCTGTATGGGAAATTTGTAAACCCTTATTAATGTCGAAAGAATGGTTTGTTTCCAAAAGATGATTGTAAAATTCAAAACTATTATTGCAATTTAGATATCTCAAATGCTCCTTAATTCTTATATCAAAATTTCTGCAAGTTTAACCTGTATAAAAATAATTAAAATCATTCCAATTTAATTTTTTTTTAAATATCATTCTTATTATTATCTATTGGTCTTGGAACATGTTGATAAATCAATAAAAGTGTTTTTTCTTTTTGTTTTTGTTGATTTCTCTTAAATTTTTTCGAAACATACAAAACTAGACATATAATCACACTTCTCTGCAATATAATGTATCAATTTCCTTTCAAATTTAAGTAGATACAAAGACGGAAGTATTACACATACGTTATTGTATTAATAATTATTGTGAATATAAAAAAATACATTGTTCATAATGTTCACGTACAACGTTTTGACACATCTCGCTCGCGCCGTCCTATGAAATGAATTAAGTCGAGTCTTCGCGTAATAATTTATAATAGAAAAACCGCCCCACACTCCTCCACTCTTCCCATTTTTATGAGTGAATAAGGGAGGGTTTTTATTACAGAGGGGTGGGGCACAACCCCCACCCCGTCGGGTAACCCCACGCGTCTGCATCCCCGCTTCGTTCGGAATTCTTTCTAAGTTAGGATGGTCCAACCCTTAGCGGTCGAAAGGATCGGTAGATACGTGTCTCTCTAACATTTTTAAAGATAAAATAATATCGTTAAAAAATGCATACATTTAAGAGATTATTGTTTATTTTTATATGATATATATATACATTTTATTAGAATACCAATAATATTGTTTTGGTACAATTTAAATAATTACGAAATTAAAAATCAAATATCGTCAAATGGCTGAAATGTAAAATAAGCAAATAATGTATTGAAAATTTTTATGTATGTGTTTATTCAACCGGTACCGGTATCGGTGATTTGTCACAAAACTGCGTTAAAAAATTTCGTAACATTAACATATTTTTTACTTTCACCTTTACCAGCACAGAGATTATATTCGGGTGCATCTGAAATCTTTTAGAAATCAAAAATATTTTGGAGACGCCAAGTATCAATCTCGGTACGTCTGACATGTCGCCCTAATAAACTGTGATGTCAAATTGTTATATAAGTATATACATACCTAAACTGTTTTTTTGTTAACAAAAATTTTTGATTTAAATAAAATATTTACCCCTCTTGAAGCACGTAAGAAGTTCAACAATTTATTGAATTTTAATTGAACTGCACGAGAAATGACAGGTCATCAGAAAATATGATGACAGGTCATCAGGTCATTCATAATATTCAATATTCGCCGAGAGTAACAAAAAAGATTTATATTTTTTAATATTGTTTTTACTTTTACAGTGTGTACCTAATTTTGGATAATTTTATATTTGTTTTTTTTATTTTAGAATGTAATATTGTTAACCTAATTGTGTACAAATATAAAGGTATAAAACAATATTTTTAAAATAATATTTTGAGATAAAATCTCGTGCTTAGAGAGGGAGATCGTTTACATTTAAAAAATATGTGTATTAAAAATATAAGTAAATAATTGTACGTCTATTTAGGGTAATATATTTTGTAACTCTTTTTTAAAAAAGAGTAGCAATATAGAAAAAATATTACAATAAATATTGTACAAAACGTAAAAGAATGATGTAAAATACCATACGTATAATGCAGAACACAAAAATAATAAATTATTACCTAATATGCGAAGTATATAGACTTTTAGATATATTTAGAGAAATATAGAAACAATAGTTTTAGAAAAAAACTAATATATGAATGGTGGTTTTAACTGTTCTGTAATTTTTTATAATGTATCACATAATTGACTTCGTCGCTAATTGAAATGCTTCTAAAGTTATTAATAATAAAATGTAATATCTTAAGATAAATTCAAAAAGGTTTTAATTAAAAGTGACAGGCACAGACCTGTCACTTTTAATTAAAAGCCCGTCAGCAACCAGTCGCATGATTTACCCTATTATAATTTTTTTTAAATTAATATATAAATATAAATAGTTGTTAACAATAATCATAAATCACTGGGCTGAATCACAATTGTTGTCAAACTCAATTATAACGAACGTTTTGAAACAGTAAATATTCTGAGAATTCACTGACTATCTACATACTAGTATATTATATCTAAAACGGATACACTATATACGAATACAGATGTTATATAATGTTAATCGCGCCAACGACCAAATAAGTAACACGTGGGGGAAGTAAATAATGTATTGTTATGTACATACGCGTTCGAGTCCACGCGGTCTTGTCAGAAGAATACGCGGATTACATATATACGATTACATTACTACGTACACGCTTTACCGCGCAGTTTTCATACGCAATCAACGTGGACCGGTTAATTAAATTTATTTTGTATATTTTTTATAATTTTGTTGCAGGAGCATATCTTAATTGAAAAAATATATGTACGTGAATTTTACTTATTTTTTTATGTCATATTGAAATGTTGTATTAAAAATGTACTGTTATATTTAAATTAAATAAATTATTATTTTTATGTAAAAGCTATGGTACTACATAGGTTGAGTAAATGACACGTGGACAACACATAGATACAGGCCTATTCTCAAAATTGCAATATTGAAATGAAGATGATTGTTACACCAACCCTCAAAAATAGACAGATAGTTTTGACAGATTATGGTACGTTTATCTTCCTCACTCCCTCACTCTCTCTCCCTTTCTCTCATTCAAATAAAACACTATTTTTGAGGGTTGGTGTAACAATCACCTTCATTTCAATATTGCAATTTTGAGAATAGGCCTGATTGTATATATTCATATAAAAAGTCACGCTTTATATTTTTAACGTTAGTTGTCTTATAACCAATGTTCCCTGTGAGCGCAAGCACATGATTTGACATCATAGAGCATACAAAAAAATATAGCGCGAATACAATTGTTAACAAAACTTCTTTTTCTTATTGAAGTTGACCATGTTGCGGTGTGTTGATTAACTTGAACCACTTTCTGAGGTTACACAGCTAAGATAATATTTCTGTTCATGCATCAGTTGCCTTCTATCTTGCCATGCATAATGATTTGTAAAATACTATATTTTTTTAAGGAAAACACATTATTATTCATTATTCAGCGCGCTTCCCTGGATAGGAAAAGTTCCTGGTTTGAATCCCGATGGCAACCAAAATATTTTTTTCTATAAATTGATTATATCTTTCTAATTGAAGCATTTAATTTGTAGTGTGTATTATATTTTTCATGAAACCTAGAGCTGTCAGACGAGAAATGAAAGTAGAATAAATGCAGTGAAAATGAGATCACTTAGACGTATATGTGGCAGATTTATTTAGGACAGAGTAAAGAATGAAAAAATAAGGAAAAAATGTAGAGCTGATTTTAGTATAGTGAGTAAGATTCTCTTTTGTCCACACACAATTCTCACCTCATCTACATCCATACTTCTTCTCATACAATTTCGCTGATTATTGAGGATTCTAATAGAACTATCTACTTTCCAATCATCTTCCCATACAATCTCGATAATTATTGAGAATTCTAACAGGACTATCTACATCCATACATCTCCTCATATAATCTCGATAATTATTGAGAATTCTAACAGGACTATCTACATCCATACATCTCCTCATATAATCTCGATAATTATTGAGAATTCTAACAGGACTATCTACATCCATACATCTCCTCATATAATCTCGATAATTATTGAGAATTCTAACAGGACCATCTGGTTTACCTAGTAATGCCGAGTATTCTGCGGACGTTCTCTATTTATAATGCCATCAACGCTTGCGTCATATATCCTTCTTACCACTCTCTCCTCATTCATACGTTACATATGACCAAACCACCTTAATGATCCTTTCTTAATCTTACTCACTATACCAACATTAAATAAATAATCACAATAATTTGTTCTAAAGAACAACGTATTTGTTTAAATGTACGTTAATTAATACTTTCCTATTTAAAACCGTCCGGATATTTAAGGTTAGTAAAAAAGCACGAAAAATGTAATTCAACATTTTGTTATTAATCCAAAAGTTGCTGAAAGTTCTCTTCCACTTGATTTATCTCGGTGATATCATAAATCATATGTGATTGATTTGTGAATTTTAAAATCGTGAGACTTTTTGCGGCACCCTGTAGATTTATTAATTATTTTATGGCGGTTATTTTAATGTGACTCTTCGAATCCGCACAACAGAGTTCAAGTACTAACACTAATGTACGTAAGTGAAGCCTGAAATTGGCAAAAAAAAAAACGAAAATAGACTGAAATGCGGTTGAAATGTGGAAAATTAATGTAGAATAGAGTGAGGAACAAACGAATTAGGAGCGAACATAATTTTAATTAATTTTATCATTATCAGTTATCAGTAATAAATTGATATTTCTGGTTTTATTTACTAACTGAGTAACTGAGCCAACTAACAAAGTATAGTCAGGTAACTGAGATTACAACTAGTACCCCCATTTAGAAGTATAATATAATTATAAATAATGACGGGAAATGAATAGTTTTTATTAATATAACATATTTAAAAATCAAAGTAAATACAATGGCAAAATAATTAAATTTATATGTTAAATACTAATTAAATGTATTAATTAGAAAGATGTACATATAAAATATTGTTGTTACGCTACCGAGATTCGAATCTGGATCTCTTTTTCAATCCGAGGAAGGTGCATTAGCAACTATGCTACAGCGACAGTACTTTTGACGACATATTTTCGAACCAACATGTTACACTTTTTTAAATTAATACATTTATCGTTCCATTATTGTTCGAATCCCGTACAATATTTTGATTTTATACCTTAATAAAATTATATGTGTCGTTATAATATTGTTTATCAATTTCGTTATAAATTAGCGTAAATTGAATTATTTTTACGATATGGTATAATTAAGGTTTATTGACAAATTTTTACTATTAAAGGTTAACATTAATACACGACGGCCCGTAAGTCACTAAGGGATTAAAAGATTTAATAACTATATTATTCACAAATTATTTTTTAATTTACTTATCAAATTATAAAAATGATTTATTGGAATAAGGAGGAATAGAAGGGATAATTTGTATAGCGCCATTTCTATAAAAACATTCGCCACAAGGGCGTTTTATACATAAACTGTTTATAGTTCTACATTTTCTTGTTGTCATTGTTTTTAAAATCAAAAATTGTTATTTTAACTTATGGAAATGATTTTTTGAAAACATGCGATTTTAGTCTTTGATCTTCGATGGAGGCCAAAGAGTTCCATGCTTTTGAGCCTGCCACCGCAAATGCCCGTTCACTAAATTTAGATTTCTGGCAACGGTTAGTTGCCTTCTACAACCCTTGACGTCTACCATTCAAATTGTCTGGGATACGAAGGTCTTGAAGATACAGAGGCGCCGTGTGGCCTTGTACATCAACCAGCATATTTTTAATTCAACTCTTTTAGGAAACCGGTGCCAATGTAGCTCATGTAAAAAGGA
This sequence comes from Eubasilissa splendida, assembly GCA_031772225.1. Taxonomy (NCBI): domain Eukaryota; kingdom Metazoa; phylum Arthropoda; class Insecta; order Trichoptera; family Phryganeidae; genus Eubasilissa; species Eubasilissa splendida. The sequence goes on from CM062870.1 coordinate 10,229,022, forward strand.
TGTTATAAAGAGACATGATTGGATAAATTGAAGACGCCCCTTTAAGAAGATTCAACAATGGAAAATCGTGCATGAGAAGACGTAAGTATGAAAGTTGACAGGAATGTGTGGTATTCTATCCTCTCTACCTCCCCTACGGGGAAACGGTGTGATGTTAATTAATTAGTTAGTTTTTCTAATCAGATTATAATTATTTTCCTAGTTAGATTTATGAAATTAACACATCCAGTAAGAAAATTATTCATATAAGAAAAATCGTTTAAAAGATCCATTGAGATTCTAACATTAAAAAGTGTAATTTGATTTCATTTCGATACCAATAAATCAGCAATCACTATTAAAATAAATTTATTTTGAAGCTTGCATCAATATTAATATTTTTTATATAATTAATACACTAATAAAAACAATAAGTATTATATATTATATATTTTTTATATGTAAGCCTGTTAGTCGACTCTTACCTCGCTAGGTGCATATAAAGTACCTATTCTGAGGTGGATTATTAGTCAATCTTTGCCAAAAATTTACCTACGTACTTAAAAATTACATAATTATATATTTTTAATTGTGTTCTTATTTCATCAATCATGTAAAATAATATTTTGTACAATATTATTCCTCTAATTGTCTTTAAATGTTTCATAAATTGCACTTTAATGTTATAATAAGACTGTTAATAACGACCTGTTGAAAATGTATAATAATAAAAAATAAAAATAGGTGCGTAAATAAATAAGATTTATTTAAACGGTTTAATAAGTTGTGGCGTATTATAATTACAACAAATATTTTGTAATAATGTATTTTGTAATAAAAACTACAAATATTTTCGACCTAAATTATTTAATAGAATGCTAAAATATTTAAATCAATTGAATTGTCCCAAGAACGTGAAACTATATATTAAAACTTGGATTCGTAATATGGGTAGAGCCAGAATTGGTGCACTCACCCAAACATATTGACTCATACCTATATTAATTATTGCTACAAAGTGATCCAAAAATTAAGTCCACTTTAAAATTGTTCTTCATATACACCTTTTATATAGTAACAAATGTAATTCTATCTACTACTTGTAATTCTAATTAATTGAACAATTGCTTGTAAACTATGCCCGTCTCGACACAGAATTTCTCTAGTGAGACGGGCACAGTTCAAACAGATTTTTACATTGTATTATATAGTTACAAAAAAATAAAAATAATAATAATGTTATATATTATTGTGCGGTAAAATGAATGTAATTTCGTTCATATATTCCTAAAATAATAGCGTAATAATAGGATTGGACCGTATCTCTATAAAATATTTTAAATAAATAAAAGATACATGACCTAGAAAAATACAAAAAACAAATCTATATTTCAAAACAAATATAGATATAAATATATAACAAAAAAGATATACAGAAAAAAATTATTTATCGAAAAATATTAGAGTGGCTACCATTGTGTCGTTTCATTGAACGCCATACTGTTCTGGCCCGGTATACCAATATTACCTCGCTCAATTATATTATTATACATCTTAATATCAAAATGTATCACGAGATCGATAACTTAATTGTGCAAAAATACGTAAGATTCTGAAGGTCCCAAAGACTGCGATGGGCTGGCCACATTGAAAGGATGCCAGATGGACAGGACACCCAAGATCATGACCATGTTGATACCCCAGTGAAAGCGACCAAGAGGCAGGCCAAGGTAGAGGTGAACCGAGTGTGTGGAAGAAGACTGGTGCAGGATGGGAAGGTCTGGGATCTGGAGAAGAATAGTCAGTGAAGAATTGCATTTGTGGAAGATGCCAAATGTCAACCTGAAATATAGTGCCGTAAAATATTAATTAATTAATACAATAATTTAGTCATTATATTCATTAATAGATCTGATTGCATGTTTTATATAAAACATACTATCAAATAATAATAAATATTAAATTATAAAATCGTGATAATAATTCTCGAATTATTGTTTGACAGAAAATGGTTGCCAGCGCCATCTCTGAATACGTAGATAGTAACAAACCCCAGTTAAGGTTTAAAAATTTCTAGCGCCACCTCTTGGTGAGTAAGGTGGACCTCACTGAATCATTAAAATATTATTATGTTTCAACTACTAACAATATATTTTTATTTACATCGTGAACACGGTATTTAGAAGTCGATACAATCATAAAAAATAAATATATAGTTTAACGGTGGTACATTGCACGATTGTACAAAGAATTTTTTTTGAATATTTCTCTTCTGTGTGTCAATAGGCGTAGCTAAGAAATTGTTTAAATATCCAAGTTTCATACCGCGCGATTTAAACAACCCCTACTTGATGTCAACATTATCGTCATCTGTAGACGAGTAGATACTTAACAAACGTTAGTAAATAATGAGGATGTTATTATTTTTAGAATATTTATTCACTTATGTTATATAAATTATTTAATATTTCTGGTTTAGATTGAAATTAGATGTTACATATTTGTATTGCTAGATTTAACGGATGGACGTGTCTCCTTTAGTACAGATTTCGGTCTAGTCTAGACAGTGAACATCTCTTGCATTATGTACATACATATTACAGTATCAAAAAATAAAAACAACATAAATAAATAAAAAATAAGTTAATTTGTTAAAAAGCAATTGTACATCATGTGAAAGGCATATAATTTTTTCTTACTTTTAGTTAACAAATAATACCAATTAAAATATTTAATAAATGTCTTATTTTACTTTTAAAAACATATTTAATACTCGTAATATAACTCGTAATCGGTCGCAGATAATAATTATATTTAAAAATCCTTATTGCAATAATAATTCAAACTTATAATATTTTTTCATCATTCAAGTCAAATTTCTAGCGGAAGAGGCTCTGGAAAATGGAGAGAGAAAGATAGAGAATGAAGAATCTAAAAAATAATGATCTCAAATTTTAATTCTTTAATTTTAATTAATTCTAATTCTAGTGTACAAGCACTAGAAGAAGAAGAAATTATTAACATATTTATTATTTAAAAAAATAAATTATAAAAAACTTTATTATTTTTGCTACTACTTAATACAATTATATACCAAAAAAACCAATTTCAAATGCAAGTTACAAAAATAAGGGTATTAAACATAGAGCAAAAAATGGTAACAGATAATTTATATCCCATTGACAAAGACATGAATAAATATAATACAGATATAAGCATTTGATATGCTGTGTAACGGCGGGAAAAATTAAACATAACTTATTGTGAAAACTGTCACTTTGTGTATAAATGTGTGTGTGTGTGGAAGAGGGAGGGTGAATGGGGGGAGGCGAGTCTTATAAGTCGTCGCATCAGTTGGGAGCCCTCTTTCATCACAGCTCATGTGTAAACAGTTAACAATGTAGTGTAACAAAATAATAACAATAAAAAAGTAAATGTAGTGTTGAGATTTTTTTTTGAGTTTATTCTTATTGTTAACAAAAGTTGGCAATCATTTTGACTATCATCTTTTTTTTACTGCTGTCCAGCAAAGCTCTACAATAGACTGACTTTAGGTTCTTCAGCCATGATGTTCTCCCTCTTCCAGGACCCCGACTTTCAATAATCTTTCCCTGCATTATAAAGTGGCAGATCTCATACTTCTCTGGATATCTCTTCACATATCCGACATATTGAAGTCTTCGAATTTTAATGGTTTTAAATACTTTTTTTCTTTATTCATCCGTACCATAACATCTTCATTCGTAACTCTATCCATCCAGCTTGTTTTGAGAATTCTTCTGTAGATCCACATCCCAAATGATTCAATTCAATCGGTATATCACACAATTGGTAAATAAAAAAACTTCAGAATATATTCAATAATTGAACTTATCAAAATTGTAAAAACATATACACGGTGCGCCGTTAGAATCCGGACAAAAAAACGTTATTATAAAAAGTTGGTTATATAATCCAGTATACAAATATGCTGGGAACTTTCATTATATATAGCCATCCTGCGCCTCTATCATCTCCTCGATCCTCGCCCTAAAGCGCGAGCACACTATTTTCAACTGATCGCGGTTCATGGCCGTAAACTCTGCCTCGATAGCGGTCTGGAGGGAGTTGACGTTAGGGTGCCTAGACTTGTTGGTTTGTCTCTCGACTACGGCCCACACTTAGCAGTCCAAAGGGTTTAGATCGGGACTATTAGGAGGCCAAAAGTCCTTCGACCAAAACATGTCAACATTGTCAGAGAGCCAATTTTGGCGAGACTTTCGATAATCGCCGCTCTTCTATCGAACTCCATGCTTGGGTTGACAGGCTCATGAAAGTCTTACTGACATATTTAGCTAACTTTAGCGCCAACTAGCGCCTAACCCTGAATTCAAATATAGCGGGAACCTCAAGCACAATTTTGTCTGGATTCTAACGGCGCTACATTATTATTGCAATAGTTTTAAAGCAGTGCTATCCTGATTTATGGTATTGAAACTTTGATACATAAAATAAGTTTCATCCAGAGTCAGCAAACTATGGAAAAAATTATGCTGGAGAGTCATTGCGGGTTAAAATAAAAAATTAACACGTTTGCCTGAGGACCAAATCAGAAGAATTTATCAAATAAACTGAAATGTTCTGGACTATCAAATGAATGTGATGAGAAATAACTATGATCAGGTAGACAATAGCTGATCTCAGAACACTTATAATTATAAAATATAAGTCATTTATGTCATATATACAAGTCAACACATCCCGAGACACAGAGAAGCGATCGGCGATAACAGAGAATATATAGCATTGTGTATTGCTGTCTCTGGAATTGTACAAATGATGTTTTTACGTATTAACTTTGAAATATATGTATCCAATTAAAAACATTATTGAAAATTACGAACAAAGCATTCGTATTGTCATAATTTGACAGTTATATCATAGATAAGAAACTGACCATAGAGTGCGACGCGACATGACCATGAGACATACCTGGCCGTTTAATCAAGCATTATATAGCCATAATGAAACAACATCCAAGATTCGCAAGACGTCCAGAAAGTCATAGAAATAGATGAAAATAAATGGGGATACGTAATATAATTATTTTAATACTTCTGATTTTAATAATAACAGTTGTAGAATTTTTTTACTTTTGTTAATTATCTAACTACATCCTGATTAAAGTATACAATACGGTACCCTGGCCCAGATTACAATATTTATGAATTGCAAAATTAGTATGAATAATTTTGAAACTTTCAGGACTAATATCATTGTAATAATATTAGATCAAGACTAAATGATGAAATACTGTATCAATCTGGGATTATTATTTAGATTTTTTTATATGAGAAAACGAGCATTTCTTAATCTCAGGATTGATTCCAGGATCGAGAACGTCTAGGACAAAGTGTCCTAGCGCTTTAGTACAAAGAGATTTGACCTTTATTAAATAGGAAAATAAAAATAATTGTGTTAAAATTTAAAGTGTTTTTTCGTGCCATGTAGTTATTTATTTTTTGGCAAGAATACAATATGAACAAATCTCGTTAAAAAAATCCGATCCCTTAAATCCAATTATCATCGTCCGGCAAACGCAACCCTTGGAGTAAAAAATATTTATAACACAAATAAAAACGTTGCCGAAAAAAAAAACATAAAAGAAAAAGCAATCATGTCCAAAACTCGCTACAGACTTTCTGCGATTCAATGAACCAAAACCGACGTAATACCCTGGAAATATTTCACGTGGCGGGGTGAAAAAATACAAGGGTGGGGAGAGCACGTGGGGGGTGAAGAAAAAAGCAAAATACTTGCAAATGAAACGCTAACCGTGAATTAAAATACTCCGGTGGAAAAGTGGCGGTCGGAGAGCGTATGTTTCACTTAAAAAACAATTTATTTTTACGCTACGCCGCGTAGAGGGGTGCTACGCTCTACGGATGGCGGCGGTGGTCAAAGTGTTTCTTGACCCGACTTGGAAAATAATAAATAATATTGATTGTATTGAGAAATCAAATGACGCATGGGTATGGCGAAAAGTTCCGTGTCCAGACATTCCAGACAGATAAGATTTGTTAAGGAGGAGAACACATTCTTATTGTGTTGTAATTATTCAGAACATAGATCTGTGATATTTTAAATACTAATTAAATGTATTAATTAGAAATATGTATGTATAAAATCAATTTTATCGAAAAATATTATTGTTGCGCTACCGGGATTCGTGCCTGGATCTCTTTTCCAATCCGGGAGGGTGCATTACCAACTATGCTACAGCGACAGAATTTTTGACGACAAATTTTTTCAAATTAATACATCTATCGTTCCATTATTTGAAAGCCATATACGGAATATAAAATACCTTTGAGTAAACCATTAGCAGACACCAGAATTAACAATTTAATTTTATTATATTTTGGACACATTGATACAACTTTATTATTAGAACATAGGTCTGTGATATTTTAAATACTAATAAAGAACAGGTATCCAACAATTCCGGTAGCGCAACAACAATATTTTTCGATAAAATTGATTATATATGTATATCTTTATAATTAATACATTTAATTAGTATTTAAGATAAGATTTTGGAAAGCATATACATGCGTATATGAATATGAACATATATACTTTTTTAATTCTTCAAATAAATTATATTATTATTAAGGAGAACACATTATTATAAATTACATAATTCTATTTAAAATATTACGTAACTATATTCTGAAAAAATTGCGACTTCACAATAATAATATGTTCTCATTAATAACATATAAGTTGTATTAATGTTTGCAAAATTTAATAATGATAATAGATTTTACTCAAAGGTGTTTGAGATTAGATTGCTTTCAAATAATGGAATAACAGATGTATCAATTAAAAAGCACAACAAATAAGTTCGATAATTTACAATTCACTTACAGCTACAATTACAATTAAAATTTACAATTAACTTACAATTTTGACGTGGTTTAATATAACAGAGCACTTCTCCGGACAGGAAAGGTTTCTAGTTCGACTCCGGGTGGTCCTAGAAAGGGATATCATTCTTGGCACGACTTATATGCAATTATAAACAAATATGTACAATAGTTTGTTATAATTTTATAATTGCTGTAATTACCTATATTTTTTTAAATCTTTAATCGCAGACAACATTACGATACTAAACAATAAAATAAAATAAATTTCGCGCCACAGTTGTAAGCCCACTTTGGCGACTTGACAGAAACATGTGTCAGTACTTTCTGACCAGTGTTTTTTGCCACTTGCGGTTTCCGTTTCCCCTCCCCTTCTCACGACCGCCCCCTCCCCTAGGCCCCGTGGGGTCTTCACGGAGGCTTCGCAGGAAATTTATGAATCACCCCGACGGGATTTGTGGCGGTTTCCCGCGCTATTTACATATCGCGCGATTTTTTTTTTCCAATTTCGGAACGCCTCGTCCGGAAATAGGATTCCGATAAATTGGTAAAATTGTGAAATATATTTAATTTCATTTGTACCAGCATTTTTAGAGTGTTAGGGGTGATATTTTTGTGTGACAATTTTTTTGCAGATTGAAATACGTAAGGTATTAAAATTAAAAAAAAAAACATTATGTTAAAAACAAGTTCGTGGCGTTGATAAAAATTTACAGTAATAAAAATATTGCACTAGAAAAAATATTATATTATGTTATATCAATTATCAAATGCATGATAAGTAAGTACCTACCCAGGTTGGATACGCAAAGCTCAGTAGGTTCACATAAAAAAATGGAACGTGGAGAGAGCAATACGTTTTCAAATTCAACCAGGTGACAAAATGTCATGCAATTATAATATACCTTATTATATATTAAAAGTGTGACCGACGTACAGACCGCGAGAAATATTTCGAACAAAAACGACATATAAGAATCGTGGCTTGTGAATTTCTATTGAATGTAAGATTTCTCTCTTATCATAAACAAAAGAAAAGATGACAAATGTATTTTTGTCAATTTTTCATACTCGTAATTAAAACCATGTATACTTTATTTTAAATTGATTATATATTTACATACTGTTGTTGAATATATAAAAGAGGTAAGAGAGTTCTTGACAACACATTAGTTTTTACATACCCGGTTGTTTAATCACGCACTATACAGCCATAGCGACACTACGGAAGCCACATACAGAAAATCATAGATGTATATGGGAGAGTGTAATATTATTATGGATGTTGATGAGTTTTTTCAGTTTTATCTGAGATTTGCCGCCCGTTGAAAGTGTCGCCCTGAAGCTACGCATTTCTTCCATATTGGTTAAGAATGGCCCTGAATATTCCTTTAAAGTATACCTGTAGTGCCGGGCAAGACCATACTAAACAACTTTCATAGTGATAGATGCCTTAATAAACGTACGCAAATTTCGTTTAATTAATTACCTGCTAAATTAAGGAATTTTGACAATGTAAATACAGGTAAGAGTTTTCGTATAAACAATTGTATACCTGTATATAATAATTTATATGTATATTTAAAGTGAAATTATGCTTGAGAATTCAATTAAGTTACGTGAGTTAAGTTGTTCATAAAAATTTTGAGTGGGAAAGAATGGAAGATATTCGACGCCTTCGTTATGTGGTGATTATGACGAACGAATGTCTCCATTCTTCAGAAACTCTGCACTAAAGAACGGTTACCCACAACATGTAGGAAATTAAATATGATTATTTCGTTAGCCGTCTGAAATTGTTAAACTTATCAGTGAGATGTACGATAACCGACCATATATTTCTATACAGGATCACCAATGGTATGATAGACTGCCCCCGGATTGTTGGTCCGCTTGACTTTCACGCACCGTTGCGATCATCGAGACACAATTCATTGTTCTATTACCGTGGTAATGTCAGAACACATGCATTAACTAACTTCGCAGTCCCCAGATTGCATTCTTTGGGGAATGAATAAATTTAACTCTTTATAGAACGACATAATTACCATTTTTTTGTATCTCAACTCAATGGTGACGGATAAATTTATATTTATTTTTATTTATAATTTTTATTATAAAAACCATGCTTATTTACTTACTTACTTACCATCACGCCGTAAGCAGAGAGGATAGAGCGCCACACTCTTCTATCCTGACACACAATTCTCGCCTCATCCACATTCATGCTCGCCGATTGTTGAGGCTTCTAACAGAATCATCCTCCATTATCTGGATTACCTGGTCGTGTCAAGTCTTCCGCGGACGTCTTCTATTTCTGGTGCCATCAACACTCGGGTCATATATATTCAGTCCGGGATATCATCATGAAGGATTGCTCATGAACCCGAGTACGATTTAATTCCCATCTGCTCAACATGATCTTCACAATATGGGGAAATAATACTTTAATACTTTATCACGGACTGCGCCAATATGCAAGTAACTGAGTTTTGTTGCATTCGCCGTGGAATGAATCATCAAGTGGGATTCGACATGGTGACTCAAACTATTATAAACTTAATATAAATTGTGGATTGCTCCTCGAGTGCGAATTTGATTGTGATTTGGTGTTGTAAAATTTAATTCAGCTAGGGTCGAAATTTATAATTTATAAATCAGTTCTCTACTATAGTTTTGATAGCGCAAATTTATTCTAATCTTTTGTTGACGTAAATGTCATGTGTCGATGTTAACCCATTTTTTTAATCATTACTTAATCTTTATGCTGTGAAAATTTTACTAATTATAATGTTGTAAAATCGCAGACTTAATCTTCTTTATTTTCTTTTAAAATCAGCAATATTATCTTTGCGGTTAAGATTCATATTTTTATTTATTATCTTTGTTTTATTAACCACCAGGATGAGTTTAAATACATCTGCCGGTTTCGAAAAATACCATTTTCTTCTTCAGGATGTCATAACTAAAAGACAAAAACATTAAAAACATTAGACCGGCATTTTATACAAATAATAGTATAGGAAATTTCACTCATAAATTTTAAAGACAAAGATGACAAATTTAACAATTCTGGTGTCTATAAACTTAGTTGCAAGGATTGTGCTGCATTTTATATTGGTAAAACGGGTAGAAATTTTAATATAAGAGTAAGGGAGCATTTGAGATGTTTGAACAATAGTGGGTTTTCAGAATTTGCTAATCATTTGATAGAAAATGGTCATGATTTTGATAAAAAATTGGGATTGTTAATTTTGCATATAAACGGTGTCGGTGACAAATTAAATAATTTGGAATCGTTGGAGATAAATAAAGCGTGTAAAACTAATCAAAAAATTATAAACAACCAATTAAATTTAACGAGTCACATTCTAAAATTTTTTCCTAAAAATTATTCGAGTAAATTTGTATTAAGTAATGATTTGGTTAGGTACTAAAAAAAATTTTTTTTTTTTTTTAAAATAGATTTTGTCAAAGAAACAATATATTTTTTAGTTAGTTATGACATCCTGAAGAAGAAAATGGTATTTTTCGAAACCGGTAGATGTATTTAAACTCATTTTAGTGGTTAATAAAACAAAGATAATAAATAAAAATATTCTTTATTTTCCTTGAGAATGATTGTCGGGAGTAAGTGGGAGACAGATTGGCGAATTCTGTGCATTGAACCCACGTGTCTCATGCTCTGTCTTGGGTGAACCGGTAGACGTTACGTCGGGCACGTCACATTTTGGCTCCCAACGTACGTGCATGCCACAATGTATATAGTGTAATATGCTTAGTTTTAATATTAACCATGTCAGAAATATAGGCATTTAAAAAAAATCGTAATAACACAATTATTTTGATTAATTGAAATATTTTATTGATTCCATATTATATATTGAATAAATAAAATTTGAGGTCACCGATTGTTTCGGATTCGTAAAACACATTTTTGGCCCGTGTTATTGACACCTTTCCGCGTCCAAATTATACACACCCACAACCTTTTCTTTATGCTCGTCTTTAGTGTGAATTATAACCTTGAGGTCAGCAGACGTCAACGTGACCGATACTTGTTAGATCGCGACACCGCGATAGCATTATCGTTGTGGACATTCAGCTCCAGTGCACCAGCACTATATTGAATGCACTGCGTGCCGTTTGTGTGAATCTCAGCGACGACTGCAGGGTGACGGAGGCGTCATACATAAGGTAAGGAGAGCAGTCATCCGAATCACTGTTCCCTGAGATCCACTGGTCGTTCGACTGAAATCCCTATCCATCATCAACCCTTATATCCAAGTTCCTTTATTTCGTTCCTCTCCCACTCCTCACGCCCCCCTGCAGCGATTCCGACTTACGACCGGAATCCACGGGACGCGTGACCCGGAGATTACGCAATTCGTTCACTAAATCCTATCGGCGCAGGATTTACGTCTGCTTTACACAGATTTTTGAGTGGCCAGACAATTTTTTGTTAGATTACCACTCACCATTCACTACAAGATGGCCACACTATATGAATATCTCTGACTTTGCATGTGGTGAGTCAACAGATGAACGAAACCATTGCGCATGCGCAACATTTCAACCGCAGCACTACATCGGAAATATCCGGCAACGGTACTTACTTAAAAAACGCGCTTCGTATATACATATTTTTTTATTCATTTATTATTATTACACGCCCTATTCGGGCATTAACATTATTTGTAAAAGAACAGAAAATTACAACAGAAGTGCAATACACAAAGAAAAAAATTACATAGAGTCAGCATGTTTTTACATAATTAAAAATAAATAATGAATATAAAATGTGAAGTAGTCATTTATCCGTCACCATTGAGTTGAGACAAAAAAAAAATTGTAATAATGTAGTCCTATGAAGAATTAAATTAACAGAAAAAATGTCGACTACCTCCGCATATTCATTCCCCAAAGAATGCATTCTGGGGACTGCGAAGTTAGCTAGTGCATGAGTTCTGACATTACCCATGTAATAAAACAATGAATTGTGTCTCAATGACCTCAATGGTGCGTAAAAGTCAAGCAGACCAACAATTTGAGGGCAGTCTATCGTACGAATGATCATCTTATATAGAGATATAAGGTCGGTCATCGTACGTCTCACCGATAAGTTTAACAATTTCAGACGGCTAAGGAGATAATCATAATTGATATCCCAGAGCGTATATTTAATTTAAAATTAATGAATCTTAGGAACTTTCTCTGGATTCTTTCAACTTCCGTCGAGTGTACCGTACTTATTTAGGGTGCCCTTTTTACATTCTGCATTGGGGTCCGATTTTTGTAGTTACGCCACTGGTCATGATAGATGGGTGTGGTGATATATTCTACAGTCAAATAATAAGTTAGTTAGTTATTAAAGGTAGTGTAAAATGAATAAAATGACATATATTTCTGGGGTGCTCGTTGGCGGAGTGTCGGCCCGAGACGCCGGCGCGTAGCTCGCGCCATAAATCAAGCAGAGCTACCCCCGGCAGTCCTCATTCGGGGCGGTTTCCTTTGATAATTTCCCTCTTACCAACTAATGAGAATTTTCCCCCCTCAGCGATATTTTGTTATTTATGTTAAAGATAAACAAAGAGGCAGCCTCAGCTCGCAGCGCCCGGGGCGCTCGGAAGCACAACAAAGCTAAATATCTTTGTAGAAAGTAACTGTATAAATTTCCGTTTCCATCTTGCGAAACATCCACAAAGCTTGAGCAAACTAGCCAAGTTTCAAGACGTACATATTGTGATATTCTTGGAAAATTGCGAAATACCGCCCACTAATACGTATATATACAATTTTCACATCCTTAAATATTATACTTCTTATAAATGTTGATTATTACAATTATTATAAACAAACTAAGAGAAAACCAATCGCCAATCGCCGATTATTTACTGCTAACACGAACGAAAACTGCAAAATACAGCCTCATTAATAAAGGGTGTTTTTTAAGAGGTATAGAACTGTAAAACGAAATAAAACACATAAAAATCGTGGTAATGGCTTTATTAGAAAGATAATTTTATGCCATTAGTTTTTAAATATGATTTCACGTATATGGGCGCTGCGGCTGGCTCGAATAAAGCGCAAACTAGAAGTCCAATTTTCGACAACTTTTTAGAGCAGCTGGGGACGTATATCGGCAATAACACGACGAATATTGGCTTCCAAGTCGTCTATTGTATTTAGTTTATTGGCGTAGACCATCGACTTCACATATCCTCACAGAAAATAATCCAAATTTATAATTCACACGTCCACGGAGGACAATTCACAGGTCCGTTACGCGAAATTATGCACTCATCAAATGTTTCCTTCAATACATAGATTGTGGCGCGCGCCGTGCGGCATGTTGCGCCGTCTTGTTGAAACCACAGCTCTTCCACATTAATGCCATTCAATTGGGGAACGAAAAAGTCAGTAATCTTGGATCTATTGCTGTGCACGATAGCGAATCGATGTCTCTGCGGATGCGTATTATCTATTAAAGTATGCGTGGTGCAAAAACGATTCTTAGTTATTCAAATTACTTACTCGGATAAGTTTCGCGAATTGAACAACAATTTCATAAATAAATTTGCACAATTATTTAGAAAGCAACTTATTTAGGTCATTCATCATAAAAAATTGCTCATAAAAGATATAAACTAACTAGGGATATAAATGACTTTATAAAATTTAGTGAACTAAGACTTAGATCAAAAAACTTAGTTAAAATATGTAATAAATACTGTATTAGTAATTTTAAACAAAGAGCCACCTCTAATCCTCAACATATTTTCAAATTCTCAAATACGCTTAATAATAAGAAAATTGGAATTCCGTCAATAATGTATTATAAACACACAATGGCTGATGACCCTCAAAATGTTGTAAAAGTCTATGAAAGTGCAACAGATTATCCACTGCATAGCGTGAATAATAACGTTCAGATTGAACTTGATAATTATACATTTAGCGAGGGTGATATCAAAAATAAGATTAAATTTCTGGATCCAAACAAATCTGTTGGACCTGATAATGTGCCCACAATTTTTCTCATGGAATGTATCTCGGCATTATCAAGCCCATTAATAAAAAATTTTAACCTCTCACTGAGTACTGGAACTATTCCTGATCGATGGACACATGTGAAAATGGCAAACCAAACTGAGCACAAATCAGCTGTCGCTGGAAAAAGTGTTTCCAATTCGAAATGCAAACTTCTAATAAACATCCTTTATATAAATAAATTTCACTAAATTACACATTTTTTAAACACATTGAGTGTTTCCACAAAGAACGAGCTTTGATTATTCCGATTCTTAGCAATATAAACATATAATTTAAAAAAATTAGATACATTAAAAAAATATAGTTAATTTAATTTGTATTAATAAAAATACCAAAAGTTAAATTAAGTTAAGTTAAAAAAATGCAACTTCACAACAAAAATGCGTTCTCCTTTTTTAGATATTATTATATTATTTTTATATTATTATGTTTATTTTCATTTGTACCCTGAACACTGTGTGAGATGATTCAGACATATATATTACATAAATTAAAGTACGTTACGTTTATGGATAAATGTGTGAAAGAACTGGAATGTATGAATGTAGGAGCAAAAATGGGCGATTTGATTGTATGCTGTTTATTGTACGTCGATGATGCAGTACTAATGGCGAATAATGAACAAGAACTACAGAATCTGGTGAGTAGAATGTACGATGTATGTAAGGAAAGCTACCTCATGCTGAATGTTAACAAGTCGAAAGTGATGGTATTCGAGAAGGAAGAAAGCAAATACTTGTAGGTAATGAATGTTTGGAACAAGTAAATGAGTTTGTATATTTAAGAAGTATGTTTGATAGAAACGGATAGGCTGAGAATGATATCGAAAGGAGGGTGACTGCAGGAAATAAAGTGAATGTCGCTTTGAATGGAATTATATCTAACGGGAATTTGTCAACCGAGGCAAGACTAGCGGTGCACAATGGAATCCTGGTACCGACACTGATGTATGAAAGTGAAGCCTGGAGCTGGCAGAAAAGGAACGAAAATAGACTGAATGCAGTGGAAATAAAATCACTTAGTCGTATTTGTGGCAAATCTATTTATGACAGAGTAAAGAATGAAATAAGGAAAGAATGTATAGCTGATGTTAGTATAGTGAGTAAGATTAAGAAAGGATCACTTAGGTGGTTTGGTCTTATGGAACGGATGAATGAGGAGAGAATGGTATGAAAGATATATGACGCAAGTGTTAATGGCACCATAAATAGAGAACGTCCGCGGAAGACTTGACACGACCAGGTAAACCAGATAACAGAAGCTGGTTCCGTTAGAAGCTTCAACAATCGGCGAGCTTGTATGAGAAGATGTATGTAAGTGGATGAGGCGAGAATTGTGTGTCAGGACAGAAGAGTGTGGCGCTCTATCCTCTCTGCCTAGCCACGCAGGGAAACGGCGTGATGGTAAGTAAGTAAATTTATACCACGATCTATCAAATAAATATCAAACTTACCATCACAACGTTTTCAGAATATAGAGACGCCACACGCTTTTGTTCTGACACACTTTCTCGCCTCATTCACATGCATACATCTTCTCGTGCAAGTCTTTCGTGATGCTTCTAACAGTACAGTATTCGAGTATCTGGTTTACCTGATCGTGTCAAGTCTTCCAGCTGACGTTTGCTACTTCTGGGGTCATCAATACTTGCATCAGTTTATTCATATGTTTTATATGACCAAACCACCTAAGGTATCATTTTTAAATCCTATTCACTGTGCTGAGATCAGCTTTACATTCTCTTCTACTTTCTTCATTCTTTACTTTGTCACAAATGGATTAATAATATATATTTAATAAAATCATTATAATTTTTTTTACATTTTTAAATTTACATTTCACTCCTTGCATTAATTTTTGCTATATCGTTTACACTGATTCAATTATTATTAATTGATTTCAGTGCCGATAAATCGGTGTTTATTAGCAAAATTACATTATTTTGTATCTTGCATCAATAAAAACATTATTAACATAATTAATACACAATAAAATAAAATAAGTATTAAATATTATCTATATGCAAGCCTGTAAGCCACTTCCTATCTCACTAGGTGCATATAAAATACATTTTCATAATCAACATAATAAATCAAACACGATTTTTTTGGTTCTACTTAATTAATTGTATGATCTAAGTCTTAGATTGAGCTGTTTAGGCTATAAAAAAAAGTTGTGTATGCGTTAAGTCAAATTGCGGTGTCGTTCATGAATTAATTTGAGAACAAGAGTCTGGGAAAAGCTTGTAAATATAAACGGCATTGTCTCAGTGCCGCAGCAGAAGGCGAGGCAAGATGGCGGACGCGCGCACTTCCGCCTCCCGCGCGCCCGGAAGTCGCTCTCCCGCCAAATGAAATTTAAAGACAAATCGAATTACAGAACGGAGTGCGGAAGCCTCGCGGGCCCGACCGGATGTCGGCAAGCTTCGAGAAGCTCCTATCGGAAAAGTTTCCAACTACAGAGTGCTCACTGCTCGCGTGACTTGTGTAACGTTGTTATTGTGGCGGAAACACGGCCTAATCAAATAAATATTGCAGACGAAAAACGTCTTACTGCTAACCGGATGAAGGTTTGATCTCTCGTATCAGAGATTTATCAATAAAGGTAGGTATGCAATGATAATAACAACCTTAAGAAAGGGTATTCCCCTATTTGTTTTTAAAAGTTTTTTTATATCGTTCCTTAAGTTTTTCTAGATTATTTAATTATCTGTCGTAAGCTGTATATTTATGGGCAACATTGCAGTGTCTTTTGCTCGCTCATAAAATTAATCTCTGAAATAAATACAATATTTTTTCAAAATAGTGAACAATGAGACAGATTTTTTTTTAAACTGTTGGAGATATAAAATAATCAGGTAATTTTAATTATATGTAAGTAGGTGTCTAGGTAATAATTACAATTATTACATTATGATGGTTTTAAATCAAAATATTGAGTTAAATTTTTTGACGATTCATTTAGATATTAAAAAGAGTTTATGGTACGAAGAACAGAAAAATTGTTAGCTCTATAAAGTAACGATATTAAACAGAACGCTGATAGAATAGTAAATCGTCACGTGTAAAAAATATGGGATGAGATTCAAAATAGACGTGCAGCTGATTTTGGTGCCAATTCTAGGACGAACGTTAAACATTTATAAATATAGGTACATTAAAAAATGATTAGGAAAAGACCTTGAGCGAAATTAGCAACCCCTGGCGCTTCGCATCCCCACCCTTTCTACTTGCACCCCTTGAAGGAGGCGCCGACGGACGCTGCAGGAATACCGTATCGCGCTATTCATCAAAGTCAAAGATGCCTCATTTCTTGCATGGAAGATGTGTGTGATGGGAAGTGACGCAGTCGTCTCCCGAGGGTGCGGGGTGTGGGGTTGAGGGTGGAGGTAGTCGCCCCAGACCCTTTCACGGTGGGAATTCTTAATTCGATTTAATCTCACAGAGACGAAGTGAGAACGGTGGACTTCTAAGAAAGTAATATTTGTAACATTTTTAAATTATGATTTTTAACATAAAACGACTTTAATCAAGGATTTAATTGATTTTAATAAATTGCTTTCGTCTTTATTATTGTTTTGAAATAAACGCAGTTGTGCAATCAATTTTTGTGGTGGTCACGAGGAGATGGCGGGAGGGTAAATTAAATTAACGTCTTTCTATATACAAATTCACACATTTATTTATAACACAAGGAAATATGAAAAATTATAATTGCTACTTATACCTAACCTTAATTGAAAGCGGGCACATTAATTGTTTTTCCCACTCACTTTTGTCTGTTTTCACATTTGTAGCCTGCAGCGGGCGCGTGCGACAAATTGCGCCTGGAGCCCGTCCCCAATCAAGTTCACGGACGCGGGCTTTGCAGCTTCGCTCGTCATGTGCTCTCCGTGGCCGCGTCCGGTCATCTTGTGATGGGTGGCCTCCGGTCCTATAGCGTGAGCGGCAGGAATATCCGCCGCTTGCCTCGTGTCCAAGACAAGGTCCTCGGATGCCTTCCAAGAGGCACACGTCACAGCTTTCCGGCGGCTTCGTCTCGAGGCGAAATGGCGGTCGGTATGGAGTTGCCCGAAGGCCGGCCACAAAGCAGCAGGTCCGGTGCGTTGAACAGGCGTAGAGCGAGAGGCTAACTTCGGCTTGGGCAGAAACCCATGTCGACCAATGCGAGAGGGAGGGGGTAGCGACCGTTCGTCCGCTGTGGATGCGTGTTAGTAGCGGGATGAGGAGGGGCTTACATCGATTCAAGATTCAAAAATATTTAAATATGTATTTTAAATTTCGCGCCAAAAATAATAAATTCAATACGTGAACATCATGCAGATGCGGCCATAACAATGTTAATATATTTTATTATGTTATAATTTGTCTATTTTCTTCTAATAGCACAAAAAAAGCCGCTGATAGCTAGTACAGAGATGTAAATATATACAAATTAACTAATCAACTAGGAAGATATACAGAAAATTTAGTTGCCGCCGGGATTGGACCCTGAAATGAGTTATCCAGTTTCGCCACACCAACTGAGTAAGTTGACGACAAATTTTCAAACTCATATGTTGCAGTTCTTTCAAATTAGTTGATCTATTCGATAAACTGATTTTTTCTGTTCATCGAAATTAAACTGTCGCTGCAAAATTGTAGGCCAGCCCGATAAATATGGTCTTGAGAAAAACGCCGCATCACGTGTGGCAAGTTAGCGCATTACGTTTTATCTAGTTCTATTTGTAATCACGTATTAAACTGTAACTTTTCTGAAAAAACTATGTGATTTAACCGTAATTACTTTTTACTAATCCATGTGTTCAACTACTATATTCCTCCATTTTTTAATAATCTATTCGTTTGACAGTTCATCATTCAATATCACACTTCACATTACCTTCTAATACTTTGTCATACACAACTAACTTCCAAAATATGAAGCGTCGATAACGTACAAGAAAACAAAAATATATATATACCTACATGAATAATTATTTCTACTGGCTTATCCAAATAATAATATTATAATTTCTTGGTTCGATCTTTATAACTATCCAACGATCGCCGGTTCCTGTCTATTGCCTATTCACTAACCCCCCCCCCCCCACTATAACCAGAACACGATATTTTCTGTGGTGTATTATCTATGGTATTTTGGTGTGTTGAAGTAGTACCTTAGAACTGAAAGTATCGTTTATGGTGGTATCATCGTCCTGCTGTATGGGGCTGATAGTGTTTTGTTTGTGTGTAATCGGTTTCTCGCTACTGTGCGAACCGATTAGTACTGTACACAGTGCTATTGTGTACGGTGCTTATTTGACACTTCGCGCTATCACCGAAGTGTATGTCCAAAAGTGCTGCATACGCACCATCGGAGTACGTGTCTTGGAGTCAGAAAATCTGTGGGTCCAGTGGATCCAGATCCAAATACCGAAGGTCGGTCATGTTTTTTGATTCCGGGTGGTTCTTCAGCCGCTCCTTGTCCCCTATTCCTATCTCTCTTCCGAGTTCCTTCCATTCTTTTTGCATCTAATATTTCCCTACTCCTTTATTCAGACAGGGGTTTTAAAAAATAATCACATTTAACGTTTCCATAGCCATGCAGTAACACAAGCCTACTACTACCCCAATTAAATCTGCAGTACTTCCTACAAGTACAATCCTGTGTAAAATTGTTACATTGAAAAAAATACCATTTGTAATAAGGAAAACAATAATTCCGCATATTAATATCACAATGAAAAAAATAACAAACGCTCCCTACAATTATGTTCAATAAAAAATTACAATATTAAAATATGAATTTCATTGACGTATAAAAATAAAATACATCCAAAGTGACAAATAACACAACCGCCACTGGCGTCTCACCGCACGCAGTAAAACGTGTCCTGAGAACGAGTTTAATGACACAAAATGTAACATGTCACCATCCCTCAACCCCCTCCCCCCTTTGCCTTTGTATCCAGGATGCCATTAGGAGGCTCGCAAAGTTGCCGGCGTTCCTGCTCAAGGATTGGATAAAGGAAAATTTAAATTAAGATAAGGGAAAAGCGGGAATTCAATTTTCGCCGTGCACCCCGAAGGAAATAAGGGATTCTTGGAAGCGAATACAATGAACCCAGTAATTTAGACGATTCGTACATTTATATATACATGTCTATGAATATATGTTTATATAAATACTAATAATTGACTACATGTTATACATGAATATATGTTTATATAAATAAATGTTAATATGTTAATACTTGACTATATGTTTATATAAATAAATGTTAATATGTTAATACTTGACTATGTGTTTATATAAATAAATGTTAATATGTTAATACTTGACTATATGTTTATATAAATAAATGTTAATATGTTAATACTTGACTATGTGTTTATATAAATAAATATGGCGTGCAGTAGGTATAGACTTAGGTTATGCTACATAGGTTTATGAACTTTCGTTTAACCGATGTTTTTAGGTAAAATGAATCCATCATAATAAAAATGCATTATCCTCGAAAGCACAGAACAATCATGAAAACAACACGTTTAGTAAGGTAGTCAAATTTGCGAATTAGTAAATAAGGAAGTAGATGCTTCGATCAGGTCAAAGCCAAGTTCAAAACCTTTCAAATGTCATTCTGTTAGGAAATAGCATAAGTAATGACTCCGTATAACATGGATCAGCTGATCCATTTCTGACTCTGCCGAGTGGAATTTTCAATTCAGTAGGTAGCAATTGTATGGCCTAAATAGAACGATAGATTAAAATAGTGGCTAGCAATTTTAGTAGCTATAAATGATGAAACAGTGCTCCGGTGGCATCACCCTAATGCATACAAAACTACGCAATTAATTTATCTACTGATACACGGTGGGCGCTAGCGTGATTATAACATATATT
Source organism: Eubasilissa splendida (assembly GCA_031772225.1). Taxonomy (NCBI): domain Eukaryota; kingdom Metazoa; phylum Arthropoda; class Insecta; order Trichoptera; family Phryganeidae; genus Eubasilissa; species Eubasilissa splendida. The sequence continues at coordinate 10,249,847 of CM062870.1, forward strand.
ATGGATTATTTAATTTATAAATATGAATTAAATATATTAATTATAAAGATATACATATAAAATCAATTTTATCGAAAAATATTGTTATTGCGCTACCGGAATTCGAACCTGGATCTCTTCCCTAACCGGGGGAGGTGCTTTATCCAACTAAGCTACAGCGGCATTATTTTTAGCGACAATTTTTCGACCCTATATGTTACCTTTTTGAAATCAATACATTTAATCGTTTCATCATTTGACAGAGCTATCTACCTTATTTTTACAGAATCTCAAAATACCTTTAAGTAAATCTGATAGTAGATAAAGCATCTCCCCCGGTTAAAATTTATATTTGTATAATAATAATTTATATTTGTTTCCCAGAATTTTTGGTAATGCACAGCTTTTTTGCTTGTATGCAGTGCACGCCCCTGTTATGTACTAATCCCCGTCCCAGGACGAGCGCTAAAAATGTACGTAGAGTAGTTTGACAGAGAAAAAATGTAAAACTGATCTTAGTATAGTTGTAATGTTGAAAAAATAACAATTTTTCATTGAAGTGCACACCCAAATCCCGCATAACTGCTTATATCAAAATTGTTCGGTAGCACAGCACCATATAAAAAGCAAATTTAGGTTATTTTGCAAAGTAATACAGTCATTTATATGTCAAATTGCTTTATATATTTTAAGACCATCTGCAAAAAACAGAACATAAAATTATATTCATAGATAGTCGCCTCAGTATAATTTTTCTGTCACCAGGGGTCATCGTGTGAAAGTTAACAAAACGACCCTAAAACACGTTTGGATTGAATCAGGGAAGAATGAGTGGTCAGCTATTTTGAAGGGGTGATACTGCCCTCGGGAGAAGTTCAAAAGGGGTAGGTTTTAATAACCTGTTCAAGAAGAATACCCCATGAGGAGTAATGCGATATTCAATAGATTCGTCTTCAATGATCCACGGTTTGATGAAGGTTTTATTTTTAATATGTACTAGTAACTGACATTGATAAATTCAGTAGATTTTAACGCGTAGTGAATAAAAATTACCGTTTGAAAAAAAAATAACAGAATATTTTTTCTTATATTGTAGCTATAATATGTATCTATAACAAGAATTGAGAGAAAAAAAAACTAATAATTATTTTTGATGTGTTAAATTTCGAGTACCTTCCATAGTAAAAAGACATTGTTATTAAGATTAATTATAGATATCTTATAGAGACGAAGCTATATTATATTATATGGGAAGTATGGAAGTATGGGTATTACAGGTCGTAAACCCTGAAATTTCCATACTTCCCATAAAATATAAAATAAATAGCTTTTTCTCTATGAGATATACAGGGTGGCCTAAAAAAGTGAGAACATTTCGTAAAATGTGATATAATTACATCAAAATTAGTTTAACTATATCAACAATAGCTCAAATAGTTTACTAATTTACTTACTTACCTATTTCCGGTCGCCATCTTTGATCATTAATTTTTACATTGTTTATATTTGTTTTTTTTCAAATTGTTGATTAGAATGACAAAAATCACTGCAGAAGACCGTATTCTGAACAAAAATTTGCGAATTGAAAAACGTTGGGGTGTTAGGAAAATGATTAAAGAGTTTCAAAACAAAGCCTGGAGTATAGCTAGACATTACAGCAGGACGGAGCTCCACCTCACACAGTCATAAATACAATCAAATTTCTTCATCGTGAGAATGTTAATTTCATCGAGCCAGGCATGTGGCCATCGAACAGTCCAGATTTAAACACAGTGGATTGTGCAATATGGGGGTGTTTTGATGATTTCTGATTAGCTAAATATTGTGCAAAAAAAAAATACATTAAGAATTATAATTAATTATATTATGAATAAATATGAATTAAATATATTAATTATAAAGATATACATATAAAATCAATTTTATCGAAAAATATTGTTGTTGCGCCACCGGAATTCGAACCTGGATCTCTTTCCTAACCGGGGAAGGTGCTTTATCCAACTAAGCTACAGCGACATTATTTTTAGCGACAATTTTCGACCCTATATGTTACCTTTTTGATATTAATACATTTAATCGTTCCATCATTTGACAGGGCCATCTACCTTATTTTTACAGAATCTCAAATACCTTTGAGTAAACTGATAGCAGACGCCAGAATTATCAATTCATTTTTATTAAATTTTGGACACATTGATACAACTTTATTATTTAGGAGAACACATTCACAATAAGAATGTGTTCTCCTAAATAATTATATTATGTTTTGAAATAACTCATGTGTTACGAGATTTTCTCACTTTTTTTGGGCCACCCTGTATATAATTTGTCTTACAATTACATTTCTTCCTTCCTTCCCAGTATTCACATGTATTTTATAATATACGGAGCATTTGCAGTTCAATGACGCAACATATAAATTATGGTTTATATTATAATTAAAAAAATAGACATTAAAATTCATCATATACGTTCACTATTATGCGACTACCTAACGCAGCCTATAGATACTACAGTAGGTATAAATCGTACATTGCCAATGAAATACAATAAATGTAAAAATAAGATGTTATAGCATATATCTGAACATATACATGAATATGAATTAAATATATTAATTAGAAAGATATACATATAAAATCAATTTTATCGAAAAATATTGTTGTTGCGCCACCGGAATTCGAACCTGGATCTCTTTCCTAACCGAGGAAGGTGCATTATCCAACTATGCTACAGCGACAATATTTTTAACGACAATTTTCGAACCTATATGTTACCTTTTTGATATTGATACATTTAATCGTTCCATTATTTGAAAGAGCCATCTACCTTATTTTTACAGAATCTCAAATACCTTTGAGTAAACTGATGGCAGACGCCAGAATTATCAATTCATTTTTATTAAATTTTGGACACATTGATACAACTTTATTATTAAGAGAACACATTCTTATTGTGAAGTTGTAATTATTCAGAACATAGGTCTGTGATATTTTATTAATTCATATTTAAAATATCACAGACCTATGTTCTGAATAATTACAACTTCACAATAAGAATGTGTTCTCCTAATATACATGAAGTATAAAACAATATGTAAGAATATAATTACACACATTAACTTAAATATAAATAAATATTTAGCACCGATATATATAATCATGGTTTCAAGACAAAGACTCGTGTAAAAGTTTTTCATAGCTAAATAATGAATTAGGGAAAAATGTGCCCCTTATAACAGCTTTTATATTGACAAACAGGTTATTAAAAATCATCCCTGTTTTATATTGTCAAAGTAAAGGGCAGTTCAACCCCTACTCGCAACTGACCACTGGCTCCATGACAATATAAACAAGTTTGTAGAAGGTCATCGTGACGATATTCTCTTTCACACGATATGGTGAAGTTGTCTGTATGCATAATATTTTAGCAATATTTGAATATGTCCAAGAACACACGATAACTAGATTTTCACATGCAAAGGCGCTGTTATTAAACAAATAATATATCTCATAGAGATGAATCTATTTAAAAAATAATATATTTAATGGAAATATATGGAAGTATGGGTAATTACAGGGCTTACGACCTGTCTTCGGCTGGCTTAAGTGATCACTTTATATAAATATAACGTTCACCATTCTTACCCATTAATTAATCTCCATGTCTATCAAATTTTTGAGAGTTGTATACATGTTAATAATTATATTATCATTGTGATATATACTGTTTCAGGGAATTGAATTATCAATTTTGGTCCATAAATGGCGATAGTGTAGTGTTTCTACATATTAACATATATACAACTTCCAAAAATTTCATAGATATGGAGATTGATTAATGGGTGAAAATGGTGAACGTTATATTTATATAAAGTGATCACTTGTTTCACAAAATTTTAAATTATATTATAAATTTGAATGATAACATTTTCGAATTTATGTATTATATTTTTTATAAAAATTTTGGTTGCATCTGGTATCGACCTCGGTACAAGCAAATGTGAAAATAAAACACATGGTAATTGTTTACGCGCCTTGTTACTTCGATTGGCACCACTGGGTTTCCTGGTTTATAATAATGTACATGTGTGTGTGTGTGTGAGAGTATTGCCGCCCTTTTTTCGGAAAGCTAAGAAGACGGTAACCGACAGGCGTCATTCTTATTACATCTCGTGCTTCGACCAGTCCAGCGGTCCAAATAAACCACCAGTACGCGCTTCGGTCGGTTGAAATCTAAAGAAGACAACCCGGCTAAAAGAACAACAACATCGGACCATAAAGACAGCAAAATTAAAAAGGTTAGTGCGGTTTATATATCATATGTGTGCTTATTGTTAATCGGAAACCTGAGAACCAGCTATCGAAGGCATTTACATAAACAATAATAGTGAGATACAATAAAATTATTACGAAATTTTCTAAATCAGATTTCATGAAAAGATAAAATAAGAAAATATTTATCCCAGATCAATAGATGACTCAGAATCTAATGTTCTCGATATCGTATTATAAAATAGAAGCATGGACACTTACGGAAGAAATGATAAGGCGGTTTGAGCATTTGAGATGTGGATCTACACAAAAATGCTCAAAATAAGCTGGATGGTTACGAATGAAGATGTTATGTTTCGGAGAAATAAAGAAAAAGAAGTATTTAAAACAATACAAATCAATATCTCGGACTTGTGATGAGATATTCAGAGAAGTATCTTGCATCTTATGATGCATGGAAAGATTGCTGCAAGTCGGTGCTCTGGAAGAAAGAGAACATTATTGCTGAAGAACCTGAGGCAATTATTTGGCCAGTTTACTGTAGAGCTGCACCGGGCCGCTATGAACAAAGTGATGATAGCCAACGCCCATTGAACGGATAGGGCACAAGAAGAAAAATGAGATAGATAACTCACAATTTTATACAAATGATTTATCTACATCTGGAATAGCCGTGATTTCTACCAGTTACAATACAACAAAAAAAAATCAATCGCTGTTTTATGTAGTGTTTTTAAAATAGTTTAGATAAAAATGTATTGTACGTTAGAGGTCAGTCAGTTGTCCAGAAGGGGTCGAAATATCCCTTAACAAAAGAAAGGTATAATCGTGGAACCTGTTTCAGTTCCCAAGACACGAAGGGATGACATTGCGATTTTAACCTGGTGATATCATATTCAAACAGCCCGTACGTAGCTACAGTGTTATTATGAAAGAATGTTTGCAACGACAATAAAAAATTTAAATTGTTGTTTTCACGTAATCTTTTGTTAATCTTGGCGTGCCGCAAAGCTCTAACGACTACACGAGATGGTGATTAGAAACATTAAAGACATCTAATATATTTCTCTGTTATAAATAATTAATAGAAAATATTGATAAACATTATATCACATACTAACCATAATGACGTTTTTCTGCGTGGAAAAGCGAATATAATAGAACGCCGCACTCCTCAATCCTGAAACACACCCGTGTAGTATAACTTGGATTATGAGAATAATTTTTTTACCTAAATCAATGCATTAATTATTTGTTTTATACAATATTTTTTAATTGTATCTATGTGTAAAGAAATGAACACAATTTAATTTATAATATATCAATTTTATAATTTCATTACACACTTTTCTCATGTATATTATGACAAAAAATTTGACACTTAAATATAAATATAGATAAATAATAAACACAAGCCGTGATCAGCCTGTACCTTGACCGCTGAAGACAGTGTGATATTTCCCATGATCCATCGGGTCGAACCGGTCCAAGGTGACCCGCGACAGCCCCACGAAGAAGAGCATCAAAGATTTGACCAGTGCTTTTTTGAAACTGACGAAAGTAACACATATTTTTTTATATATATAGACAATTCGAAAATAATTTCCACTTAAAACAAAAATAGCAATTTGAGTCCTTATCAATTATGTGTTATCGTAAATATTTAAATTAATTATTAGTGTGTTATTGGTGAATAACAGTGATTTAAACGTTACTTGTGATTGTTTTGAAAGTGATATAAATATTTAAAATAATGTATTACATGTTTCAGACGCATGTATCATACAACCTCTGCAGATAATATATATTTCTGGTTCGAAAAAATAATCATAAATTCAGGTAAAAAAATAAAATATAAATCTCCCTGATGAAGGAACAAACCCCAGTCTTTCACATGATAGATAAGATTACTAACCATTGCATCGCTAACGGATATAACTCAGACGTGAAAATAGATGTTTAAAAATATCTTAAGATCTTTAATAATTAATCATGTTCAAAGTTCAGTAAATGTAACTATTTCTCAAATAAAATTTAAGATAAGATAATGTTCAAATTTTATGTTATGAATGTATAGGTAAATAATAAAATTTATTAAAATATTAATTAATGTCTTGTTGGTATAGTGGTTAAGACACTCTTCTAGTTTTCAAGTAGTCGATGATTCGAGCCTCGTTCCGGGAGACCAGTAAGTTAGTCCTATTTTATTAATGTGACACGCGTTTCGTGTGCGTATTACTATTATTAAAAAATGTATTAAATTTTAACAAAAAAAATCATTATGTTCATAAATATGATCGTTTGACACCACGGCCCAAGCGAGGAATAGCAAGATGGTAGAGTGATCGCTTCGCACGCGAGACGTGGCGGGATCGACACTTGCCTTATATTGATCGGAGTACCGGTAAAAGTTAAAATAAAAATGCAGTAATACCCCGTCTTACGCTAGACGTTGACCGTTGACAACACTGCCGCTAGACTGCCGCCCGCTATGTTCAGTGTTTCTCTTACTGTGATTCGCATTGGATGTGTTTCGCGAGCTAATGGATTCCCTTAGTCAAGAGCTACAATCGGTGAGTTCATGGAGACGCGTGAGAAAAACGACAATGAAGACACTTCAGACACAATTCCACCAGAAAAACACATGACAATTGCAAGCTTGACGGAAGGTCTCAGCTCAATTAAAAATGGGTTAAAAAATTTAGAAAACATCCAACGAAAAACGCGTTATAGCTACAAAGCAAGGAATATAAAAAATATTAGCTTGCTACGGAGAAATTCTGCGTGAAAACAGAAGGCATTGTGTCGTCAGACGAATTTGTTAGATTTTATGAAGCCATCGACATCGAAATGACTTTTTTACGTAAATCGTTTATTTTTAAAATATTTTGTATTAATATGAATAAAAAACTGCAATTTTATTAAATATATTTCTTTTAAACTAGTGTTTTTATTAGTCTTCGGTCTCAATTAAACAAAATTGTATGTATTTATATGCAAAGTTGTACCCCGACTTACGCGAATTCGAGTCTAGCGATTTTCGTCGGTTCCACCTATCGCGCATCTTCGGGGTATAGGTAAAAGGTAAAATGAGATTGTATAAAAAATTTACGAAGTTTTTCAACATTTTAATAAAATTAAATTAAGGCCGCTTAAATATTCGCTATAATAATTGATTAGTAATTATATTTTAATTAATAAATTAATGCTGGTTACTTGAAATACGTAATAGCGAATTTTTGAACGATTCAGATCTTGTTTGCGTTTTGGGGTAGTGTTATGTATTAGAAAATAATATATGCAGGAATTCTATGACACATATGTCAAAAAGTCGTAAAGTGTTCTATTTTTGTATCCGACTTTTACCACAGACCACCAAATACATAGACATGAACTAATGCAAATTCCTTGTCCCAATATTTTAATTTTACTACTTGTGTTATACTTTTGCAATCAAACAGCTCCGCGACTTTTTTTAAAAATATGACTCGATTGGAACGAAACTTTAAACGCTGCATTAATGTAAAAATACATCTTGTTTACACAAAGATTTAATTTTCTGTTCATAAATGTGTCATAAACTATCGTATTTATGTTTCCACGGAGAATGTGCATAGAATGCCCCTCGTCCAAACCCATCTCTTATATGAATACTTTATTTCATGCCTATTCATTTACTGGTCTGTGGACCTTTACATATTTATTTTTTTACATTTTAAAACCTTAAAATTAACAACAGATAAATTATGTTTGAGTTGAATCTAAAACATCCCTCGATCCATGTCGGGTAGTTTATTACGCAATAGGGGGTGTGTACGTACAGTGTACACGTTTTTCACGACGGATACCTACTACGTACGTAATTATGCACATAACATAGAATATAAATCGGAGCAAGGTTTGCGTCTCGGCTGTATATTAAGCCATAAATCTAACGCCATCTAGGAACGGGGAGGGATGTTCCGCTCTCTAATATTACTTACGGACTCGACGGAAGGCGGGACATTTAAAATCGGAACAGTTAGTCGATAAAATGGAGAAAGTATAATTTCATTTTCAGTTTTTGAAAATATTGGTATTCTTTTATTCTTTATAGTATGAACGTTATGGTCTCCAGATTTGCCTGAAATTACACGTCTTGAACCATTTTGAAGCAATGATGAACCGCTTTGTTGATTCATTAGTTCATTCAATAGTAACCTTTCCTCTCCAATTATGTGAACTGAGTTCACATTACCTCTAATTATATAAATACAGAGTTCATATATACATATTATATGTATGCATTGGATAAAATAATTACAATATATAAGTATTTACCATACACAACAATAAAAAATGTTTTATCATAGAACATGACGTGAATTTGTCAATGCGTGTATGATGCCAATCGTTAAATTTGTGGCACAGCATGCGCTGACCGAGTTAGACGTGTCTTATGCATCTTTATGCTGCCGTTCGTGATGGTCAATATTTTTTTCTGATTTTTGGTACTTTTACACAATAATTGATATATATTCACTTATATACAATATCTTAAATATATTAATTAGAAAGATATATAATAATATATAAAATCAATTTTATTGAAAAATATTATCATAAAGGTAATATATAGGTTCTAAAATTGTCGCTGTAGCATAGTTGAATAATGCACCTTCTCCGGTTAGGAAAGAGATCCAGGTTCGAATCCCGATGGCGCAACAACCATATTTTTCAATATAATTGATTTTATATGTATATCTTTCTATTTAATATATCACCTATTATTTTAATGATTAATATATTGATTACACCTGAAGTAGAGGACTTCCGCGGACGACTTGGCATGACCAGGTAAAACAGATACTGGAGGATGGTCCTGTTAGAAGTCTCAATAATCGTCAAGCTTGTATGAGAAGATGTATGAATTTGGATGAGGAATTGTGTGTTAGGACAATAGACCTATTGAGACCCGTTAAATAATTTAAAAAATAAATAGGAAAATAATAATCTTGCACATTTCGAAAGTGTCGTTGTCCCTTTCGTTTCCCGCACCGTTTCACTTGTAAGACTGTCTCAATAAGACAGAAAATAAATTGCTAGTCATCTTACGAGACAACACCGCTGGAACGGTTCGCCATCTTGCTAGACTTGAATTATTCCGCAGCGCGCTTCTGCTTACCCTTCCGACCGAACCTACCCGCGTAGCACACTGGCAACCCCATCCCTGCAAAAAATATCGCCTATTTATTGAAACAATTTTATATGATTTTAACATGGAACATGTAAATATATTCAGCGGGCTGGGCTATTCAGTAAAATTGTTAGAAATCGTGCTGTAGATAATTACATACATTCACACTTTTATCATGTATTTTATAAAATCAAGAGAATTTTTAAGACAGCAAGTATCGAACCTGGTAGCTTTCGTATTCTGTCAACATAAATTGACTATGGTGTCAATTGTTAAATAGTAAATAATGGCGTACAACTTGACAAAATACTCCAAATCCTGAAATCCTCCTTGATTGACGATTGACTAGTAATATATATATTATATATATATTTTTTTTAAATCATGTCTATCAATATATATATATTCAATATTAAAATTAAATAGCGACTGGACGATGAATCATGGTTAGATAATTTGACGTCCTAAAGAAGAAAATTGTATCTTCTGATATCGGTTGGTGTGTTAATTACTCCTATTGTGAAGTTGTAATTATTCAGAACAGACGATCTTTGATATTTTTTAAAATTCTAATTAAATGTATTAATTAGAAAATATACATGTTAAATCAATTATATCGAAAATTATGGTTGTTGCTACCGGGATCTGTTCCTATCCGGGGAACGTGCATTAACCGATTATGCTACACCAATACAATGCATTGATGACAAATTTTCTAACTTATATGTTACACTTTTCAAAATGATGTATTTATTGTAACAACAATGTTTTTCGATAAAATTGATTTTAAATGTATATTTTTCTAATTCATATTTGAAAAAATATCACAGATCTATGTTATATAATTTAATAAAAATAGTTACTCAAAGGTATTTGAGATTTAGTTTTTAGTAGTTAGTTTTCTTTTTATAATAATTTAATATAATTTTGTGGAGTTATATTGTATGGTTCTCTGGCCAAATGTAATTTTTGTGGAGCAAAAAAGTACCAAAATTCTTGCATATATTTATAAAAATGTTGGATCTTTATATTTTTTAATTTTTGAGATCCTTCGAATTTATGTTTTGAATATTACTCTTATTTTTATAATATGCCTTAATATATGTATTTTACTATCTATAATAATAATAATAAAATTACTTTGTAGCTATAAATTTAAATGTTACCCACTGATCAAAAAAATGTATAATAAATTCAATGAATAATGACAATATAATTAAATAATAGAATATTTAGTTTTAGGCACTTTATTACGTACATATCAACTATACTATATTATTCTGAAGAAGGTTGCGTCCAACCGAAATTAGTTGATTTTTAAGGAAAACACATTCTCACTGTGAAGTTGCAATTTTTCAAAACATAGGTCTGTGATATTTTTAATACAAATTAGATGTATCAATTAGACAGATATATATATAAAAAATCAATTTATCTGAACCTTTTCTTATTCGGGGAAATGCATTAACCGATTATTCCACACCAACACAGTAAGTTGACGACAAATTTTGGAACATATGTTACACTTTCAAATTGATACATCTGTCGTTCCGGGCGATTTTTTTACGAAAATGGCCCGATAAAAATTGTACAATGTTATTATTATTAATAATGTCGTTAAATAAATAAATTATGCTATCAATAAATGCTGTCATTTCAAGAAATATGAAAAATAGAAAAATATGGCCAAAGAAAGAGCGACAGTAGGTAAGTTTTCGTGAGATGAAATACATGCGCTTGTATATATATGTATTATATGTTAAGCACTAAGAGATTATATGATGTAAATATATAAGTAGGTACTTCAAACTCCGGCGAACATAAATCCGGTTAATACAATTTTCTAAATCCAATCCGTGAAATTTATATTGTCAGACATAAAATACGCTACTCTTATAGCGTCGTTAAATCCATCCATATAATTCGCCGTAACTCTGTGAACCTTAATATATATAAAATACATAAAATACTCATTTCAGTGTATTGGTGGGGGAGGGGGATGGGGGATGTTTAAGGTGACCAAGCATCTTCGTAGAAAAGCGACACGGCATGTCAACATTACTATTAAATATATTATTATTCCATCTTTGCAAACAATATACTGGCGGAAAGTTTGTTGTTAGGTCCTGCAAACGGTCGGGTAGTAGTGGGTGGGGTAGTTTCCGTAAAACGTATTTTTCAATGTTGAAAATATGATTAATTATTACTTATTTATTTTTTAAGAAGAACACATAATTATTATGAATTTGGAATTTTTCAGAACATAGTTATGTGATACTTTTAATACAAATTAAATGTGTCCATTGAAAAGATGTGCAGACAAAATCAATTAATCAAAAAAAATATTTTCTTGTCAAAACTGCAAATTCACAATAATAATGTGTTCTTGTTAAAAAATAATCAAGTTGTACTAATGTTTCTAAAATATAATAAAATGGATTAATTAATTTAATTCATGCGCCTCCTATCGGGTTTCACTGAAAGGTATTTGAGATTCTCCGTAATATGAATTAGATTGCTTTTAAAAAATGAAATAACAGATGTATCAATTTGAAAGTGTTATTAAAACGTGACGAATATAAAGGTGCCACAGTATTAGTATAAATATAGTTCAATCAGTGATTTTCATAATATAAGGTGTAATAATAGGTGTGGTAATATATGATGGAAATTTTTTTGATAATATTATTTTTACTACAGCCATTATCATAAATGTGGTGAATATTTTCTAAGATCTTTTATTTAATAAAAATGTAATAATAATAATAAACTGATGTACTTTTTTATTACTTTTAAATAGTTTAAAATATGGTCGCAATGCGAAGTTATAATATAACGGAGCAATAGATGGCGTTCAGTACACTCCTCTAAGGTGGAGAGGTAATCGTTAAAGGTACCTACTCCATCTAGCTAGGTAACTACCCCTCAACGCCACAAAAACGACTGCAGAAAACCTTCGTAGATTCCACAAGGGTGTGCGATCCGCCCTATACACTTAGAATCAGATAAAGCCTCGTGCACAACGATAAACCGTAAAGATGCGCCTGGTAGAACCTTAATCAAAAGATGAATATGGGGATCATATGAATAAGTACCAGGAAAATATTATTATTTTTTGCTCATATTTATTTATTTATTTTCATCTAAAGCATAGCTTTAATATAAACAATATCAATTCCATTTTACTTTAATATATATCAAAAGGATGTTTTTTTAGAGGTATAAAACTTTAAAATGAAATAAAAATCATGGTAATGGACATAGTATTCATTTTATTGGAAATATAATTTTATGCCATTAGTGTTCAAATATGATTTCGCCGCATATAGGCGCCACGGCTGGCTTTAATAATGCGCAAACTAGAAGTCCAATTTTAAACCACTTGTGGAGTAGCTGGGGACGTATATCGGCAATAATGCGACGAATGTTGGCTTCGAAGTCGTCTATCGTCTCTGGTTTATCAGCGCAGACTAGCAACTTCACATATCCCTACAGAAAATAATCCAAAGGTGTTAAATCACACAGAGGCCAATTCACAGGTCTATTATGCAAAATTAAGCGTATTTGGGTTCTCCTCAATGCTACTCTCTATTGCAGCAACACCTTTTTCGGTGCGCACTGTATTATCAATTAGAGTATGCGTGGTTCCAAAACGGTCCATGGTTATTTGAATTACTCACTCGGATAGATGATTATGTCGAACGAAAATGGACGTAGTGCGCGGTAAGTTTCGCGATCTAAACCACAATTTACAAGAATTTTTCTGGCCTAAGTCTTTTCATGGTGAAATGGCAAACCAAACTGAGTACAAATCAGCTATCAGCTGTTAAATTGGTTGACGTAAAAACATCACGTCAATGTTAAATGTAAAAACATTTTTAAATAAGTTCGTAGACCTAAAGGCTTAACATAATTTTGTCAAAATTTCAAACAATGATATTTTCTGCGTAACAATTCCGAAATTGCACCTACTCCTTGAACATTTTTGACTCGTAATTTAGTCAGGTATCCACTCAAAAAATATTGTGGACTAGGTTTGTTACACCCTGTATTTTGTAAAAAAATCCGATTATTTAATGTCATTCACCCACAGACCAGTAAATGAATAGACATGAAATAAAGTGTACATATAGGAGAGGAGTTTGGAACATTAGTAGCGGGACGAGGGGTATTCTACACACGTTATTGGTGAAAACATAAATTCTATAGATTTCGACACATTTATGCAATAATAAAAGTATTTACTCTTCGTAAATTAAATCTTTGTGTAAACAAGACGAATTTTTCATATTAATGCATATTTTATTGTCAGCGTTTTAATTTTCGTTCTAATCTGGTTATTTTTTTTAAAAAAGTCGCCGAGCTATTCGATTGGGTATCACGTGGGTGACACCAAAATGAAAATATTGGAACAATGAATTAGCGTTAGTTCGTGTCTATATATTTGGTGGTCTGTGCATTCACCACACACATATTTATTTATTTGGTTTGAATTTCTACTGATTTAATTGATTAAAAACATACGAGGGTTAATTTTTTTTCTTTTTTGTAATAAAAACAGTAAATTCTCTCTGTGGATAGTGTTTACAAAAATATACCATTTTGCATAATTTATTAATAATGATTTGGCCGGGGGGTGTAATTTCAATATCATGTCAATACCACCAAAATTATTACCCAGTTTGAAGATATCATCCAAGAACGATCGTTAAATTAAAATACATCTTTAGTGTATGTGTGAAGATAAACCATCGAGTACATTTACCACCCTTCCTCACTCCAATCTACCCTTAATAAAGGGTAGAAAAGGGAAAACTTTCTAGTGGTGTATTGAAGAATTTTAGTTTTTGTTCCTTGTAGCGGCGAAGTTAATATTGTACGTGTTTTGTACGAAAATTATATTAATTCGAATCGATCAATTAGGTTAGATTACAAATTCTCGTCACATAATACAATTCACATTGTGTGTGTGGTGACTTTAATTATTGTAAAATAGCTGTAAAGATTGCACCTACTGCTATCTATATTGAAATAACAGGTCGAAATTTTAACATGAGCCAAAGAGCATATAAGATGTTTGAATAGTAATAGTTTTTTTTAGAATTTCCAATCATTTATTAGAAAATGTAATCATACTTTTGATAAATAATTGGATTTGTCTATTTTACATGTAGAAAATGTTGAACTTAAATTGAATAATTTAGAATCATTCAAAATCAAAATTAATCAAAGTATTATAAATAACAAAATAATTTTGTACAATAAGTCAGTTTTCACATCTTTTTGTACTTTTCTAATATATTCCAGTACACCTATAAAATGCCTCAAAAAATATTTTGGTTATTATATATACCTTTCATAAATACATTACTGGAGAATACGAAAAATGAAATATTTCACAGTTTTCATTGCATTAGTTTTATAAATTATTTTAATGTTTATAGTCTTAACCAGGGCCAGCTCGAGAGTATGTGACGCCCTTGTGCCATTATGGATTACGTTTTTTTTTTAAAAACATAAAAGCCGCCCATGATACGTCTGTTACCATGGCGCCCTCTGCTGAGGCCTACTTGGCTCCACGCCAGAGCCGGCCCTAACCTTAACACTGTGCCAGATTATTATTACATACCGTAGTCATAACATGAGACACCGAGTAAACAACTGCACATCAGTAACGAGAGCAACAATGATATTTTATTAACGTTTCTACGTGTTATTAGCACCAGAACTAAATAATACACTTAACACTACAATACATTAAAAACAATAATTATAAAATGTACCCAATATCGGTGTTTATTTGCAAAATAACTTTCGTTTGAACTTTGCAAGAAAGTAATATTTTACGTTAAAACTTAAACTTTAAAAACACTATTAATAGGACTCTAAAATTATAATAAATGACGAATTTATTTGTCCAAAGACGTTGGTTAAACTTAAGTACATATATTGTATTACATATTATATATGATTGTATAATATCATTTGTAACTGCATAACCTAAATCTATACCTACTGCACGCCACTGGAAGTAAGGTAAGATTTATTTAAAGAAATTAAAAAGTAAAAAATAGAAAAATCAAAAGGAACAAAATAAAAATTAAAAATACAGACTAACGACATGACAGAAGTAAGGAATAGAGTATAAAGAACATTAAAGTAATAGCATATTAAAGATACTCAGTAAAACATAACAGGTTAAAATAAGTAGACGTGATGAACAGTAAAATAAGCATACGGTAGAAAAATCAGAGTAGAGTAAAAACAAGGTAAAAAGCAGGATTAGAATAGAAACAAATAGGGAGAAAACAAAACATAATAAATACAAGGTAGGATGTGATGAAAGAAAATAGTTACATAGAACAAGTAGATAACTTTGATTATTTAATCGATCCTCCTGGATAGAAATCAATCGGAATCAACACAAATATGTATGTACCTACTACAACACATGAAAACTCTATTTTTAGATTTTCAATACATTCATTATAATTTTTATTGAATAGGTATATATAAATGAATTCATAAATATGAAACCGACCGAAATGAGAAACAAATGTATAAAATAGTCGAAATATTTAACCATAAAATTATGCCATGAAAAATATTAAATCATTTGTTCACTGCGTTGAACTTTAGGCTAGTTATTTTCAGCATTAGTCTAATATAAGTATACCTATTTTAAATATTATTATTTGTACTAAAAATAAACAGATACCCAATGTTGTATTTGTATAATTTGAATATAGTTATGCAGAATGTAGTCAGCTACAGAAAACTCAAACTGAGATATACAAGTATGACAATTTTTGTAAAAAGTGTGAATAATCAAATCTACGCATCATAAATGTTATTTACTTTTGAAATAATATACCATTAATCAATAAGTACCAATTTTTTAATAACTAAAGAATATATTGTAGAGATTATGGCATTCTTACGTGTTATGAAGCCTTTTTTTATATTTTAAAATGCGTGTTTTTACAGTCAACAAAAATATTAATTTCGGCAGAATATTTATCTTACTGCGTCCGATAAAAATAATGTCTCATTCTTTTCAAATTGTGGACTGGCTGCTTTCAACATAACTACGTTAAATTAATAATTGATTATATATTTTTTTACTTATCATACCATCACACCATTTCACACAGCTCTCACCTCATCCACATTCATGCGTCTTCTCATACAAGCTCGCCAATTATTGAGGCTTCTAACAGGACCATGTGGTTTACCTGGTCTATCTCGCGGACGTTCGCTATTGCTGGTGCCATCAACACTTGCGTCATATATCTTCCTTACCATTCTCTTCTCATTAATCCGTTCCATATGACCAAACGACATAAGTGATCCTTTCTTAATCTCACTCACTATACGAAGATCAGCTTTACCTATTTCTTCATTCTTTACTCTGTCATAAATGTATCTGCCACATATACGCCAAAGCGATCTCATTTCCACTGCATTCGGTCTACTTTATATAGGCAAAAATCAAGATAAAATCTAAACCATGTAATCGTAGCAATCCATAATTTATTTTACTGCTTTAAAATAATAATGTAATTTATTTTCATAATACACCGATTCGAAAAGACAAAAAACATTTTTTTAAATTTACAAGTAAAATCTTAAGGGAGGCTACCGAGTGTACACGAGTTCGTAAAATCGATCCACGCCTTAAAAGCCCCCGCATAATGAAACTAACTTTGTAAAATGTCGAACAATTTTAGTAAAGTTGCGAGTAGTTGGGGTAGTTTCGCCCCCCCATAGTTCGCCCCCCTCCAGCCGAAAGCCTTCTATCGTTTTATTCGCCGGTTCTTTCTAACCCCACCCTAAAAAGGGGTTCTTTTTCGCCCCCCTCAAACTAGCTCCGTCCCATTTCCGTGCTAAGAACAAACCACCCCTCTGTAGAAAACGCTCGCCTCCCCCGGCGCGAAAGAGAGCGATAGCACGAAACGAGGGATGAAAGATGCTCGCCATACTTGGAGAAATTTTACCCACATATTTGAGAATTTTGTATTTTCAACATGTTTCGTTCTATTATGTAGAATATTTTATGCAGAAATTTGATTTCCGAATATTTCAATTTTTTTAAATAAAATATGCATCACTTTTTCTTATTCTTCTTCACGTGCCAACTTCTAGCGAAGTTAAGCTACCAAGTTGCAATGTGCTGATTAATTCAGTGCAAGATTTTTGACACTGAACCACTTTCTGAGGTTACGCAGCCAAGATTACCCATCTATATCTACGCCTCTGCAGCCTCCTATTTTACCGTCAATTAAAAAGATGAAGAGAAAAAAATAGTTACCACCGGAATACGAGACGGAATCTTTCTCTTACTGGGAGAATACTACGCTATTTTAACAATTTAATGTAAAATTAAGATATTTTAAATAATAAAGGGCAAGGGCTGGGTTAGTATTCCGGCGGTAATCAAATATTTTTTCAATACATAGATTCTGTCTGTCAAATTATGATGCAACAATACTTATGGTAGGATAGGTATAATAAATTTATTTTTTCGTAGAAAGGCAGAGTATTAGCAATAGTGTTAAATATGATGCAATAAAAATAATAGGATTAGCGATATAAATAATTCAAGTTTAGAGGTAAATGTTTTTTTAATACCAACTTTCCTAATATTTTCAGGAAAGCTATTAAATATTTTTTCTCTCAGTGTGTATGTATAGTGGTGTTATGCAAATGATGAATTGATTTTAGTCCATGAAAATATAGATTTAAATCACTTCATTCAATAATACATTGTTGTTTTTGCTTTTTCTTTTAATATTTGAATTTTTTTAAACAGGTCACAAAATTTTAAAAAGGTCACAAAATTTTAAACAGGTCACAAAATTTTAAATTCTTCAAAAAAGTAATTTTGCCGAATGATCTTTTGGTTTTTTAATATTATTATTATTTTAAGTTTTAGTACGATTTTTACTAAAATCAGTCTAGGTATTATATGGTGATCCCCAAGTAATGTTGCCATATTGTAATGTGGATGAAATTAATGCGTAGTATATTAAGTACAAACTCTTTATCGATAAAAATGTTTTAATTCTTTAAAACAAGTATATTAATTTTTTAATATTTTTAACAATTTGACAAATTTGATTCTTTCATTTAAGAATATCGAAATATCTAATTGATTCATTTTTAATATCGTAGAACTACGTTGGCATGTTCTAAAATTTCTACTTAATAATTAAATTTTAATTAAAAATATATCTATGTAATATTTTTAATTTACCAAAGTATGCAGCTTTTCTTCGTTTAATAGTTGTTCTCTTAAATTATTCATGCATCTTAGTATCTGTTCTTTGACATTGTGTTTAATGTAGGAGTTATTTAACATACGTTGGTATAGTCACATCTCAAATGACTTTATTCCTTTTATGACGGCGTCTTTTGACGTTCAGATCTTATACTCCATAGCGCAGCATAGGTATGACGTAGCACTGTATTGTCCGCCTACAGGTGCTCAAGCTTATGTCAAGATCGTAACAGAGAATCATCAATTTCAAAAGAATGTGTTTTGCTATATAAAATGGGTCCACAACTAAACGTTGTAAATTTTATCTTAACTAAAATTGTAGGTCTATCGCCTCTACTCTCATCATCACCGCCTGGCGAAGCTGAACACACCCGGCAATTACCGGTGCACAAAACGAAATTACCATCATCCGCAAAGATATCTACTCAGTACCGACAATAGGGTAGCTATACCAATGTAACCAGGTCGCCGAACGAGCTCACTCTTTCTATAGCCTTCTTCTTTATTTAATCAAATTAAAATCATCAAGAATAAAATACGTTCATGAAATACCTAACAATATCAGATATTCCAGATTTAAAAGATAGCTATTTGAAGCCTTATGGACGAGCAGCGCTAGCGCTTGACTTTTTGCTACCACAGGCATTATTATTTTTCTCCGACCCATAGTAACATAAGTTAAGATGATGTTTTAAATTTAATAAAACCATCCCCATAAATTGACAGCCCCCTAAATCGGACGTCCGCGTGCCACACACGTTAGGGGCGGTATTTTGTTAGGCCGGCATTTTGAAACTTGCCCAAGGGTGGCCTTTTTACCAAAAGACGTTCTGGATACTAGTGTTCTAGAAATTACTGCTTTATTAGGAAATAACTTTAATGTTATTTATTAGATTTGCTTTTTTGTATTGTATATACATGGACTTTTTTTGTTACACACTTATCGTTTTGTAACTTGGAATTTTGTTTTTGAATTTTTATATATTTTTCGACCGCCCTCTTGATTTGACCGCCCCAGGCAGGCGCCTGCTCCACTTGTGCGTGACGAGCGTGTATGAGAAGAAATGCAGGAAGAAGAACAGGAAACTATTTAGTTAATAGTTTAGCAGTACGTATGATTAGTCTAGATTTAAGATCGTTAAAAGAATCACAACCCAATTATTCAATAAAAATAATATATATGTATACACCAACATCGCATATTTTCAACGATACAAAATTTGAAGAAAATTAAAACAAAGCAAAGCTTAATGGTATTCAACCCTTTCTGCTGAGGATATACGTGATATTACAAAACTGATTTAAAATACAAATGTAGCGTAACCATTTTATTTCTGTAGTGGGGGGGTTGTAGTTAGGAATCGGCTGCGGGGTGGGTTATCCGAGGGTGGTCGGGCCGGGGGTGGGGATGTAAGCTCACCTTCTGAATTTAATTAAAACAAACGTGAGCGGAATAACTTCATTTTACGGGACTGTCGCGTAAGAAGAAGCCATGTTTTAAAGGGGGTGGAACTACTCAGGTGTGGGGGGATGAAAGACGTGGATTTATTAAAGAAATATAAAGGCTGCATTAATTGGATGCCTTTTTATAATTAATATCATATCAAGAAATGGGGGGTGTGAAAAAATTTTCGCTTATTTATGAATTCTCATTATAATATTTTGATTTCAGTGCCAATAATTCGGCGTTCGGTACCCCGTACATATAAAGTAGTGATGAGAAAAAATGCTACTCTGGACTCACTGGTGTGATTGTGATTGGTATTTAATAATATCAGTGATTGAAAACTGTGACTGTGATCACAGTTTCTGATATCACAATACACGAAATAAATATAAAAACATAATTTTGATCGTATTTATTTATATTATTAAAACTTGATTTACGTAAAAAAATATTTTCTAGCATAACTAATTAGAATAATTAGTAGAAAATTATTACACATACCTTTAAAATCTAAAAATAAAGCATAAACATAAAAAAAAAATAGATTCAAATAAATGGCTCTAATCAATTTACGAAAAATCCGGTTGATGGCGCTGATTCAAGTGATAATTGATTTAAACGGCGGCGTCAGAAAATCAATATATACAATATTTCCAGATATTCAATCACTCATAGTGATTATGATTTAAAGATACCAGTGATTGACTCACGGTTCGTGATTTTTAGCTCATCACTAATATAAAGTACCTGTTCTGAGGTAGATAGCTATTAGAGTATATTAGTTATTTATATATTTTTTTAATATTCCTGAAAATTGATATGTGCATTAGTAAGAGGTAAGGCCGAACTAATTAAACTAATAGAAAAATAAAAAAGGGGACAAGTAAAGATTAAGTAAAAGGAATAAAGTAAAATTTTTGATACAGACTAAAGACATGTTAGTAGTTAGAAACAGAGTAAAGCTCTATATTTAAGAAACATTGAGAAATTGAAATTGCTCTGTGCTTAGTAGCAATAAAGAGGTTCAAATCAGTTGCAATTAAATTTTAGTGAAAAAAAAAAATATCTTTATATGTTTTCAGTCAAATAAATCGTACATAAGACCAAAGTCTTTTTATTAATAAGTTGAGAGAACTAATAATAACTATCAAATAAAAGAAAGATGCGTAGATACTTCAGACAGATTCTCTGCGATAAGAAATTAGATATTTTAAACCTCATTAAGCAGGAGAGGAGGGAAGGCAGCAAAGGTGGCGTGCATGTGGTCTAGTGGTTACGATACTCGGGTCGGGGGTTCGAGCCTCGTTCCAGGAGACCATCAAGTTAGTCCTATTTTCATAGTATAAGCACTTAGCTTAGTTTGAAAATAGTAAGAATATTGATGTGACACGTATTCCGTGTACGCATTTATTTAAAAAAAAATAAAGCGTAAGTATCTTGGCTGCGCTAGCCCAACCAATTCAATTCTATCATAAGTTTTTGATGGAAGTCAGCCAAATATATATTTTCGGATATCTAATGATATATCTGCCTCCCCCTACGCGAACGTGTAGTGATGTTTAATTTTACGTATATTTACTGAAACTTTTCACAAGTTTGTAATTTGTTCTCAAAATTTCTTAATTTCCTACAAAATGTATGGATATTCCACGACTGCACCAGACTGGGAGTGGCCCGTAGGGGTGTATTAATAAGGCATTATCATCACCACCTTACGTAGAACTTCGAGAACTGTGATATTTTATATTACATATAAGATATTCTAGAATCGTGAGAATTGAAATTTCAACGTATTTAGAATATTTAATAAAATAATTAATTAAGCCTGTAGTACTAACGCCATGTATTTTACCATTATTTTTACATCTATTTACACAGAAAGTATTTAATAATCATAATATATTAATTTAATATAATGCGACGCAAAATAATTGATAAACTCATTTTTTTTCAATTTCTTGACTTAGCCCACTTTCATAATAATGGGCGCATATGTCAAAAACAACACGAAGAAGAAAAGAAGAAAAAATCATTTTACAAAGGCCATTAAAACCATAAAAATTACAACAAATAATGATTTTTGAAGTACCTAGACCATTTTTAAAAGTCATTCTTCATTGTAGGTATAGTCCATGTTTAATTAATATACAGGGTGACTGATAATTCGATACATTCCTTCAAAAACGCAATAGTTTGGCTTAAATTTTTGAGAAATTTACTTTTTTCCGGAAAAAAATCAATTTTTACTATATCGTTGTAGAGTTTAAATGTGCTGCTCGACAGAATTAGCAAATTGTACTGTTTTGTATGGTTCATAATAATGTGTGAGCATATTATCTAAGCATAAGAAAAAAATTACAACCATACATTGTGTAGTTTTTTTTTATTATTTAACATTGAAGTTAAAATTGTGGATATTATTTAAAAAATTCTAAATATCTAAGAAACTGTCCACATTTGGATATGGCAATATGGGGCTAAATCGATTACTAACGACCCCTACTGTTGCGTCTTTAAATGAATGCATTAAGTTACCGGTAACCCTGTATAATGAATAACTGTTTTATAGCTTGAGGTTTTGGCTGAATCCATCGCAGAAATATCTCACGAGAGCAAAAGAGAACAGGTATCAGGAACAGTTTTGCCCAAAATGAGAACAAGCTTTGGTCAGTACTTTCAAATGTTAATGGCACCCAAAGCCTACAACATTTTTCCAAACAATGTGAAACATTTCTCTATGGATAAACTTAAAAACTATCACAAAAACTGGGTTTTGGTTATTGTCAGAAGGATACCGAATAAATATTTATGGACGTGCTTACTTGAACTGAAGATCGGCCCCTCAGAATCACAAGGTCCCATCTGACACTGACACTGTTTTGAGTAGTGATGAGAAAAAATGCCACTCTTTACTCACTGGTGCGATTGTGGTTGATATTCGATAATATCAGTGATTGAAAACTGTGACTGCGATCACAGTTTCATTACTAATACGCATGCGCCGCACGATATTACAATACACACAGTAAATAAAATAACAATTTTGAAAATGTTTACTTCTTTTATTCAAACTTCATTTGCGTAAAAACATTTTCTAGCATATATATATATATATATATCTAATTAAATATCATCTCAGAGAGAATAAAAACCCTTAAGAAAGGGTGAGTTTATTTTTCGCGTCAAACGCGTAAAACGTTTTGCCAGAATCTATTAGATGGCGCTTATCACGAATTATAACGTCATTCCTTCATGAATATTTTCGTTCCATGTTCACATGCGCCAAATCACGGTTCATAATCAAATATAAATAAAAAAAATTAAAAATCACAAATCACGATATTCCCAGATATTAAATCACTGATAGTGAGTGTAACTCAAAGATATCAGTGATTGATTTTGAGCTCATCACTAGTTTTGAGATAATGAGCTCAAAAGTGTTGATTGAATTTCAACACATATTCATATATATTTTGTTTTAAGTATGCAAATATGACCAGTTTTAAGGTCTTTACTTATTTTCAGTTTTATCAATGACCACTGTGAGATGTGGAAAATTTAAAATAAATTAAAACATTATGGAAGAAATAAATAATAATGCATTTAGAGCTCTTTTCACGTAATAAATCAGATTAGCCCTAAATGTTAGTTGGAACCTTGTTATTCTAAGGGGTCGAGATGTTGAATGTATTAAATATTTATAATATTATGGTTTTATTTTATTTGTAATTCAAAAAGGTTACGTAATTTAATTTTCATTTTATGATAATTTATTATCTATGTAATTAAATCTTTTGATGACTAAATTTTGTATTTGTATATTTATTGTGAATAAAATTATTTTGTCTTTAGCACAGACTTCGGTATGTAATCAAACAGAGAACATACTCGTACATTGTATACAATCTATTATTGTTATTTCTAATTGGTTTATTATTGTATTATATTTTACAACTTATTTAAATTGCTTGTATTTAAGTAGATATGTATGATGTGTTTTGATAATAATTAAATTAAAAAATTGTTTTGAGTAGTTTTATAACATAATTTTTTTTCATACACTGACTTAACTAACCGATGAAAGTACTGAAAGAATTATTCGTTAGAAAAATTAGATACAGGGTGAATATTATCTTCCAGGCCGATTTGGTTTAGCCGCCATTTTGGTTCGGCAAATATTTGTTAATTCGCATTTGTTAGTCGTAAAGAATAGTTGATGCCCCAATAATGTATTGCAGTTATTAAAACATTTTATCTAAATAATAATGGCAATGCTGTAACCATTAATGTCACATGTTGGAAAACTTCTTGGTGGCCGAATTGGGTCGATTGGGCTTAAAATATATGTAGTTTTTAACAGCTCCTGACTATTTTCTGTTGAGAAGCTTTAAAAAGTAGGTTTATGTTAATAAGTTAACAATGATTACGATGCAACAAGACAATATACGAAACTAAATTACTTAAATTACTCAAATATCGAGTGCGAGAATGTTATGAAAAATATGGTTAAAGGAGCACGGAAAGAGGCGGCCTCTCGACTGATGTCATATCTTATCCATAATAAGATTAAACGAAATAATCGATAAATAAAAACCGAATTAAAATGTTGTTTCATTTTTTAGTTATACAAAAACAACATCGGCCTGAACATAATGTTCACCCTGTATATAAAAGTAGATTAACATCTTAATCGAGCTGCTGCTCGGGAGTCGTCGATAGACAGAGTGACGGGTAGTGTCTTGGCTCGGGCAAATATTATTATCGCAATTAATACAATAATTCGTTAATCGAATGTTATTATTATTAATATTATTGCACGTACCCTGCATCTTTATGGCTGATGGAAGTTATGTTGTAGGTACCTCAATCCTTCAACAAATCCAAACACAGCACTAGTAGAGATGCATTTCGAGCCGAGTTTCATCTGATTGAGGTCATTAGATGTCAGTATTGACATGAAGAAGGAAAGAAGAATACCGCCTTGTTGGGTGCGTTCAGCTTCGTTCTACGGTCTCTATATAACAGCAGTGGAGGCGATAGCCCTTCATATGTACAGGATTGTCCAGCAGAAAAATTAAATTGTAATTGCTCGTAAACTCGTTCGACGCGCGTGATTTGCGGGATTGCCAGTCGCAATGAGTCACTGGTCGGGTGCGTGCTGTGGTTGAGCAATATATAAAATGCAGTGATTCATTGGTTCGTGCACGTCGCGCTTTTTGTACTCACTTTAATATTCGACGAGTAAGTAATGGGCCGAGCACGCAACTTATCTGGTGTTGGGTTCAAAAATTCAGACAAGAAGGGACAACGGTTAACCAAACTCCTCCGGGACCATCAACGTCAGCAGTGACGCCAGAACATGTAGCTCAAGTTCGACGTGAAATTATGCGCAATCCGCGTAAATCAATGAGAAAGATTGCAGCCTGTACTGGAATAAAAAAATCAACAGTGCACGTTATTTTGAAAAAGAAACTACAGTTTCACACATACAAATCGTGTGATTTCTCAACAAAAATGACTATTTTTTACATGAAACCTTAGCGAGAACGATGCTGGAATATTTTGGAACAGCACGAACGCTTGGAAACATATCGTTTACAGACGAAGTATATTTTCATATCGATGGCTATGTTAATAAACAGAACATGAGATACTGGTACCCTGACAAGTGTGGTGTGCAATTTCTGCCACAGGGATAATTGGCCCTTATTTTTTTAACCAGCGAGAGACAGTCACCGCTGACGTTTATTGCCGAATGATCGACAAGTTTTTGGTACCGCAACTGTAGCTGTCTCCCGGATTCAACAACAGAACATAACTTCAGCAAAACGGGGCAACTCCACACACAGCTAGAGTTTCAAAGGAGAAGCTGAGGGGAATTTTTCCCAATAAATTAATCTGCATGTACGGAGACATACCCTAAGCACCTCGGTCACCGGACCTTACACCGTTCGACTTTTTTATGGGGATACCTTATGTCGAGAGTTTACAGCAACTCAGGCCCAACAAGAAAATATCCACCGTTAAGTTGTTATCATTGAACCAACGCTTTGCTCTCGTGTGTTTGCAAATTTAAGAGTCCGATTGCAAGAGTGTCTTGAGAGAAATGGACGACATTTAGACGATATTTTGTATAAATAAAATATGAGAAAAACATTGTAGTTTATTTATCTTTAACCCTTCCTAAACCATGCTGTAACACAAGTCTACCATCATAATTAAACCTGTAATATTTCGGTAAATACGTGCAACATAAAATTCATATTTTAGATAATCCTAAAGAAAATATTAGCGCTCAGGAATGACTAGTGAAAAACCAATTATGAAAAGGAAATCGTACAAAAATAATTATTTTTTTCATTCAATCTGTTGTAAAGTTCAAAACGTTGTTAAAATACAATTTATGTTATAAAAGATAGAGATCACACACTATTTTCACAGTGAAAAGAACAACAAACATACAAATATAAGTATCTCACATTGTATACGACATAATGAATGCTCTAGATTACGTTATTAATATTTTTTTCAAAATTGAATGCTCAATATTTAGAGTAAATTCATGCCATTTAAGCTAATAAAAACATTTTTTCTAACTGTTATTTACGATAACACGAGTTGACAGCATGACTGCGTTCGGCTATTTTATGTCATGGTATGGTAAAGGTTAATATTAAACTTGAACATTTTCCGCTGGACACCCTTTAGTTGCTGCCTCAGGATCCTAATTACGATACTGATAATCTTTTCTAATAATCTAATGATTCTGATGACGATTTAGATGATTTCTTTAAATTGTCCGCATTGTGAATTCACGCTTCGGAAAACTTTACCACAAATCGTTCAGACAAACTTACCTCTAGAATGTGTTTGACATGGAAACCATTTGAAGTATTCATGAAATTGACTGATTTTTGACACTTAAATGGTTCAAACGCGGGCTAAGCTTTGAGTCTGCGAATTCTACTTCAAACTCTTAATTAACTAAAGGATTAATCAAAGTTTTGAAAAGTAGTAAATACTGAATCGTTTGACGACTTTCTGAATATAATAATATCGTAGACATACAAGTCTCAGCTAACAGAACAGACTATCTTATAAACAAAATCCTAATACCTTTCTGTTAATTACGTATGAAAATTAAGCGAGCAAGAGAAGTCAATTTAGTTCTGAAGGCTTTTTTTAAAATAACCGACAAAGAAATCTACTGTCAGATATTTAAAAATATTTTTTATTTTTTTATTTAGGAGAACACATTCGTATTGTAAAGTTGTAATTATTCAGAACATAGGTCTGTGATATTTTAAATAAGGTAGATGGCTCTTTCAAATAATGGAACGATTAAATGTATTAATATAAAAAAAAGTAACATATGGGTTCGAAAGTTGTCGCTAAAAATATTGTCGCTGTAGCATAGTTGGATAATGCACCTTCCCCGGTTAGGAAAGAGATCCAGGTTCGAATCGCGGTGGCGCAACAACAATATTTTTCGATAGAATTGATTTTATATGTATATCTTTCTAATTAATTTTTTTCTTTCTATAACTTTCTAATAACATTGCAATGGTGCTTGTAAGGTGATTTAATTTAATATGGTTGTAAAATAATGAAATTTAAATAACTATGTAAATATTTTAATTATTCTAGCTAAAGTACCCAGAGTGAAGAGGCTTCATTTAAAGGGATGTGTGTAGTTTTTTTTTTTTCGAAATCAGTGATTTTCCTCTTATTTTGAACGTCAAGTGGGCAAAATTTAATTAAGAAATACCGAAATTCTACTTTAAGGAGTGGAAAAGGGAGATGGGGTGATTTTTCGAAATCTCATATAGACAGTAACCTTTCTCTTGTTTTTAAGGTCAAGTGTACAAAATCGCCGATGATGCAGCATTAATGGCGAATAATGAACAATAATTACAGTCTAGTGAGTAGAATGTACGATGTATGCAAGGAAAGCAACCTTATTATAATGTCAACAAGCCGAAAGTGATGGTATTCGAGAAAAAAGAAAGCAAGACACCGTGCTGAATACTTGCAGGTAATGAATGTTTGGAACAAGTAGATGAGTTTGTGTATTTGGTAAGAATGTTTGATAGAAACGGAAAGACAGAGAAAGATATCGAAAGGAGGGTTGACTGCAAGGAATAAAGTGAACGGTGCTTTGAATGGAATTATAGCTAATGAGAACTTGTCAACTGAGGCAAGACTAGTGATTCACAATGGAGTCCTGGTACTGATGCTGATGTACGGAAGTGAAGCTTTCAGCTGACAGAAGAGTATCGAAGGCAGACTGAATGCAGTGGACATGAGATCACTTAGGTGTATATGTGGCATATACATTTATAACAGAGTAAAGAATGAAGAAATAAGGAAAGAATGTAAAGCTTATCTTAGTATCTTAGATGGTTTGGTCATATGAAACGGATGAATGAGGAGAGAACGGTTAGAAATATATATGACTCAAGTTATGATGGCAACAGACTTGGCACGACCAGGTAAACCAGATACTGGAGGATGGCCTCAATAATCGTCGATATTGTATGAGAAGATGTATGAATGTGGATGTGGCGAGAATTGTGTGTCAGGACAGAAGAGTGTGACGCTCTATCCTCTTTGTCTAAGTAATTAAGTGTACAAAATTTCATCAAGCTCGGAATAAAACTGAAGATTTGTATAAAAAACAAACACACTCTTCTTTATATACATAGTTTATTTAAAAATATCAATATTATCGGTAGCAACAACAATATTTTTCGATAAAATTGATATTATTGATAATTATTCGAATTACTTGCTCGGATGAATGATTATGTCGACCGTAAAATGGACGTAGCGCACGGCAAGTTTCGCGAACTGAACCATGATTTTCGAAATAAATTTGAACAATTTGCAATCGTTGTTCTGACATTAATTTATTCATTGTGAAATGGCAAACCAAACTGAGCACAAATCAGCTATCATCTGTCAAATTGGCTGTCGCTGAGAAAAAGTGTTGACAAACCTCTAAAAAAAACACCTTTATAATAAAAATATCTCTAGACAATGGATGATAATTGAAATTAATTAATTTTTGTGAGTCATTGAGAAATGTTTAGTAATATATACAATCCTTTCTGCAATTGTTAATTAATCAATGTAAATATATTCAGAATTAATAAGTAATCGATTTAGTGATAAGTTTTCGTATTATTTTGACAATAAATATTCACCACACAGAAATGTTCGTAGGGTTATATTTATAGGAAAATAAATATAACAAATTAAGGTTTCATAAATTAAAACGCACGAAATTCGTCATTCGTCTACGGAAATATTCTGTATACGCTGTGCACATAGATTGGTGTATACATTCAGATGTTTTATGAAGATAGAGTTTACGGAGAGGTGGAGAGAGAAATGTTGACTAAATTAGATATTTGTTTGTGTGCAAGCCACGTACACAAGAAGAACTAAAGTCACAGGGTTGTAGTAGACGGAAATATGCAATAAAATTAATAATACATCATTTTATGGTCCTTCGAGTCGGATTTCAGCTCAAAGGACCTAAAAGTTTAATTTATTTTTGAATAAATAGTTATTATAACCCATACGAAATATGTTACGGTAATATTTTTGTGTTTTATCCACAGGATAGATTAAAAGTAAGGGATGGAACAGCAAATTAAATCTATACTTAGGATACTTTAAATCATTCTCGGCGGTCATTTGCCATGTTTCATACGGTATTTTTCGTAGAAATATCAATAGAAAAGTATTATCAGAGTGCTTCAGAAATTGCATACTTTCTCTGAAAGAAATGATGTTTATATGACGAAATATATTATTTTGTACTCATCAGTTTAGCATGTATTCAATATGTAATATTTCACATGCTTAACGTGTAAAAAAATCTTTTCAGTTAAGTAGTTTACAATTATGTATTATCAAAATACATCGGATTACATTATTATAAAAAAAATAATAGATTCTCATTGTGACATATATGCTGTTTCAGGGAAATAAATGATCAAATTTAGTCCATAGGTGGCGATAGTGTAGTGATACTCGAAGTGTTTCCAAATATTAACATATATCCAACTTTCAAAAATTTGATAAATATAGAGATTGATTAATGGGTAAGAATGGTGAACGTTATAATAATATAAAGTGATCACATAAGCCAGCCGAAGACAGGTCGTAAGCCCTGTAATTACCCATATTTCCATTATATATATATTTTTTTAAAATAGCTTTGTCTCTATTAGATATATATTATTTTTTTAATAACAGTGCCTTTTTATGTGAAAATTCAGTAATTGTGTGTTCTTGGACATATTCCTGCTGTAATTCGAGATACACCTCTTTGAAAAATGAACCACGGCATTATAGACACGATTATAACAAATTATTCATAGTGATCGTTTAAACGATATATAATATTTAAGGGTAGATATATATTTAAATATTAATAATGTTTTATTTAAATATAATTTTAATACCACCCGATCCGTCCGCCGGAATATGAAAATTCAGATTTCAACGCAGTCACATCTGCCGAGATTATAACGTATCTCGCCGTTACCCGACGCCAACTTTCTAACGGCGTTATCCAACGGATTTATACGTCGTTATAGCGTGTACTCGGAGGCGGCGTCGGCGTTGGCTAGCAACGGCTAAGTTCAAATTAAGAATTCCATTCGTTACGGAACTGAATGCGTTAAATATGATTAGCTGGCTATTAATTATATGGAACCTTATCCTTGTTATAACTTGCTTATTTATATACATGCATCGTCATCATCACTATTGACTTTGCAACTCCTGGTGAATCAAGAATTCTATTCCATCGATCTCTATTGCGAGCCACGTCTCTTCAGTCTAATATATCTTTGAAGCAGTGGTGTGACTACACCAATGCAGTGCATCGGGGGCCACGTTACAAAGAGACTCAAAAGGTCCAAAACCTACAATACATTTGGTATCAATATATTTGTCAAAGCCAATGTGGACTGATATTTTTTTTTGTATCCACGACAGCAGAAAATGAAAATAAAAAATCATCTCTTACGTTTATTACAAAAACACTATCGATAAATAACTTAACTAATAAAATAACTAGAAATTTTTAGAGTCGCTTGTTAGTCTAGTGTAGTGATGGCGAACCTATGGCACGCCACAGCGATTTGGGCGACACGCCAGTGTTCACTAATATCAGAGTTATCAAAGAACACGTGTCCTGCCACCAGACGTCTACCCGACAACAACGTTTGAAAGTATGTCTTGTGGGTCTAACTATGTAAAAAAACAATTAATTGAATTAAGCAATTTTTTTGGGTGGGAGCTTGTAAAGCGCCAGCAAAGTTAAATTAGGTTTTCTGAATTATTGACACGCCGAGCCCAAAAGGTTTACCATCACTGGTCTAGTGGTTAAGACCCTGACTCAGTGATCTAGCGGTCAGGGGTTCGCGCCTTGTTCCAGGAGACCAGCAAGTTAGACCTATTTTTATTGCACAAGCATTTAGCTTAGATTGAAAAAGTAAGAATATTGATGTGACATATATTCCGTGTACGCATCTCATATATAAAAAAAACAACTGCCGTCTTTCAATTAATACTTAAATTATCGTAATTCTTCTAGATTATTTTAATCTTATTAGTTTTATATTTGTGCAAAATTTTTATCTTAATTTTAAAAGAATCTGTTCTAATGGAAGCGTCTGTTATAAATAAATAATGTAATACCATATTCTTGTAAAAAGAATGGACCTCCCTTGATATACTTCAGTCTGACATTAAATTTATAAAATTCACAGGTTTTGAATAATTTTTTTATTTCAATATTCCCTTTCTTCCTTGGAATTTGAAACATCCCTTGACGAGGCAAAAAAGGGTTGTACTAAAGTTTTTCTGAATTTCATCAATTCGGGAAATATGGTATGGGGTGGGTTTCGGTTAGTAGAAGCTTAAGTCAGGGTAGTTAGAGACAGTGGTGCTTTAACTGTGAAACGGGTCCAAATATTCTTCATAATTTTTTAAATCATTTTTCAAGTGACAGTTTATTGGCCCATGTCCACAGAATGAGATCAGTCCAATGTACGCATGTTGAGATTTTGATCTAGAGACATGAAGCGAAATTAAAAATTTATTGTTATTGTTTATTGTAAAATGTCTTGCTTTCCTCCTTCTCGAATACCATCACTTTCGACTTGTTAACATTCATCATGAGGTCGCTTTCCTTGCATACATCGCACATTCTACTCACCAGATTCTGTAGTTCTTGTTCATTATTCGCCATTATACAAAGTAAAAGAATATATATATATTTTTTTAGGAGAACACATTCTTATTGTGAAGTTGTAATTATTCAGAACATAAGTCTGTGATATTTTAAATATGAATTAAATATATTTTTATCAATTTTTTTATTTCCTTGTTATATTATAAATACATAAAATAATGTGAACTAGGTCTGTTACACCCTGTAAAAATTGTTTATCTTGACCTTGTAAAGATATATTTATTATATTTATATATATATTATTCTTTATATCTTTCTAAATAAATCATCTAAGATATCCTTATCTATTTTTTCCTCCGTGTTATATTTTATTTATAAAAAAAAAATGTTTACCTACGTAAAAGGCAATCCCTGCCGTAAAACTGCCATGCAGTTTGGTAAAAAATAAAATGAAAATTTATATATTATGGCGCTCTCACGGAAAGCTGGTTCCCTAACCAAAGAATGGCAACGCCTACAGAATAGCTACAATGGCCGTGACTGAAGTAGTTATATATGTAATATTTATATTTTGTGTGTATATATGTGTGAACATTTTACTTTTGATTAACCTTTTTTTAAATTAATGTTTTAATATTTTTCTTGGTTTTCTTTTTTATAACATTGTATTTATTTCATAACGTTTAATGTATAACATAATATGTATTATTTTTATGGCGAATCGGGTTAAAAAAAACCTGTTCACGCTGGAATAAACATATTTATATTATTATTATTATATATTATATATGTAATAAAGAAGAAATTTAAAAAAAACCTAGGATGATATCGATTAACGATCAAACTTATTAATTCAGTGCAGACGCAGGCGGATATGAATTGTACAAACATGTAGGATTAGTTTTTGTTTAAGACAGTTTAAGAAACACTGGACGAGGCCTAAGTTCTCATTTATATTCTGTGACGCCTTCTCGAGGCGTATTTTATTATTAATCCTAAAAAGGCCTCTTACACCCCCACCGTCCCCACAACCCCCGACCACCTTTCGTGTGGATATAAAACTACCTGAAGGTTATAAGTAAGAGTATGGGCAGCGGGTTCCCAGGGTTGCTAAACATAAAAAATACTAAAAAACAAATCGCCTTTTAATATGAACTAACTATTTGTGTAGGTCCTGAACGCGTTCCACAGGCATGGACTCGCCTGACAGCCATATAGGGTCGAAACGAACTGACCAATAAGCAGATGCTAATACATCGTGACGGACAAGTCCTAGGAGCTAGCCGACCGCTTCTCCGCAGACCGATCCAGTCCAGTCTTCAACTTCACACGCACAATTAACTTTATACTCGTCGTACATGCCATTGTAAATCTACCCGCAGTAAACGCCAACTTTGGTAAGTTTCATTTTATTTAAATACCTTGCTCTCGACATACCATAAATAATCACACACGCATATTCATATACACTGCGACATACACAAACACGCGCGAGACTGGAAGAGACTTAGGGCACAAAACCTTCTGATATGATCACACAATTAATATCCTCACGAGTCAAAAATAGTCAACAACCACAGCCCCTACATATCTTAATTTACCATTACGCCGTTTCACCTCGTACGTAGGCATAGAGGATAGAACG
This sequence comes from Eubasilissa splendida, assembly GCA_031772225.1. Lineage (NCBI taxonomy): Eukaryota > Metazoa > Arthropoda > Insecta > Trichoptera > Phryganeidae > Eubasilissa > Eubasilissa splendida. The sequence continues at coordinate 10,283,862 of CM062870.1, forward strand.
TCACATTCCTGATATACTTATCTTATGCATCCTCATCGATCATGGTCTCCGTAGTGTACATGTTTTATTTATTTATTTTTAGATAATATACAGTTAATCAACATTGGTTAAAACAGTAACAAAAACAATTACTTGTTTTCTCAGAATTATTAAAAACATTTACACGATACAGTATGGATTTGGTAACAAATATGAATGTTAAGTAGTGTAAAAGACGGAACAGAAGGGAGAAGAGGAAGAAAGATGGGATGGGGATTAAATTTTATGTTATAATTTTATTCGACTTTAAATCTAATCTGATTATAATTGAAACTTATTAAACTATTTTTTAAATCTGTCCGATTCATAATCAAGTGCCATCCCTTACATTCCTTCATTTAAAAATATACTACCCTTACTAAACTAATGCATCTGTAGTGGAACAATTTTGCAAGGAGTCGGTAATCAATAGTCGGCAGACCGCAGGTACAGGGTGGACATTCTAGTACACGGGGTGTGTTAATCTCGGGTTAAATTTGTTTTGTAATCTGTAATGGATTACATTAGTTGTACAGCGTACATTAGATGCATAAGTTCGTAAGTTTTTTAAATAAGCAAATTACTTGAACTAATTTGTTGCATAATTTATGATTGATTTCCGACTTCCGGGCGATTCGTCAAGTTAATTTTGAAGAATAGCGTCATTATTAAAAAAATTCTTCGGAATTGTTGGATAGAGTGCGGTAAAGATGAACAGATCAGATCAAAACAGAGTAAGATCAGTAAAATAGGGCGGATGTAGAATAACACCCTCAGGCGAGCTCTTAAATAACTCTCGAACGTAATTCACAGTAGCAATTCATACCAATTAGTTGCAGTATTCAAATTATGTCTTAACTCTTCTGTTAAACTCAAACAATAGTATATTTTTTTATACTTGACACTCCATTTTATTATAAGTAAATAAATAACGCAAATTTTCTAATTCAAGACGTTTTCAATTAAAAGAAATGCCATGGCATTAAAATAACACGACAGTATGCATTGCCTCAAGCATACACTCAATTCGCTATTTACCTAATTTTTAATCTGCGTATATCCTTCATTTTCTTACCCGTCTCTATCTCTAAGCACAAGGAAGATAGAATATGTCGCAGTGATTAAAGTCTATCAACTGCAGCAAGTTCAGTGCGCTTCGAACTTTGCACGGGTTAACTACCGTCGCTTTACTCCGCTACCGTATATTAATAATCTTAAGTTAATTATACTATACATAAAAATTATTTTCGCTAGTCTAACTATACACGCCGCGACGCTTGTTACTTGTGGTGGAGAGGAATCAATGAATGAACCAGCATTCAGCAGATAAAACTTAAGTGTATTTATTTTTTCCTTATATTCCTATCAATATGTAGAAAAAAATATTTTTTGAAAGCTTAGATAATAAAAATGCCACGAATTTATACATTAACCTAATATAAAGAAGAATTTATCCAATTTTATTCAGTTAACTTAAAACCTGTTTTAAATAATTGAGTATCTTAAATGAAAACTGAGCTGACACCACAACACCAAAAACATGCAGAGAAGCTTGGAGATGAGAATCCTCAGATCCATCAATGACAAGACGTTTAAAGACAGCACAAAGAAATCCCGTATCATGAAAATGTACCAAACAGAAGGCAATGACAGGAGGGGAAGACAACGAAGATCAGATTGGCATGCATGGAGGTGTACAGCAAGGATGAAGGGTTCGAGGTTATACTACGTCAATAGGCCCTACCCCTAAACGCTGAAAGGATGAGGACGAAGAGCTAACACACTGATCTCTTTAAATCTTAGATCAGATTATATTAGCTCCAATGTCCTCTCTATGGCCACGGTGTGCGCATAAAAAATGTTTTGTGCAAAGGACCAATGTGCGCTGGAGGATAAAATAAGAAAAACATTACCATATCAGTATAAGGCTACTGGGATGGCCTGATTTGACCACATCACTAATAAAGATTACGACGTTGTGATATTACAAAAATCGCTCCATCATTATTTTGAATGCCAATCAATTGAGTAATCACGAATAACGCCCTCATGTTGGTAATGCGAGCGGGCTTCAAGGTTATAAAAACGGTCGGAGTCTATGGTTGAGATTAATTTAATTTTTCGCTCGGAGCTGTCAGATACGCGGCTTGCTGCTGCGGGCCAGCGAAGCTATTCATCAAGAATTGAACATGTAACCGAAGGATAAATACTTTGATTATTATTCAATCACTAGTGCACAATTTACTACATTTGGTTTTATTATATTCGTACGATGAACGATTTTTTCAGGGAACTAAATTATTTTCCTTCGGTCTACATTCATTCAAATTTTCATTACGTTATTATTGTACGATTATTTCTACCAATCATATTGTGTCGGCTTGAGATGCCGAGTTAACTAACTACGACGATGGGTCACGGAGATGCTCTACTATGATAGAACGTACACGAACCAGCATGGATTTGAAGGTCATGCCATATTTTATAACATTTTGGATCTTGTCAAAGAACGTCAAACTCACGCTCAACCAGACAAAATTAGAATTATTTAATTTTTATTGTAATTTGTTCTAATTTAACCTGTGTTTTTTTGATTGGATTCCATTAGTTAACGTAAAACATCTTATCATTTATCTCTCCCATGTATTATTAATAAATTTTCCCAGTTTAGAATGAAGGCAAAATGTGATAAATCAAGGTGGATATGCGTTTATGAGGTGAAAAACTCACCGGTCTTATGTTCTCCACTGACTAGCCGGTGAAGAGGATATAACGCCGTTATTTACTCTCACAACGCATAAATAAGAGAAGAGAACTAAAACGTATTCTCCGCAAAGGAAAAATATTATATTTTAGTGTAGGTTTAACACTAATATAAGGCGTTAAATTACAAATATTTATTCAGGTTTAACTGCTTCTGAAATTGATTTTTGACGTTTGACGTATGAGCGTGAAATAAGACACAAGTCGGCGAATCTCTGAGAGAGCAAAATCCGTATCGCAGAGATTATCTCGAGTCGAAAATCTCGTTCATGGACACGGGCCATTAAAGTATACGTATATTTTAATTTAATACCATCCTTAGACGGCCTCTAACATACTACGTAGGTATATAATTTGTCTGATTTCAGAAGAGCACTAAAATTAGCAAAACTAATAATCGTACGTACATGTATATAAATATATACATAGGTACTATGGAAATTGCCACGATTTAACGGCATGACATTAAAATCCGAATTTCTTATCGCGAAGTGGGGGTGGAATATTTAAACAACTTAGTTTGAAATGTATGAACAATGGAGGAACAACAATAAGGGTGTACTTTTTATTACTACAAATCTCGCGCCAAAATTTTAAATTTAACGAAAAATAAATTTTAATTGAATCTGGATGTAAAGCATATTACTTTCATGATTGTGTTCCGGTATTAATAGATAATTTTACGAATAAAAAAAATTAGGACCTATCTATATATATATCCAAGATATATATATATATATATCTTGAATATCAATAAAATAGTGACAAATCAAATAAACCTGAAACCCCAACGACCATTTGTTATTTGAAGGGACGATCGATTAACATTAGAAAAATACAATACAATATTGACATTATCACAATTTTTTTTATATCACCTGATAGTTTGTATGTTTTTCTATATATAAATTGTAAATAATAATAAAAAATAAATACACACCTTGTAGAAAAATACTTAATAGTATGCGCCCAGTGCAGATAAATCAATGGCGACCGCGGAGCGAATTTAAGTGACGTTTCTTTATTATGACGCCAATAACAAAATACAAAACAAATAAAAACAGATTGTCTTGGAAATTACAATGAATAAGAAAGGAATAATGCATAGACGTTATCACAAACAATCAAGAGAGAATATGTTTGCGATGTCCTTGAAATTGTGTGAATCTGTATGTGTGTCATCGCGCCAGCACCGCCGGTTGTAGATGTATATGTGTGTGTGTGTGTGTAGCGGGCTTAAAATGATGATGTGCGCCGAGCGCGTCCTCTTATAGAATCTCCGTAAATAGATGTATAACATTGTTCCATAAACAGTATTATTATTATTATTAAGGTGAACACATTCTTATTGTGTAGTTGTAATTATTCAGAACATAGGTCTGTGATATTTTAAATACTAATTAAATGTATTTATCGAAAGATATACATATAAAATAAATATTGTTATTGCCACCGGGATTCGAACCTGGATCTCTTTCCAATCTGGGGAAGGTGTATTAACCGTATATGCTACAGCACTCAGACCTTGTTGCTTTTTGAAATTTCTCGTAAAATTTATTTTGGGTGCAGAATAAAATAAACTTACCCGTTTTTTTGTCTACTATCGAACAATGCTTTAAAATGCCTTTAATATATAAATTGCTTCTAGATGTTGTTAGATGTTGAACGCAACTGTGCACAGTTTTAAGAATAGTTCCTAATATTTTTTACTTTGTACCATCATCGACTATGGAGAACTTCAGTGTTCTTTTTTGAAACATGGAATTGAAGTGAAAAAAAATAGCACTTATTTCTGCGTCAATCTTGGTACTCTACAATCTAAGGTAGGTAAGTACATTTTTCAGCTATTGATATTAATTATTATTTTATTGTGTATTGCGTGTTGTTACATAATATAAGTATATTACGCAACATGTGATTCAGTGAAATAGAAAATTTAGGCTACCGAAATAGGATAATTTAGGGCAGTAGCAGGAGTGACATTAATAAACAGAGTGAGAAATACCGCGATGCACGACATAGAGTCATTACATCTACATGAGAAAGATGATGATGATAGAGGTGGTTTGAACATGTCTAGCGAATGGCAAAGGAACGATTAACAAGAGTTATCTTCTTGGTAACTAGGGAAAAATAGAAGCGCCCCATCGAGACTTTGGGCCCTCAATAGAATAGAGTGATGAAAATGATAAATGAATTAAAATACAAAAATGATCGATTATAAAATTTATTAAAATAACACGCACCCCATCCCGTTTTCCCCCGAGCTTTCTATAAACATGTGAAATTAGCGGGCAAATTAATAACCTCCAATTTAATTTCCCGTATAACTTAGCAACCAACCCCGAATTTCTTGCATGATGCGTATACATCTACAGGGTGATAAAATAGCTCCACCCTCTCAACTACGTAATTATTTTTTTCAACTGTATTTATAGCTTTCTATTGTGATTGCGGTCATGTACTTCCGGATCCCATTAAGCTGTTAAAGAAATATACGATATAAAAATATTATTTAATGGTAGTGACATCTATCTGCAGTCCATCAGAGTTGCCAAAGGCCTTAAACGCGAGTGGAGGAGATCGAGAGCAGACGAGATTAACACTCTTTTTTATGACCTCGCCTGCGGATCTCTATTATTTTTATTATTTATCTTACCTAAATTAACAGAAAAATAAATTTCGAGTCAAACTGATGTACGTACCTGTCTTCTTATTTACTTGTGACGTGCGTATATATATTGAATGTTATTTTATTTTTTGAATACAAGCGGTATTCATTTTAGAGAACTCCGTTGTTAATCAACACAATAAATCAAACACGATTTTTTGGTTATATATTTAATTTTTCCAAATAATTAGACTGTTGTTTCGGCTGTCTAGGGCATTATCAACTGATAAAACATGGAACAGAATAGTGATCTTATACACAAATTTTGTCATCAATGAACAAACAAATCTGCAAAAAAAATTTATTAAATATCTTTAAGTACACAAAAAAAAAACATTCACTTCATTTGAATTTGTATAAAAATATCATTTTCTTCTTTGGGATGTCATTAACTAATCAAAAACGTATGCTATATTGTTTCTTGTGATGTCCTTGGGATTGTATGTTTGTGAGTGTGAGTGCCGCATCGCCGGCGTGCGTGTGGGTGAGTCTATTAAGAGCGTCGCGCGGCAGGTCGCGGCTTCTTTCTCTGCGTGTTCATCGGTTTAATCGTTTGACCTACACTTATGATATACCTTGTACTAGATTGTATCGTATTTTAATAAATATGTAATTGTTACAAAGTCTATTTCTTGGACCTTCACATTACGAGGTGTACACTGAAGACGTACTTAGAAGACAAGTATGTAACATTTAAATAACAGAATATATTCTTAAAAAATAAATTTAATACCTAACTAATCTAATCTTATCTAATATCTAATACTAATACTAATCTTAAATAATGGATTTTAAGCACAATGTTAATTTTGATAATCTTAAAAATATAATAGATAATGTTAAGATATTTTGTGCTTATGATAGTTAAACATATAAAATTTTGTGTTTTCCCAATATTAATGTATGATAATAATTAGATTTAGTATGGGAATATTGTATGGTTAATAACCTATCTATATAATAATATGTAATACCCAACCTTGTAATAAAAAATTACACAAGGTCACCACACTGTTCCATGTTTTATCAGTAGTTAATAATGGCTAGACAGCCGTAACGATCCAATAATTTGTAAAAATTAAAAAAAGAATAAAAAAATCGTGTTTGATTTATTGTGTTGATTTAATTATATATGCTAATTTGATTACGGTGGTCGTAACAGCAAAATTGTCTAAACCCTTAAATTACATTTGGGAGCAAACTTTCGTAGCTGGAAACATGTCCGAAGAAATTATATGCACAAAAAGGTGAGCTGATGTGCTAAAACGAAATGTGTTCAATCAACTCGTACTTCAAGTGTTCGCAAGAAATATGTAGATTAGATAACACACAATAATACTTGATGTAATTGAATACGCCAAGAAAATGAAATGGCGATTGACTCAGGGATGGGCAACTGTTCGATAACAGGAGTTCCCGAGGGGAATCCAGAAGTCGACCGGCCACCCCAAAACTCGTTGGACTGACAAAATCCTCAAATTTTGCAGAGAATTATACATAACAACAGATAGAAAAGAGTGAGACACCACTGATAATAATGATCAAATCTGGAACCCACGGAAGATTACATATATTGCGAGATTAGAAAGAATACAAAATAGGTGTCTTCGATATCTTAATGTTAGATTTAATGCATCATTCAACACCTATTTAGTTGCGGCAAACTTCCACAATAAATATCGAAGAACACGTGCTGACCAAATACTTATCTATATAAACTACTGCAAGGCCATATTGACTGTCTCGGCCAATTGTAATTCATATCTCTCCACCTACCATCAAGATCGACCCGGCAGTCCGCACTCTTTCACATTCCTAGAAGTAGAACATCTTACATACAAAATTCATTCAAATACCATAATGAGAAATTAATAGAAATTGACTTTTTAACATTAGCATTACTACGCTCTAAGAGTTATTTTAATGATCCACTACAATCTCAATTTTGACCAATCTTTCTACCAACAAACACATCTTGCTCTTCTTTTACTACAACAATAGTTACAACCTTCCCACCCTTTTTCTTTTTTTTAATCTTCTACAATTATGTTCCTAAACATTTCTGTGGATTTTCATAATTAGTATCATATGTTAAACATTTATTATTTTAGTTCTATTATGTTTACCCTGTCAAAATATACATCGTTTTTTTATTAAACGAGAATGATAGTCTTTTAAAAATCTCTAATATCTAATTAAAATACTATTTGATACTTTTTTTAGATAATTTGAAATAAACATAAATAAAAATAAAATATCTTAAGTAATTACTGTAATGCAAGGAATACGGCTTTCAGGCAAAATAATATCGAAATGAAATCTATATGCACAGTAGTGTGATCCTGCAAGTATGAGGTAAGCACGTATTACACAGTCAAACGTGTATATCAACTTACACACAACTTATAGTACGATATAATTATAATTTTGCACCAAGCTTGCAACGTGAATAAATAAATTAATCTTTCTTATACGGTGCACATGTACATGTGTACATGCAGACTTGCTATTTTTATATAGGATAAATATTAATATTTTACATTTATTACTTATATTAATAATTAAAATAATAATTTATATATGAATATTTACACATTTATAAATTATTGTGTAAAAATGAGAAAAAATGTTGATCAACATAAGACACGTTTAACTCGGCCAGCGCACTGCGAACCAAGCACACTGAACCTTCCGCACTTCTGCACACGAACACATACACGTATTAACAAATTCACATCAGGTTCTTCAAGAAAATATTTTTTATTATTGCGTATGGTTAATATTTATATGTTGTTATTATTTTATGCAATACATAAATATATTACGAAAACATACCTAAACTCTGTATTTAATATATTTACAGAGATATTCACATAGGTAAAGGCAATGTCAACTCAGTTTACATCATCGGAGAGGAAAGGTTAATGAAGCTTCGGTATAAAAATTATACATTTTAGACAGAGAAGAAAAGTAACCGAGATTTGTACTGTAAATTTTGATGAAATGGCGATGGAGATCTCAACAGTTGGACGGGAATGTTTAGTAGGCAACACCGAGAGGATGTCTGGGTTGTAAATAATCCAGGCGAAACTATGTACTTTATATTTCATGTTAAATATAATATAATTATTATTTAGGTATAAATGGAGTAATAAATACATAAGCAATTTAAACATACGTACTCTCGTACCTATGTACATCTCATCGCAATACAGATCTCGCGAAACTTTTCCTTGGAGCGTTCCTCAGTTAAAACTACAACCGTTCCTCTGCCTCCCCCGTTCTCTTCTTCGCCACCCTCCTGCCGATCCCTCGAAGTCACCCCCGTCCCCTTAACTAGCGAACCCCCTCCACACTCCACCACCCCCGGCCCCGCTACCCCCCGCCGCAGGCTTCCGCGATTCATTACTGCGCGATATTTCTCTTTAAATTTGCTCAGAAATTCTGAAATACAACTATGTTGTCGGTGGAGGGTGGCTCCAGTGAAACTCCATGCGACATCTTAAATTATTTAAAATATTTTATTGTAAGAGAAAACAGCCGCTAATCCGTAATAATATTGTTTGTTAGTTTTTATGCTTGTTTTTATTATTTTTAATTTTATTAAGGGATATGTAAACATAATAGAACTAACATAATAAATATATAACATGTGATACTATTTGTGAAATCCACAGAAATTTTTAGATACATAAGTATGTTCAGGTGCAGAAGATAAATAAATAAAAAAGGAGGGAGAAAGGGTGAAGAGGTTGCAACTATCGTTGCGTAAGGGAGGGCAAGGTGTGCTTAAAGGTAGAATTATTGGTCGAAATTGAGATTGTGGTGGGTCATAAAAATAACTCTTTAAGCGTTGTAAGGCTAATGTTGAAAAAGTCAATTTCTCATTAAGGTATTTGCATGACCGGTGAATGAATGAATTTTGTATGCAAGATGTTCTACGTCTAGGAATGTGGAAGAGTGCGGACTGCCGGGTTGATCTAGATGGTATGTAGAGAGATATTAATTATAATTGGCTAAGACAATAAATATGGCCTTGCAGTAACTTAAAGATACGTATTTGGTCAGCACGTGTTCTTCGATATTCTTGGGTTTTTATATTGTGGTAGTTTGCCACATCTAAATAGGAGTTGAATGATAGATTAGAACTAACATTAATATCTCGAAGAAACCTATTTTGTGTTCGTTCTAATCTCGCAATATACGTAATCTAACAATGGATTCCAGATTTGAAATGAGTACTCTTAAGTGACAACGAACGAATGCGTAATACAGTATTTTGAAGCAATATGGATTTTGCCTACCTAGCATTCTACAGGCCTTGGAGGTAATTTGGCCAATTTTATTCTTGAAAAGAAGTTTGCTATTCATAGGTCTTTAACTTCGCTTTTATTTTCTAGCACAGTGCTGTCTATTGTTTAAGTAAAAGTAATGTATAATTATCTTGAGAATAATATTTGAAAACATTTTTTAACATTCGGGAAGAGTTTGTTTACCTTGCAGTAGGCTGCAACGCGGGTGATATCATCTTGGATTTGATAGCAGTCATCTAGGGAGCTCACTTTGGCAAAGATCTTCATATCATCCGCGTAAAGAAGAATGTTGGCAAATTGAAAGCATGTGTGTATATCGTTAATACAGATTAAAAATAGAAGTAGACCTAGCAAACTCCCTTGAGGACCCCCCCTCTTATATGCTTATTGCGATCCAACATGAGCAGCTTTCGGCACAAATGAACACTTCATAATAACAAACTCTATTGAGAGACGGCCAATTAGGCTGGCCACGTACAATCCTATCAGCAGCGTACAATTCTCACTCCGTGCTGTCGCGTTTAATTAACAAGTAAAATTCAACTTTTGTAACTTGATGAAAATAAATTCAGTGTAAAATAGTAAGTAGCATTTTTATTTTATACTCAATACAAGCACCTCGCAATATGCCCATCTTCCCCGCGCTTCCCCGTCTTATATTTATGACTTACTGTACTGTATTAGATGTATTAGACAGTAGTGTCGTTTGCAGGTAAAAAAAAAATTGCCAAAGTACCGAAAATATCGAATTTATTATTGATATCCCTAGGTTAGTATTACTTAAATATTTTCTCTTTTATATATTCAATTTCAAATGAAGTGTACATTGTCTTTATTACGAGTGAACAAAAATACACATTAGCGAAATCATACGAATTTTGATAATAAATACCATAGACTAACGAACTTTCTTAGTCGCAATGTTAAAGCGACGCGAGATGTTACACTATTGTTGGTTATGGTAGTATAATGCACATTATTTGTTTCCACTAACGCCCTTGTGTGCTCTTACATAACAATAATAATGATTCCGTAAAAACAATGTAGATGGCTCTCAAATAATGGAACGACAGATGTATTAATTTGAAAAAGTTTAACATATAGGTTCAAAAATTTATCATGAAAAATACTGGCGCTATAACACACTTGGTAGCGTACTTCCACAGATTGGAAATATAGATCCAGGTTCGAATCCCGGTAGCGCGAAAAAAATATTTTTCGACAAAATTGATTTTATATGTATATATTTATAGTTAATACATTAAATTAGTATTTTTTTTATTTATTATCTTTGTTTTATTAATCACTAAATTGAGTTTAAATACATCTACCGGTTTCAAAAAATACCATTTTCTTCTTCAGGATGTCATAACTCCTGTCATAACATTCCTGAAGTAGAAAATGGTATTTTTCGAACCCGATGTAGATGTATTTTAACTCAATTTAATGGTTAATAAAACAAATATAATAAATAAAAATATGAATTTTAACCACAAAGTTAATATTGCCAATTTTAAAAGCACATTAAATAAGTATTTAAATAACATAATTTAATTAATAACTAAATATAATTCAGGTACATATATTTTTTCAATTCAACGAAAAATGTCAACGAAATTCACCTTGTTACCAAGCCGATGTATTCGTATTATTGACGAGTTTACTGCATAGTTATTTCTATGGATACCTTCAAAAAACACTTGTATTATTGATATAATCGGCGTTAACTTTGTAAAGTTTCATCATAATGGATGGATATAAATGAAACAATGTTATAATCTTACTTGAGTTTATTAGCACTACTCGAGTTTCGAGGGAAACAGTAACTCTCATCGACAGGTGAAGTATTAAACTAGCTACACACAAATATATAAGACAAGGCTTAGTAATATTCCCGTTACAATCACCCATCCACCTTCCACCAGTAACTCGACCCCCTTCCCCTCCATCTGTCAGTATCTAATCACTTGTATGTCTACCACCTAAGCCTTGTCTCCTATATTTGTGTGTAGATAGTTTAATACCTCACCTGTCGATGGGAGTTACTCTTTCTCTCGAAACTCGTGTTGTGCTAATAAATTCAAGTAGAGTTATAACATTGTTTTATTTATATCCATCCATTAGCATTTTTGTGTCTATCCGCGATTCTTATATCATCATCTAGATGTAATCTTTGTTCGTTTTGAGAACTAACAATGCTACTTACAATGGTGGAATAATTTTAATTACATCGAGAATTTATTCACGTGTGGTTTATTTTTGGGGAAAGCTCTATCATTGAAATATAGATTCCATTGAGACCCTGATCGCCCAGCGGTCACAATATCATGCTCATCTGCTAGTTATACCATTATTTCCATCGACGCTCACAGCTGACCGACGACACAGGCAACACCTAGACTAGAGAGCCGGTCTCTTGCAGAAAGGGGTCGCGTCTAGTCTCGCTTCGACGACAGCTATTTCACGACTGACCTCCACAGCTTTAACAGCGTACTATATTTCAAAATTAGAACTATTCTGGCGTTCACTTAATGCTTCATTGTCGGCTTCGCGACATTAGGCAAATTATTGTACAGGGAAATAGTATTTTATTTGATGTAACAGTAATCAGAGACGGAGCGCGAATTATTCTCCGAGAAGTACAGCAGGGTCGTTAAAAACACATACACAAAAGGCAGTTTCATTCGCGTGTAAGATGGGAGCGCTGCTTTACTGCCGGGCCGGGGAGTGGGGCGCAGCGGGGGGCCAGGGGTGGCGGCCGGGGGCGTCGGCGGGGGAGGAGTGCTTACGTAGGAAAATTTCCATCGCTCCAGTTCTGCAAATAGCGAGATGTTTTTGTCGAGCGGCGTTCCCGTACGAACCGCGCGGAGGGGGATGAAATGCCGAGGATTTAAGAAATCTCCAACCCTTACATCTTTACGCTTTGTTTTCTTAATGAGCGAGATGCTGCGATTGAGCGCTACTCGCACGCCAACGATCTAATTAAAATCTGTTTCATTTTATTTATTTAGAACAACTGTTGATTCTTACGAATATGAGTTATATATACATAATATATATATACAAATTCAACAACATAATATAACAATAGAGCCCCCTAATGAGAGAGATCTTGAATTATGGGGGTGGCTATCGACATTTATATAAAACAAAATCAAAATAAGAATAATAATAAACTAAATCAAATAAAAAATGAGATTAATAGTTATCTCAAATATTATTTGTGGTAACATAAATCCGACATATTATGACATATTTATACAACAGTAAAAATATTTACTCTTCAAAAATTAAACCTTTGTATAAACAAGGTGTATTTTTTATATTAATACATTTTATATTGTCTGCGTTTAAATTTTCGTTCCAATCGAGTCATATATTTAAAAAAAGTCGCGGTGCTATTTGACTGCGTAAGTGATCACGTGAATGATACCTAAATTCAAATATTTGCGTTAGTTCACGTCTATATCAGACACGGTTGATTCATACATGCTTCAGATGAGTTTAGTTTTTTGTTTCTATCCGAAAACGGTACTTCTGCAAATAAATTCATCCTGTCCTTTAGAGACCATTCTCAGCTTTCGAACATCTCTGAATCGCGTAAACATACAGATATCAGCAACAGTGGATTCTAGCATTCGTTCCGTATCCACAAAGTTTGAATGTATTCGACATGCTTGCGGTGAATGCTTATGGGTATAATGCACAGAATGGCATACATATTACGAAGCGGACGGATTGTTTTGAGAAATTTGTTTATGTTATTTTTTACAGTTTAGATTTATTACTTGAAGCCGAATTTTTTAAACATTGAATATCTTTCGACTATCTATTTTATTCGTCATTTAAATGAAAAATTAATTCAGAAAATAGCATACACTATACCAACGTGTACTGTATACGAAAATAATGAATTGTGTGAGTGTTCGCGGGATATTTGTATGTATATTGTATGGTTGTAGGTGTAAACTTATTATTCAGCATCCCTTGTTTAAAAAGTCACCGACCGCCACTGGTCTATATATTTGGTAGTGTGTGGTTGCCATAAAAAATATTATTATTATTTAATTATTACTAGCTCTATTGCAGCTCGCAGTTAGCGAAGCATTGCAGTGATTAAATAATCTAAAATTATTACCAAAATTAATGCTTACAAAGCGAAGTCACTTTAAAAGCAGTTTCTAGTGAGACTTCTTAAAATAACAACCCTTCTGCATTTGAATACCCTCTTCAGATATGACAACGTCCTTGTATTGACCGGCCGCCGATCTGACGGAAGGACACACAGTGACCATCTTCCCACGGACGTCCTGGGAAGCAAAACTAGTTCTGACCACTGTCCTTTGTAAAGAAAAAAGAGTTGCCTTATTCTGCAAGGGTTGAATTGTCCAGTGGCTGGCGGTTAGGGATGAAAATCCCGGCAGTGTTGTAGTAAAATAAAACAATTAATATTATAATAATAGAGTTAATAAATAGAGCAGGAAATTAATATTTAAATTTAAAAAATAATTTATTATTATAGAATTGACAATAGATTTTATTTGTTTTGTATTACCGTGATACGGCTGAATGGACGTAAGAAATTTTATTTACTGTTTACGAAGTAAGCTTGTAGAAATAAAATAAAACACTTGATTTTTTATTCCATTAGTTTAATTCACTTGTACGTATTGTCTTCTTAGATTGTAAAATTATATAGCTGGTTACATTGAATAATTAGAAGCGTTCAAAATGTATGGAAATCTTCAGAATTTCAATGAATAATGTTGTCCATTTTCATCGCATGTAAATACAATTGTATAGCTATCCCCCATTATAGTTATGAATACAAGTTGCTGAATTAAATTTGATAGATTGATAATGCCCTTGCAAGGCGAAACGCGGCTCTAGTAAATGTGTGCGCCGCACACCAATGATAATGTATTACACATTTTTTCTAATATAACGTACAATATTAATGTTTTCATTAAATGTGAAAATGAGCTGACAATGGGCACGCCACATTATTCCGAGAACAGACACTCTTTGGACGAATGCAGTCATTTAGTGGTACAAGTCTGACGAAATATACAATTTTTATGGGCACATAAAAATGGAATACACCTGGGGAGGCCTTCATCATAACATAAGGCATAAAACGACTAATCATTATGATGACGATAACATATTTCAAAGCATCATTTACCGTTGACCTGTATCTAATAACTACTATTAAAGTAATTCTTAATATTGTTTTACTATCTAGCTAATCTATTGCTAAATTTTTAAATAATACGTGATAATTTAAAATATAATAATCTATACATTAAAATAATATTAACGGTAGTTTAAAGCCCCAGGTGTGCGAACGGCGCCGTCACTGGTTTTGACCATGGGGGGGTAGTTTTGATCATAGACCGTATCGCCACCCTTAAAATGACCGCTCGGCGGCCCGCTGGTCATAAAGGAATCATACCAGGTTTTTTTTAATGTCAAAAGACTGTATTCTTGTATTTACAAAAAAACGGATGCACGTTTTGTTGAACGTTGAAGGTATAACAGGTTCTACTAGTTTCGATATTCGAAAAAGATAACGTTTTTTTTTAATTGTTATATACAGGGTGTCCCAATAAAATGTGTATACATGGGACAGCAGTCCCAATGCATTTACAATGAGCGTATTGGAAAAGTATTACTTGTTAATGAGAAGTTTTATTTCTACCATCACTACCATCGTGATCTGAGAACCTATATCAAATACAATGCAATGCACTCAAATACAAAATGTCTGCCATTTGGGTTATCAAAAATACTCATGTTCGAAATTTCACAATAATTAAAAAATCTACATTATTTGATTTGAAATACAAAAACATACATTTGTAGAACACCTGCTCATGCCTCACAGTACATAGTCGTTTAACCAGACGCTTCACAGCCATTCCATTCTCCCTAGTACCAACAGAAATTTAGCAACGATACATCGCAATGTAACAACTCTGAGAAACCCGATTAAAGCAACCACTTCTCTCTCAGCTGCCTTCTCGGAAACATTTCCAGTGAGCACTCCCAGTCATCAACTTTATCTGTAATTGACTTAGACCTGCTGGTCAATGTTTTATTTAACACACCTGCTCTAGCCGCAGATCCTTCACACGCAGTGAAATCTGATGAGTTTGGGGCCCTCAGTCACACCTTAAAGAAACCTTTTTGATATCTCTATACAGCTCAGTAACAGCACCTTCGAACGAATGACGCATAACCTACAAACACATTCCCTCCTTACGGGCTACAACCAACCTATAATCAGTGCAAATACATACTAATCACCCCATATTGGTGACCCACGACATAAATTAAACCAATTCACCAAACATTTAGCTAAATCAATACTAGTAGAACACATTCTTATTGTGAAGTTGTAATTATTCAGAACATAGGTCTGTGATATTTTAAATATGAATTAAATATATTAATTAGAAAAATATACATATAAAATAAATTTTACACATTTTTTTTGGTCATCCTGTATTGAAACGAATATTTGAATATACATATGTGCCCATTATTATGAAAGTGGTCTAAGTCATGTTTCTTTCGTTTCGACATGTTTAAAGGTTTGCGTTTGAATTGATTAAAAAATATTTTTATATTATACAATACAATATTTCAAAATTTATTTAGTCTCCTAGATTTATAATTTATTTCAACATATAAATTGTGCATGTAGAATTGTAAGAAGAAAAAAAAATACAATTTTTAATGAGCACACATTCTTATTGTAAAGTTGAAATTTTTCAGAACATACGACTGTGATATTTTTAATACAAATTAAATGTAATATATATAAAATATTGTAACACGACAATTTTTTTTCAACTTACTGTGTTAGTGTAGCAGTTAACGCATTTCCCCGGTTAGAAAGAGATCCAGGTTGAAATCTTGTTATCAATAATAATATGTTTTTAATAAATTAATTTTATATGTATTTCTTTTTAATTATTACATTAATTTATTTTTTAAATTTTTAAGTTAAGATGTTTATCAAAATAAACACTAGCAGAATATCGTTGAACGTCGTAACAATACACTGAATATAACGCTTCAAATTTTTACAATTGTTACAATTTCCATAATATTATATTAATTTAAAACAATGTGACGCGAAATAATTGATGAAGTCATTTTTTACAATTTCTCGACTTAGGCCACTTTCACGTTAATTGGCACTTATAGTTAAATACTCGAAATGTTTGTAATATGTATTTAAAGTGCAATATAAATGTATAACATTAAACGATAAACTGATTTTTCAATACGTGATAGTGTGTACTTATTGAAGAATTATAAAATATTTTTTTTGAGGCATATCTTAAAGCAGGTTTTAGAAAATAATGTGCAATATTTTGTATTCTGTGCAACCGCAATCACTACTGAACAGATTAACAGACCAATTAGAAAAAACAATCATGTTAAAACTTAATTTTATATGAAAAAGTACAATAATATTATAGAATATTAAATATTACATTACAAGTCAATAAATACCATTGTCGTTCAAAATACTTGCTATTATTTAGATTAAATGTGGCGAGTTAAGTTTCCTCCTCGGAACCACACTCAACACATTGGGGAATCTATCAAGTTCAATCTGAATAAATGTGAGGCTACCTGGCAATGCCCAATTCTCATTCTAGAGATATTTAATATTGTTCTTTTGGAGACTTTCCTTTTGGAGAACCAAGGGGTTCGATTCGGAGAATAGATCTTTGAATTATTTTAAACCGATTACCCCTATAATTATTTGGATCCATCCATTGTGCAGTCCAGATAGAATTCGTTCGTTTTTTTTACCATATTGAGTCTGTCAAACATCTAGTTATTTTCCATAAAATATAATAAAAAATAGCTTTGTCTCTATGAGATATCGGATATTTGTTTAATAACAGTGCCTTTGTAGGTAAAAATTCAGTAATTGTGTGTTCTTGGACATATTCAAATATTGCTAATATAAATAGTAAAGTTTAATAACATTCATTGAACATCTTTAATATAAGTTATCGGGATAGTTTCTGCGGCACTCTCCTCCCCGATTCGCAGCAATTAGGGGTGCCTTAAATCACAGATTAAAAGATAAAATTCAAACTTGGCAAATAAAACGTTCCCCGCGTCCCGCCGTCCCAGCGCTCGGGCGGATAAAATAATAGATAAACTTCCGCCAGCCCTGGTAATAACATCACAGCTGGCGGGAGGAAACTTGCGATCGTAGACATTTTATAAAGTTTACTTTCGCAAACACTGCGCGGCTTCGCTGGGACAGGGCCGGACTTAAAATACTAGTGAATAATGCATTAATTAGAAAGATATCACAGTCGCAGATTTTAATCGCTGATGTTATCGAATACCAATCACAATCACATCAGTGAGTGAAGATTAGCATTTTTCCTCATCACTAATTTAAAAACTCATTTTTCTTTATTCATCTTAACCATAACGTCTTCAATTGTAACTTTATATATCTTGTAGATCCACATCTCAAATGCTTCATATCGCCTTTGGTAAGTGTCAATGTTTCCATTCCTTAAAATAATATCGAGAACCAATAACATCTGACCATTTGCATTCGTAATCCTTTTGACCGTACTATTGCATATTGCTTTTTTCCATTTGGCAGGTCTAATAAGCGGGGGGTTCTCCTTGTCCCTCTCCTCGTTATTTGATGTGACCCACCACTGTGTCTTCTCCAAGATATATTTTCTTCTCGCGAGATTGTCCCTTTTCTTGGGTAGAATTAATTTAACGAATGTAGGCATTTGTGCATGTTACCACGTCTCAAAAGCATCAATTAATTTTCTTTCCCTCGTCTTAAGAGTTCACACCATAAGGAAATATTGATTGCACTAGAGACTGCATAAAGCTTAAATTGTAATTGCTCGTAAACCATCAAGGTAAGGTAAGTGGGAGGGGTATTGTTCGACGCGCGTGATTTGCTGATTTACCAGTCGCAATGAATTACTGGCCGGGAGCGCACCGCGCGTTCGTGGTTGAGCAATATTTAAGGTGCGATGATTCATTGGTTCGTGCGCGTCGCGCCTTTTGTACTCGCTTTAATATTCGACGAGTAAGTGATGGGCCGAGCACGCAACTTATTCAGTGATGGGTTCAAAAGTTCAGACGAGAAGAGACAGTGGTTAACCAAACTCCTCCGGGACCATCAACGTCAGCAGCGACGTCAGGACATGTAGCTCAAGTTTGACGTGAAATTATGCGCAATCCGCGTAAATCGATAAGGAAGATTGCAGCCTTTACTGGAATAAAAAAAACAACAATTTTGAAAAAAAAAACCTATACAAACTGCAAATCGTGCAGTTTCTCAGCGAAACAGACTATTATTTAAGTTAAACCTTAGCGAGAACGATACTAGAACGTTTTGAAACAGCACGAAGAACGCTAGAAAACATATTGTTTACTGACAAAGCACATTTTCATAACGATGGCTATGTTAATAAACATAACACGAGATACTAGTATCCCGCTAACCTACGAAACGCCATCAAAAATGTTTGCATTGTCCAAAAACGACAGTGTGGTATGCAATTTCTGCCCGAGAGATAATTGGCCCTTACTTTTTTAACCAGCGAGAGACAGTCTCTGCTGACGTGTATTGCCGAATGATCGATGAGTTTTTGGTACCGCAACTGCAGCTGTTTCCCGGGTTCAACAAGAGAACACAATTTTAGCAAGACGGGGCCACTCCACACGCAGCTAGAGTTTCAATGGAGAAGCTGAGGGGAATTTCTCCCAATAAATTAATCACCATGTACGGAGACATACCATGGCACCTCGCGTGCGACTTTTTTTAAATCTTCGAACATTTCAAGCTCTAGTTGCTGAATTGTAGCTTTTTTTTTATTTAATATCAAACTTGAAAATTTTCCTCTGGACACCCTATATATAAAACCATAAGTCATTTGAGGTTTCATGAGGCAGTGGAGCATGTCAGAAATAATTTTTGGTAAATTACCATGCTTTTTGAATTTTTATCAAAATGTGCTATACTTTCGGAGATATTGGCGTTCAAAGTTGAGCTTGTTGAAAAACGCTCAGATTATCATTATCCACCGTGCAATGTCACATCTCTCGTACAATCCGGCCAGTACTAACAATATTAGTACGAAGTGTCGAGCACTGACTTGTTGAAAGTGAAAAATGTATAGTCACACGATAAAACGATGTAAACCGATTGTTTTTAAAACAAGCAACTTTGAACATCTGTAACTCTGCTATGTTACAAGATGTTGAAAAAATTATTTCAGTTATGTAAATGATATTTTTCGAAGATTCTTTTTACAAAATAAAAAAAAAACTATTGCCTTACGTACGACTTACTAAGTAATGGGACGGATCTTGTTTTAAATAAGGTATTTATTTGGGTATGGGTGACTCGTTGGAGCTCCTTAGGTGGGTAATTAGGTTAGGTGCGACTCCACCTACGCGCCTACCTTTCACTCTCCATACCTCGTGTTTTGCAACCCCGTTAGTCTGTCCGTGTAAGTGTGACTCAATCCACTCTGTGTCTCAATTTGGGAGTGTTTTAAATGAATGGATCCCTGAGTGTATGCCTCGAACTACTGCACCTTAATTTTCCATCTGTATGTTCTATGGATTTATGTTATAGGATTTTTTATGACTAAAGACAGCACTTAAGGGACGCTGGAGGGTCTAAATTTTAAATCTTTATTGCTAATAACCACATTGAATTTCTTATCCTTTTTTGTTTTGCTTATACTTAAATATGTAATTATTACTAAATTTTTTTTAGCATTCATTTAATGTCCCTAGTACTGCCCTGCTACCTTCCGCCATATCTCATTCCTTCGTTCTTCCATACTTAATGAGTTCCTTCTTCATATTTGCTTCCAGCATCCCATCTCCCCTCCCTGAGCCTCCTACAACCCCTGTCGTTTTCTGAACTTTGGCTGAAAAGCAAAATTTCCTTCTTGGTTCTGGGGGGATGACAATGAATCAAAAATTATCCTCAAGTACAGCACTTTCTCTAATAAAGTGGGGGTAGTACGTGGCGAATTATTCAGTTAGAAGTTTCATGGCGAGGGGAGGAGTTTCGAGCAAGTTATAAGTTGAAGCGTAAGAGATCCTCGAAATGAGATCTCCACGTCTCGATTATAATCTTGATTTATTGCAGTGTTGCCAAATATACTTTTGAATATTGCTCAATTCGCAAAATATTTATTAAACACACCTATAACTTATTGACATACAAACAGAAAAGATGTGCATTACTAAAAATTCCCTCTATCGTTCCATTATTTCAAAAAACCATCTACTTTGTTTTTACTGAATCTCAAATATCTTTAAGTAAACAGATAGCAGACGCGAGAATTAACAATTAATTTGTATTCATTTTAAAAAGTATAACATATAGGTTCGAAAATTTGTCGTCAAAAGTACTGTCGCTGTGGCATAGTTGGATAATGCACCTTCCCCGGTTTGGAAAGAGATCCAGGTTCGAATTCCGATAGCGCAACATCAATATTTTTCTATAAAATTGATTTTATTTGTATATCTTTCTAATTAATACATCTAATTAGTATTTAAAATATCACAGAGCTATGTCCTGAATAATTACAACTTCACAATAAGAATGTGTTCTCCTAATAATAATTAATTCATAATACTCATAATTGTCTGTCTTTGCTTGTATACTTAAATTTAGTATACATTGTATCCTGATGAAGAGACAATTGGTTTTGAAACATGTCGATAGATCAATGAATAACGGTTTAAACTAAGTTTTTTTATAGTTTTTTATGTTTATTTTAAATAATCATTAGCAAGACTCTAACTAAAAACTTTATATTGCCGGTAGACACGTAATACTATCAATTTTCATCTACTTACGTTTTCCAAAAGAAACATCTACGTGAGCAAACGAATGTAGATAAAATTTGACGTGTTATTTATAGGTCATCGTAGCTTCGGACGATATTTTTACGATAGACAGATCTTTTTTGTAAATTAATTTTAATTATCAAGACAGTGGGTATGTTCTAAAAAATCACAAATAAAATGTGATTTCAATAAAAATTAACTAACACGCCTACAAACATCAAAAAAAATTTCCGAAATATTTACATTACAAAGAAATCTTAAAAAGTATCTTGACACTGGACCATAAATAATTGGTGTGTTCTAGGAGCGGTCGATTCATACATGCTTTGGATGCTCCGCATCCCTTGTGTTCTAGAATCAAAAAACTTTGGATTTTTGTTTGTAGCCGAAAACAGCATTGCTGCAAATAAATTCGTCCTGTCCCTTAGAGACCGGTCCTAACATATACTACGAGCGAGTTGAAATACATATACATTCTCAACATTCGAACATCTGTGAATCGCGTAAAGGCTCGCTCCAGATTTCAGGGACCGGAGGATTCTCTCGTTGTATAGCATCCATAGCGTTTAACCTTTACCAAACCATGATATAAAATACCCGAATGCAGTCATGCTGTCAACTCGTGTTACCGTAAATAACTGTTAGAAAAAATGTTTTTATTAGCTTAAATGGCTGTTATTAGTTATTAAATAGCTATTATCTGCCGATAGTGGTGCGTGGAGGATGAGTCTCCCATATGCTTTTATCTTGTGCCGTCTCGTTTCCCGGAAAGGAGTGCCTCTTCACTTCTCCTCTGCTCTCCGACCGAATCGTATTTTTTTTATATTATCTTGTATTATTGTAAATATTATTTACTAATAGTGAGTCAACCGGGGACAATGAGGGCAAATTTTATTTCGGGGCACTATATTGAATAGGACCGAGATTGAGCTTATTGCATCGGTCCTGCAAGCTGTGGGTCCACCCTCGTTGAGAAGAAAATAAAGTAATATAATCAACACTTTAGAGATGAGGGATTGCGAGACGAAAAGGTGTCTTCGTTATTCAAAAATTCCGTATTAAAAGACGTTTTTCACAACCTGCAGGACAATAATTCTATGGTACGAATTTACTCTAAATATAGAGTATTCAATTTTGAAAAAATAATTAATAACATAATTTAGAGCATTTATTAAGTCCTATACAATATGTTCTTCTTTCTTATCTCTCTTCATTTAATTAATGAGAAAGAAATAATTATATTTGTATGTTTATTGTTCTTTTCACTGTGAAAATAGTGTATGATCTCTGTATTTTATATCACAAATGGTATTTTTAACAATGTATTAATTTTACAACTGAATGAATGAAAAAAATTATTGTTTTTGTACGATTCGCTTTTCATAATTGCTTTTTCACTAGTCATTCCTAAGCGCTAATATTTTCTTTAGGATTATCTAAAATATAAATTTTATGTTGCATATATTTACCAAAATATTATACAGGTTTAATCATGATGGTAGATGATGTATGATGTCACTGCATGGTTTGGGAAGGGTTAAAAGTATTCAAGTGGTCAAGATCTTGTGTATACAACGTACAAAAAACTACTTTAATGCTTATGGGTACGATGCAGAGAATAGCATACATATTACGAAGCGATTGAAATTTGAGAAATTTGTTTGTGTATCGCATTTTTGACAGTCGAGCTTGAAATACTTGAAGCGGAATTATAGAAACAGTGTATATCCTTCGATTATCTATTTAATTCATCATTTAAATTAAAAATAAATACATAAAATAACACGGCTACTTCACCAAAGTGTTTAAATGCTGTAAACAAAAATAATGGATTGTATAATAAAAGTTCTGTTTCTCGACCATTTGCGTAAAAAAGAACACATTCTGAATATTGGAAAACCGACTCCAATTTTGAAAATAGCGTCAAGAAATAAATCGTCCCTAAGACATTTTCAAAATTTATTAGACAACATTTCACGGCCGTGTATTTGACGAATGACACATGAATTTTAGATCCATAATTGATGTTGTGGAGCGTAAAGGTTTTATAGAGCTAACAATTTCAAATAATTTGACAGACTATTTAAACATCTTGTTCGCGGGCTAGTCTGTATAAACTTATTATTCAGCATCCCTTCCACAAAAAGTCGCCGACCGTCACTGGAATTTACTTATATCACGTGCATGCTGAATTAGATTATTATTATTTCCTCTTAATGTACTTAAAAAAATATCGAATTTTTTACACCTTTTATTGTCAACAAATAAATATTTGAAATCTTCCTTTATATTATACAATATATTTTATATTCCTGGCGAGTTAGAAACAAAAGTACCAAACTCCCATAATTTCCTTTCCAATTTGTTCCTCCCTTATCCCAGTACAGAACACTCCAACACACACCCTTCAGTGGAATTATTTCGCAGCTCATCCCTTATCGCCGTCATAATTTATACAAAATAAATAAAACCATCCACCCTTTTCTTGCAAGGGTATGTCTTAACTAAAGGGCATTTCTGTTTTATGACGCGTCCGCATTTAAAACTCTAATATGTACAAATAATAATATGTAACAATTAAAATATTATAATCAATATTTAAATAAACACATTTTTGTTATGAAGTTGCAATTTCAGAAGTTAAGTTCTGTGGTATTTTTAATACAAATTAAATTAATCAACTAGATAGATATACAGAAAAATATTTGGTTACTACCGAGATTTGAACCTGGACCCTTTCATATCCAAGAAAATCACATTTTTTCACAGAAGTCGTTTATCGCATCCGTCGCAGAACAGGTTTTAAATATTAATAATTAATATAAACGTATAAGTTGGAAGATTATATATAATATATTCCTAGATAGGAAATCTGCATGTAGGCATTATTTTATTATAATATATATTTTAAAGTTAATTTTTTGTGTGTTTCTAAAGTGCTCATTTAGTTTGTGTAGGGAGACTATTGAAATTTTTTAATCCCTAATTATATAAAACTTATCTGATAGTGTTTGGTATTATTAGGGATCATTTAGAGATTTTAAACCTTAATGATGTGCTTGTTTCAAATTCGACAGTGTTATTTTCTTTAATTAATTGATTAATTACGATTTTTTTGTAAATGTTATCTATTTTGGGAGCTGGGAATTTCGCAAAAAGTGTTTGTGTTGATAAAGTTGATCTTTTTTTAATATTACTTTGATGATTGTTCTCTTTATTATTTTTACTGAGTTCATTATATTATTGTATGCTCCTCCCTTCCCAATTATTCCATACCAGATTAGTGAGTGAACAATAGCAAAATATTCCAATTTTTAATTTTTATTTGAAGCAGCTCAAAATAGACGCCTTCTCGTCTTAAAGAATTGCCTTCAATTCAAATATCAATTGGCATTGTAGCGTACAGCCACTAGAAAACAAGGATGGTTTGAAGATCTCCATTTCTTCCAACTGACGATGATGATGAAGAGGTCAGAAGAATGAAACACAGAAATATGTTCTTTCTAGGAACACTGCGGCGACAGAATCGAGAATGCGTCCCCGCTTGCGGTATACTTCGTTTTATTTCATTACAAAATAATACATTCATATTCTTCAATAAATCATTATTATATATTTTTTCCCACCATTCCAGCGAGACGTATTTTATCAAAACGTAACAGTCTTTATTTGTTGGCATCGATCTCATGTTTTTCTAGCGCCACGCCTTATCACAAAAATTTATTGGCGTCACTTCGGCGACCTCTCAATCCTGTGCGATACAACCAGGATGATATCTGCCTTAAATAATGAAATGCAGGATCAGAATTTTTTCTGCATATCTGAATAAAATAATATTGTAATATCTGAGTTTTTACTGTTTTTAAGATATCCCGTCAACCTGAGTAGCTTGTCGGTGCAGTTGTCAAGTCACCGGCCTAGTGATCTAGTGGTCAGGGTTCGCACCTCGTTCCAGTACACCAGAAAGTTAGTCCGATTTTCGTGGTACAAGCGTTTAGCTTAGTTTTAAAATAGTAAGAATATTGATGTGACATGTATTCCGTGAAACGGATCTCAATTTAAAAAAATAAAAAAATTATCCACATTTTAAATGTTTTAGCAGTAACGGAAATAATCTAATAAACATACAATGTAATGTTTAATTTCTTATATTTTTCCTTCACGACCCCCAAAGAAAGATGATACCGCTACATCCTCCCCATTAATGCACGCCTACATTTCCTCAAAAGCATTCATCTCACTTTTCCACTTAGCACGAAATCCACCCTTAAATTCGGAACACCGTCAAAGGTCTTATTTCATCCCTCCTTGCCGTCATAATTTATACAAAATAAATAAAACCACCCTCTCTCTTTCGCGCTGCGGGGGGTGGGTCTAAAAATCCCCCTCCCCCGCGCAGCCACGACAAAAAGACGGGTGGGGTGGGTGGGGCCCCGCCGGTGGTGGGGGCCGCAGCCCCGGGGCGTAAGACGCTGGTAGTGGAGTGGAATTTAATGTTCCTAGAATAATTACACAAGCATCGCGAGTTCTTGTGGAAATTCGCCTTTCTATGTTCAACATTATTATATATTTTATACACTTTGATTATATTTTAAAAACCTCTACAATATAATAATAACAGCTTGGATTACGCTCCTACCTAAGTGGACACAAAACAAAATATTTTTTGCCAGACGTTTCTCGAGAATAAAAACAGAATTTTTATTTGATTGTAAACACAGCTCAGTGGTATTTTTAATACAAATTAATCAATTGGAACAGGCTGTACTGTACTTTTTAATTAATATTAAAAAAAACAACGAAGCACGGAAAAAATGCAAGAAGGTGTAGCTAATTTAAATTTAATAATTCCCAAATCACCAATATGTATGGATCGAGGACATTAGAATTTGTTACTTCACTGAAAAATAAACTAATTATAATAAAAAAAATGCTTGCCAATAATGATTTATCTTACTTGTAAGCATGAAATGGATTGTTGAACTTTTAGGTGAAACGGACCCGCCCTATCCCGGGACCGGTTTAGAAGCTAGGGCTTCCTTGTCGGTCGCACTCATCAAAGCTAATAAAAATACGCGACTTTAATTCAAATACAATTTTACAATTACAAAACGTAATCATAAAAAATCATATAATATAAATCCATAGAACATAGTTTTATTTTATTAAAATTATTAGAAAATTAAGGTGCAGTAGTTCAAGGCAGTAGACAAGATACAAAATTGATTGAGTCACACTTACACTGACAGACTAACGAAGTTGCAAAACTCGAGGTATGGAGAGTGAGAGGTAGGCGCGTAGGTGAAGTCCCATCCACGCAGGCCAGTCTTACTACCTACCTAAGGAGCTCCAACGAGTCACCCATACCCGAATAAATTTCTTTTATAAAACAAGATTCGTCCCATTACTAATTATTGAATTGGATTGTTGAACTATGACACTGATTAGTTTTTATGTTTGATTATATTAAATGTAATAATTGATATTATTGTACCTGCAAGATGTTTTGTGGGGTCTAGGTAAAGATATACAGAAAAAAAATATTCATCAAAAAAATATTTGGTTTCTACCGGGATTCGATCCTGGACCCTTTCCTATCTGGGGAAATATTTTACCACTACACTACATCAACCAATTACGTTCACGACAAATTTGGAACTGAAATCACGAAACACCAACAGAGCCCGTGTAATTGACCAGTACCAAAGAGGGAAACAGTCGAATTGTACAGTTTAACCGTTGCTTCCAGCAGCGCCCCTCCCACTTTCCCGCGGGCGGCGCGGTCCACCCTGTAGCGCGTCACGCTACAGGGTGGCACAAGAAAGTGTGCGCCTTGACACGGGCCGCCCGGGGCCGCGTCTCGAACGAGCGCGGAACAACTTTTCAAATTTACAATTTATACCGAGCTCAGCCATTTTGAATTTTACAAGGATTCTGCGAGAGATATAATGAAGAATGGGAGTGGGGGCGCCCGGAGGGAGGGTTGGGGGTGAGACGAGCCAGTGGTACTAAAGTAATCCTTTACACAGGGAGGCAAGAAGCGATGCAATAAAACTTTGATTATCCATTCGCGACTACTGATTTCAAATTTGAGTGCAGACACAGTAGCGTGCAAATTAAAACAACTTTATTTTTGTTCAGTGTATTATAGACGCGTGCAGTCAATACATTGAAATGTATATTTTATATTAATTATTTTGATATCATATTTTGGAACGAATTAATTAAGTCTCCTTTATTTACCATGGAGATATTTGCTTCGACAGACCATATACCATACTAATATATCCATATTGCTGGAGTCACTGCAACCAACATTCTCCAAATGATAAAATAGAACAAATATAAATAATATAGAGAAAATATTGTCCATTTCAATACGGACTCTGATCTAGTGAGGTTGACAGTGAACACAAGAAATATTGAATATATCGAAGTTTTGATTAATACTAAATACCCTTAACAATGTACTAATATACGAGTATTACAGTCTTACTCGCAAAATGTTATGTTTCTTACGTTATTTTTTAACGCGATTTCGTGGCACATATTATTGGCAGAGAACACATGAAATATTGAATGTATCGAAGTTTTAAATAAATAAATAAATACCAAATACCCTTAACAACGTTCTTATGTATTACAAAAGTACTCGCAAACCTCCTAAAAAACGTTATGTTTTTTACGTTATTTATTAACGCAATTTCGTGGCACATATTATAGTTTTAAATAAATATTTATATCCTTAAGAACGTTCCTATATATAATAGCTTTACTCGCAAATCTCCTAATATATGTTATGTTTTTTACGTTATTTTTTAACGTCAAAATATCCTAGAAACTTGCAAAAAATATTTCACTTAAAAAAAAAATATATATATATATATATAATAATTGACATCATCTGAATATACTGTAGTAGAATGAATATAAACTTTTCGAGATGATGGCGCTACCCTCGGCAAAGTTTAAATTAATCCCATATACTGTCTATAAGACAAATTACATTTTTAGAGAGTTCGTACCTCGCCTACCTTTGTGTGGAATTATTTCAAATATAATTAATTATAATTGTATTAGACGTCATATTAATAAAATTCATCACCTAAAACGTATTATCGCTAAATGAATCAATATCCTTATGCGAAACGTGCAAATTCTTATTATACTCAGTGTACCTAGATGGATTTTTCAAATTTATCACCATAATTTAATAAAAAGCACAAAAAAAAATTAATCGACTACCAAAAATTAATATAAATGTAACTTGTCTGAACGTTTGTCCCACTTTTAACAACGGCCTGCGAACCAATGTTTTCTCAAATCTGTCTACTTTCCGTGAGGAATAAATATTTCACAAATACTAATTAAATGTATTAATTATAAATATATACATATAAAATCAATACTATCGAAAAAAAATGTTGTTGCGCTACCGAGATTTGAATCTGGAAATCTTTTCCAATCCGAGAAAGGTGTATTACCAACTAAGCTACAACGCTAGTATTTTTGATGACAAATTTTCCTATTTTTTATTTCCTATATATTACACTTTTTCAAATTAATACATCTGTCGTTCCATTATCCCGGTAGCGCAACAACAATATTTTTCGAATTTTCGAACCTATATGTTACCTTTTTCAAATTAATACATTTTTATCGTTCCATTATATGAAAGAGCCATCTAATTTTGTCGTCATTAAATATGTCGCTGTAGCATAGTTGGATAAATGAACCTTTCCCGGTTTGGAAAGAAATCCAGGTTCGAATCTCGGTGGCGCAACAACAATTTTTTCGTTAAAATTGTTTTTATATGTATATCTTTCAAATTAATACATTTAATTAGTATTTAAAATATCACAGACCTATGTTTACAATAAGAATGTCTTCTCCTTAATAAATATTATACACTTTTGGCATGGTTTTCAGCTTACCACTAAAATTTAAAAAAATACCTTATTAGGTACCTACCGAACCTCTAAAACTTGACGAATATATTTCACAAACATTGGATGTCACAATGTGAAGTAAATAGTGCAGGGTCAAGTTATTTAACATCCTTGAAAATAAATGTTTTATTTTTCGGGGTGGTTTTCGGCTTGCCAACAAAATAAACAAAATACTTTATTAGGTATCGAACCGCTAATATTTTAAAAACATTTTTTTTTTTTTGTATTTGTGTCATAATTTTTTGGAACATGTTTTGGAAGATGTCTGAATGTGTATACATTTTGTCAGAAAAATACGCGAAGAATTTTGTACAAGGACATATCCGTATGAAGGTATATCATTAAAATGATTCACACCAGTGATTACGACCCTCGGTAATAAGGTGAGCGAGAAGACGGGGTAGCATGACATCCCCCGCATTATCGACGAATGATTTCGATATAAATTTTACAATTTAGTATTCTTGATAAAAACAGACCTGTGCGTCAAAAATTTTAACTGAAAGACACTATATATTTTTTCAGAGGAATTTTAGAAGCTGTGAGAGAAAATCAGAGAAGCTATCTAAGCACTTGACTATCTGCACGATGAGTCGAAACTTCTCAAATATGCTATGTGATATGGACACTGCAATTATGATTGTTTGGCAGGTTATCAATACAAAGATTAAGCTCTGACTGCATACTCACATTGTGCAGGAACTTGGCCACATACTATACAACATACAGTATTTATTTGGTTTAAATAACTTTCAAATATGAATTAAAAATATTAATTAGAAAGATATACATATAAAAACAATTTTATCGAAAAATATTGTTGTTGCGCCACCAAAATTCTAATCTGGATCTCTTTCCTAACCGGGGAAGGTGCATTATCCAACTATGCTACAGGGGCAATATTTTTAGCGACAATTATCGAACCTATATGTTACCATTTTTGATATTAATACATTTAATCGTTCCATTATTTGAAAGAGCCATCTAACTTATTTTTACGGAATCTCAAATACCTTTGAGTAAACTGATAGCAGACGCCAGAATTATCAATTATCAATTCATTTTTATTAAATTTTGGACACATTGATACAACTTTATTATTAGGAGAACACATTATTATTGTGAAGTTGTAATTTTTTTTTTAAATGAAATGCGTACACGGTATACATGTCACATCAATATTCTTACTATATTCAAACTAAGCTAAACGCTTGTACTATGAAAGTAGGACTAACTTGCATGGAGTCCTGGAACGAAGTGCGAACCACCGATCACTGGATCACTAACCATTACACCAACAAGTTACTCTAGTTATTAAGAGCATAAGTCTGTGATGTTTTTAATACAAATTAAATGTATTAATTAGAAAGATACACATATGAAATCAATTTTATCGAAAAATATTGTTGTTACTAACAGGATTCGAACCTGGATCTCTTTCAATCCGGAGAACGTACATAGCTATAGCACAGCATATGTTATAGCACCAAAATGTATTGACGAGAAATATTCGAACCTATATGTTACACTTTTCAAAATAATAAAATGACGTAGAGCACGGTAAGTTTCGCGAACTGAACCACGATTTTCGAAATAAATTTACAAGTGTTGTTCTGGCTTAAGTCTATTCACGGTGAAATGGCAAACCAAACTGATCACAAATCAGCTATCAACTGTCAAATTGGATACATGGTCTTTATTGCCTCTAAGAAAAAAAAATTCTATCAAATCAAATGGAGTCGTTTGTTTCATATGTAGATTATTTTACAAAATGTTATTCATTATCCATACAAATACAAATATTTTAAAACAACTCAAAATATAATTTCCACACGGACAAATACAAATAACCTACAAATCCCAAGAGAACATACAACATATGGCCATGGAACTACAAATATTTTGAATTTAAACTATTTAATAGAATTCTGAAAGATTAAAATCAATTGAATTGTCCCAAGAACATGAAACTATATATTAAAACTTGGATTCGTAATATGAGTAGAGCCAGTATTGGTGCATTCACCCAAACATATTGATACCTATATTAATTATTGCTACAAAGAGATCAAAAATTAATTTATTAAGTCCATTTTAAAGTTGTTCTTCATATACACCTATTATATAGTAATAAATGTACTTCTATCAACTACTTGTAATTCTAATTAATTTTACAATTGTTCGTAAACTATGCCCGTCTCGACACAGAATTTCTCTAGTGAGACGGGCACAGTCCAAACATATTTTTACATTGTATTGTATAGTTACAAATAAATAAATATATTTGTCATTCATTTAAGTGGATTGCTTTAAGTTAGTCGATTTGAACTTAGAAGGTTGACAAAAGATTTGCAATAGCAAAAAGGTCACAACCGACAGCAACGAGGTCACAAAAATAACATTATTTTAATGATTAATCTATTCATGTATTAGATATAACGATTCTCTTTTTATCTTTATGGAAATATTTAACAACGTTTTCAAAACGGACCTTGAAAACACAATGAGCAGAACTGATACTAAAATTACCATGAAATATGTAACTCAAATCTTAAATATTTACTGAAAATTGACGATAATTTGATAATTATTTATTGTAAAAATAGAGTTAGCAAAACACCAAAATGAATTACGGAAAATTAGCATTCCTAGACACGCCTAAATAGGTTAGAATCTTTACTGAAACGGCTGTAATTTGGCGGGGGCTCCGGGCTCCAGGTTCGCGTCTTGAATATTAAATTCCCATTTATTGTTTACAGCGAAATTCGCTAGGCGTCCCCTGGCAGTTCTTCGACTTACGTGCTAATTACGCGGCCTTATCGCCTCGCAGCCCGCGGTTTACGGTTTGAGAACCGCCGTTACCGCCAGTCGTTAGCTTTATAAAATACGCCCAAGCGTAACTGCTGTACATTATTCCGAGTGTAATGTCCGTGCTGTGTCGCCGTGGTGCAGAACTACGATTCAGTATCGACGCGTCGCTGGATAATGGTTGGTGTATCAGACATTTGCTCCGTAACTGCTACTTAAGTATCTAAGATCCCGCAACCCCTTCTTCTTATATCACACATTACGCTTATATCAATCGTTACATTATATCCTCGTTAACATAATTTCAATAAATTCGCATACACTCCATAATAATAACAATCTTAAACTACCCGATTATAATATATTCACTAACCGGTTTTCAAAAATACCCTTTCCTTCATCAGAATGATTTAAAACTAACTAAAATCATGTGTCAAATGTTATGTGTTACGTTTTCGAATTCAATTTTAAATAAATGATAATTTAAAAAATAAATCAAGTACCTAATTTAAATTGTTACGATGTGGAAATTGATTCAAAATACATATAATTGAAAAAAAGCTTTGTTGGTTATTTATATTATTATTTTAGTTATTCTACACGTTTTACTTATTTTAACAATTCAAAAATATTTTATTTTAATAAAAATATGTAAAACGGACAATTTTTATCAAAAGTGTGATAGATATCTAATAAATTATTGGAAAATTTTGAAAAACCATTATTATTTAAATAACTTAAATATGAATTAAATATCACAGGGTGTTCTGAATAATTACAACTTCACAATAAGTGTTTTCCTAATAACATCTTAAATGTTCGTGACTCTTGAATATTAAAATATTAGCTTTCTACATAAACTATTAAGTCCTACACTTGTATTTAAAATTGGTAAATCTGGACTTATCATCATCCACGTCGGTTCCTCATAACCGAAGATCGTGATCTCCGCGCCTTTTTTACTATGCTTCACCACTTTTCTCGGCATCCTTCAGATCTTAAGACTATTTGATCTTAAGGACGCTCATAGAATGATTCATAGGACGCTTCGAACTGAACTCTGTATTGACCTTTGCTCTCGAGGCGAATCTCCAAGAGAAACCTCACCAATGGACACGGCTTAAATCCTTAAAGTAACCAATACACCAGAAAGTACAAGTATTAATATTTAATTCCATTTACATGTTGTCTGTTGGCCGCTTCCTACCTCGCTAGGTACATATTAAGTACCTATTCTGAGGATAGGTTCTCAGGTTAATTATATAATATATAACTATATATTATAAAAACATACTTACACAATAGTATAGCATAGTTAAATCATTCGAATAGTAGCATAATTATAATATAAATAATGTCATGAATTTGGAAAAATTTGTGTTGTTTTTATAAGTGACTAAAATAATGACTATATATTAAATCTAATAATATTAAAATGAGCAGAAAAAACTTAATTTTGATTAATCTCAAAATGATGAAATTCCAGTTAGTCACATTTTACTCGTAACCTATGATATATAATTTTTGATGTGGAGTTTTTAAGACGTTATATAAAATTAAAAATTTAATGTTATGTTCAATTAGTAGATAATGATGTATACAATTAATATATAACATTCATTAAAACGTAAACAATACATGCAACAATACATACAATGCATGTGTGTGCTGTGTGTACAGTTTATTGGAAAGGATTATAAAATAAATTTAATAAATTAATATTTTTTTCTTTTAATGTTATCGAAATGAGTACTCGAACGTCAACCCTTCCACCGGACGAAATCCCAGAGGTAATCTAAGACAAAGGAATTTCTGGGAAAAGCTCACATTTTTCAATGCGGATCAATAGAATAGTTCCCTCTCCCTTCAGCCGCAGCGCATACAAAAACTTTTGCCCGAAGTTAAGCGTGCCGTCTCGCTCTGCGGCGGGAGAATTTTGTAGTTTTTGAAAGTGTAGCGAGGAATGTTGCGAGGAAGCTCGGAATATTGGACGATTCGCTGAATAACCGAAAAATAATATTTTTAACTTTTTTGTAAATTTTGTGACGTCACTAAAATACTGTCGCGTAATTTTTATCATACTATCAGCTTGGCGGTAGTATACACATAGAATGGTGATTATGATATCAAAAAACAAACTTTTAATTATTTAATTATTATTGTTTCTAATATCTATCCTACTAAACTGGATAATTTGTATAGCGCTATTTTCGTTAAAACTCTCACCTCAAGGGCTGCTTATAGTCCTACATTATATTTCTTTTTAAAAATTACAAAATTGTTATTTTAACTTATAGAAATAATTTTTTGAAAAGGTCCGTTTTTAGTCTCTGATGCACTGTTCATTATGACGGAGGGAAAAGAGTTCCACGCTTTTGGGCCTGCCACCGCAAATGCACGTTCACTAAATTTAGACTTCTGGCAAAGGTTGGTCGGTTATACAAACCCCTCATGCGGCTGAAGTAAATACTGACCTGAGAGTTAGACGTCTACCATTCAAATTGTCTGGGATACGAAGCACTTGAAGATACAGATGGGCCATATTATGTGTCGTCTTGTACATCAACCAGCACAATTTAAATTCAACTCATGTAAAAGGGATGTTATATGAGAGAATTTAGAAACTCCGTATAATATCCGTATTGCCGCATTTAGAATGGATCGTAATTGATCCATCTGAAACATTGACAAGTCAGCATAAATACTGTTACAATAGTCCACACGTGACACCACAATGAGTAGACGGGCTGCCTCAAGAGGAAGATGTCTCCGAATACTTTTAACTTGTCTCAGTTGATGTCAGCATGCACTGACAGTTTTGCTGATTTGTGTATTTATTGAAAGGGCGATATCTACACCTGTGGGACCAGGGCTCGCTACGTAACTCGTCCCGATGACAGTTTCCATTCTGCTCAATCTTCATTTCCCATCCCTTATTCAACAAACGACTCTACACAAACGCGCGTTTCTTTCCATATACAAGTAATGTTATGTTTTATGTTATGGTTAAATTTTATCAGATTTTTTTTTATTGGCTTGGTAGATGTCACAAATAATCTTAGACGAGAATACTGGAATAATTATTTTAACTTGGCAAAAATACATTATATTTTTTAAAAAATGTTCCGTTCGATTTATGTTTTTAATTATATAATATATCCTGCGTTCTTTTCTTGAAATTTTGATTGATAAAAAAAAATATCATAATTTTGTTCACGTTTGGTTAATATCCATCACAATTAGAGAAGAAGAAAAATCGGACGAAAAAAAAAGTGAAAAAAAAATTATATGTCGTCAGATTTTTTTTAAAACTGAAAAAGCGCTTAAAAAATTATAATTATAAAAACACCTGCGACAGAAAAATGTTACAAAATACCTATATACATATTATGAAGGTACTTACTTACTTATCATGGGGTGGGTAGAGAGAATAGATCGCCACACTCTTCTGTCCTGATATACACGTTTATACGTCTTCTCACACAAGCTCGCCGATTATTAAGGCTTCTAACAGGACCATCTGGTTTATCTGGTCGTGCCAAGTCTTCCGCAGACTTCTGGTGCCATCAACACTTGCGTCATATATCTTTCTTACCATTCTCTCCTCATTTATTCGTTCCATATGACCAAACCACCTAATTGATCCTTTCTTATCTTATCTTACTGACTGTACTATGATTAGCATTACATTCTTTCCTTATTTCTTCACTCAGTCATAAATGGATCTGGTGATCTCATTTCAGCTGCATTCAGTCTATTACGAAGGTATATAGTGTATGAAGTAGTGATGAGGTCAAAATCACGAATCGTGAATCAATCACTGATATCTTTGAGTCACATTCACTATCAGTGATTGAATATCTGGGAATATCATGATTCGTGATTATTTTTTTATTTTTTATTTGTATTTTGTTGTGAACCATGATTCGGCTCATGTGCATATGAAGCGAAAATATTCATGAAGGAATGACGTTATAATTTGACCCGAGAATGCTGAGAATTTGACCCGAAAAATAAACTCACATTATTTAAAGGGTTTACATTAATTTTGTGATGATATTAAATTATATATGCTAGAATATGTTTTTTTACGTAATTGAAATTTGAAAAATATAAGTAAATACGCTTAAAATTTATTTCGTGTATTGTGATGAAACTTCAATCACTGTTATTATCGAATATCAATCACAATCACACCAGTGAATCAAGAGTAGCATTTTTTCTCATCACTAGTATGATGGTATATAACCCTTAAAATTTTACAGAGGTACAGCATTACAGGAACACATTTCAGATTAATTCAATAAGATGTTTCTATATTTAGTGCAAATATTTGAGTAGCACGAATCAACATTTAATAAAAATAAATATTACTTACTAACCCGTCAGTCCTGCTGCAGTTTAAACTAATACTACAGTACATGGCCATTAAAACAATGAATCAAATTTATATTGAATATTATCAGCAGTTAAAAAATTAACATTGCTCTTTAAACGATATATCTAATCATTCAATGTTTAGATATATCGTTTAAACTAAAGAGCGAGAATTGAAATTTAAATACCGATTTTAATTTTATATCTAATTATCTATTCATTGTTATAATTAACACCTTAAATGATTTATATCGTGCATTTTGCGTACATGTACAAAACGTGTAAAATATTTGCAAAATAAAAAATATCACTTTTCAAATTTTTATTCATAATTAATTCAAGGATGCTGTTTGATTAGATTGTATTAATTGAAAAGATATACATGTAAAATTAATTTTATCGAAAAATATAGTTGTCGCTTTGATATTGATTTGAAAACTGTGACATATAGGTTCGAAAATTTGTCGTCACTGCACCGTGGTGCTATAGCATAATCGGTTAATGCACGTTCCCCCGGATTGGAAGAGATTGATGTTCGAATCTCGGTAACAACAACAATATTTTTCGATGAAATTGATTTTATATGTATATCTTTCTAATTAATACGTTTAATTTGTATTAAATGTTGCACGAGTTAAATGCTTGCCAAACCCCAAAATATTTGACATTTGTAGTTAATTAATATGAAAAAAATGTCAATACATTAAGATAAAAATATGTATAATAAGCAACTATTTAGCGGCGATACCAAAAACATTAAAAATAATAATAAAATAAAAAAATCTGGAATTTTAGTGATAATAAGTCAATTATTTAATATGTACTTACTATATTAGTATTATTGTCATGTAAAACACAGTAAACATTTACAATAAATGTATATTATTTTGTTTTATTTTATCTCATCTCCATAATTCTTTTCAACCCCCAAGATAAAACCAAAAGTTGTAATTATCGGACAATTGCCTCCAAGCGCCGTCCTCAATTACGTTCATACTGACCCCCCGTTAAAACCTCCGCTCTCTTCCTGTTCAAAGTTGCCCCGCGTTACCGCCACCCTGGATTTCAGAAACACCCCCATCTACATCAAAACCCAAATGCTCTTATCCAATATCTCTTATATCGGGGAGTTTGGCGAGGGTCAATCGATTTAAAAATTTCTGACGATGTGTATTAAGGGTAGTTTTAGCGTGCAAGTCTTGAATGGTTTAACGTCATTCTGAAGTTGCAGTAAATCAAGGAGCGAGTTTTCTGCTCAGGCTTCTTTGTCCCCGTCCCCCCGGAATTCCTTCCCCCCTCCTACCCTTATATCTGGGCAAAAGAGGGAGAAATAGCTTGAGTCAACGCTTTACAGAAGATGCTCTGCGAAGAATTTTTATTTTTAAAATTATAATTTTTTTAATTAATACTTTGATTTAATATATCAGGAAAATTATTAAACACCTTAGTGATAGAGCTTCAATAATGATAGAAAAAAAATATTTTCAAATTTACACATTTGGTAGCAGTGGTGTGCGCGCATTCGGTATGCCGCAAATATCGCAATAATAAGAAAAATATTTATATAAGCAATGTTCCCTCTAATGCGCGCGCACGATTTTCCACCATAGCGCACACAAAAAAATATAGCACGCGCACAAAACTTCTTCACGTGTCGCCTTCTATAAAAGGTTGGCGACCATGTTGCGTAATGTTAATTTATCATATATAGGTGTCCCAACAAGAGCAGAAAATTTTAATTTGATCCCATTTTTGCTGTTGTGCTTTGACAGTCTAACCATTATGACAGTTCGATGGTAGACAGTCCGTCATTATTAAAAATGGCGATGCTATTCGACACAATTGTTGTGTATTCTTATTGGTAAACATAATTTCAAAAATGGTGAAAGGTTGACTATCACTATTTGCAAATTGCATCCAATTTTTGTTAACCAAAATGTTCCAAGTTCATCGACTGCGAAGAGAATAATCAAAAATTCGAAGATTCTAGATCGATTACTAATGTCGGACCATCAACGCGCGTTCGTCCAGGTCGTTCAGCAGCGTATTTTCACGAATCATTTGCATCTTCATGCCTACAAGATCTCGAGCCTGCAGACCATACACAGCGAGGAGAGTTCGTCATCGTGTAATCTTCCATTTAAGCGACCAGAATTGGCCGCCTAGATCGTGCGTTTGAACTTATTTCTCTGTTGTGTTTTGAAGTCAAAAACGTATGTCAACAGGCCAACAAACACCCCGAGCCTTGAAGGAGAAGATTAGAAACTGTATCACTAAAATGCAGCCACAGTTGTGCCGAGCTGTGTTGAAAAGTTTCGTCAAAAGCACGCAAATGTGCCAGCAATGCAGAGGAGGGCATTTATCAAACTATCACATATCTACTTCATAATTCAATCAAAATTTCGGTATTTTCTCAAATAAACATTGAACACATTCTTATTGTGAGGTCTTATTATCTTGAGGTCCAAAAACGTGGAACCTCCGTCACAAGACAGTGTATAACATACTTTATTTAAGAAAAGACCATAAACGCAGGTTTTCAAAAAATCATTTCCGTAAATTAAAATAACAATTTTAAAAACAAAAAAATTTATGAACTATAAACAATTTGCGTGTACAGCGCCCTTGAGGTGAATGTTTTAACATAAATGGCGCTATACAATTTATCTAATATTATTATTATAATAATTATCTTTGTTCTTCATCTACGACATACAAATAAAAATGGAATAAATATTATCAAGGATAACAAATTTTTATGGTGAAGTTGTAATTATTCAGAACGTAAGTCTGTCATATTATAAATACAAATTAAATGTAGATATACATATAAAATCAATTTTATCTAAAAATATTATTGTTGCTACCAAAACGTGTATTAACCGATTATGCTACAGCACACAGTGCATTAAGGGGGGTGAAAATACAGTGTTGATGGATATTAAATTGATTTTAAAGGAAACGTACCTAATATAGGGCTAATGGATAATCTTACTTGATGTTATATCTAGCTATATTATGTCAAACCACAAAGTGATTGTTTTCTACAAAAAAAGGTAATTAATTGTTATTGTACGTACATACATTTATAGAAATAATTAATAAATTAGATGTTTAACGTTATTTAAATGTACGTATGAGCCGATGAATTGTAATATCTTATATATCGGGGAAGCAAAGACTCTGTTGACTCATTTTTAAGAAATAATCCATAGAGCAATATTTTGTACATAACCTTCGTGCAAGACTATCATATAATTTTATTAGATATACATGGCTTACATACGTACCAGGCGTGGTTGCTTCATACATGCTTTAAATGCTCCGCATTCCTTGTGTTCTAGAGTCAAAAAGCTTTGGACTTTTTGTTTCTAGCCCAAAACAGCACCGCTGTAAGTAAATTCGTACTGTCCTTTAGAGACCAGTCATAACACACACGGAGCAAGTCGAAATTTTGAACATCTATGAATTGCATAAAAACACCGATACCAGCAACAGTGGATTCTATTATTCGTTCCGTGTTCACAAAGTTTGAAAGTATTCAACTTTCGCGCATGTACATTCAGTTCCGCCTGTCAAGGTCTTCGAATACTGTATACGCACTCGTTAATGCATCCAACATACAAAAAACGACTTTAATGCTTCTGGGTATAATGTACAATTACGAAGCTAGCGGATTGTTTTGAGAAATTTGTTTGTGTGACGCATTTTTAACAGTTTGACTTGAATACTTTAAGCCGAATTATTGAAACATTTAATATCCTTCAATTATCTATTTAATTCATCTTTTAAATAAAAAATGAATGCAGAAATTAATATGGATACTTCACCAACGTATTCTAATGCTGTAAATGAAAATTGTGTGAGTGTATAATTGAAACGTTTATGCGTAAAAGTTTTGTCTTTCGACCATTTGCGGAAAAAAACAGATTTTGAAGTATCCCTCAGCATCCCTTCTATAAAACGTCACCGACCGCCACTGATATATACATGTAACAAAATATTGTACACCCGGGTTGCGATATAAATGAAAGATGGAATCTTTCCGTTGAAATCAAATGCCAAAATGAGCAAACTCGTGCAACCTTTATCCGAATGAAAAATATGTTCTGCAGTCATGATCTAACCTTAAATTACGAATGAGATTGGTCAGATGCTATCTATGTCTTATATTGTAGATATTATTTTATTGAATGGAAGCATGGACACACACCAAAGAATTTATAAGGCATTAATCTAAGCTGGTTGGGTAGACAATTATAAAGGAAGATGGACTTCAATATCACGTACATGTGGTGAGACTTCCAGAAAAGTATAAGATCTTGCACCTCATAATGAAGGGTAAGATTGCTGGAAATCATAAATCGGAATACATCATGGCTGAAGAACCTGAGGCAATGGTTTGGCCAGTCAACTGTAGTACTTTTCTAGGCCACAGTGAGCAAAGTGGTAGCCAACCTCCGTTGAATGGATAAGGGCCTAGAAGAAGAAAATATATGGGGTATAAAAATGCGAAACACAAGTGCTGAGACTTATATTTATGCACGTTTGTAGATTACCAACCCCTACCGAAAGCTTTTAAAACTAAACCACATTCCATATTTCAATTTAATATTTCTAAAGCTATAACCATTTTCTTACAGATCGTCCAAGCCCCTCTTCCAAGCCTGCCCGGCCGCGAAGGAGCGAGACCACAACACCAGCCAAAAGTACACTTTTTGTTCCCCGCCCACTGCCTCGCTGTACTTCTTTCCTTCCCTTTTACCCCGGGCCGTAAAACCCGTCGAGGGGGGCGGAAGGTGCGCCGCGCGCCCCTATACAAATAATATTACCCGCTTCATATTCCCCGTCCCCGCTAAGATGAAGGAGCTGGCATCTTCTGTCCCGTTTTTGCAAGGGGTTGTATATAGTCTGTTCAGGATACAAATTGAATTGTTTATATATATTTTTTAGAATTGTTATAAAGGGCCCTGTCAACTTTAATATGCACGTACTGGATTCGTTATTTTAATCCACGCGTAAAACATATGGTGTGGTGTTTCATAAATTGCTTCGCGCTAAACGCTAAAATTTCGACTCGAGATAAACTCTAAGACAGAAATTATACTCTCATGAAATTATTTGTATGTCAACCTTCAAATGTCAGTATCTTGATCATTGGTGTTCCATTCGTCAGTTGGGTGATTGTAATTTAATCTCTTGTTTGTTTAACATTTAAGAAAAAGGGAGGGGTTCTCTTTGGTTCTTACTTGAGAGACGCGCATGGGCCGCCATGAGGAGTGGATCAGCCATGCTGGGCACTCAAAGCGATGATGCCCGCCATTCTCAAGTCCCTACTGGAGTATTTTTTCCATTATCTTTGCCGAATTGCTCTATTTTCTTGGGTAACATTAAAAGTTGCTACTGTCCCAAGGTAAATGGACCCATCTGTCGAAATATTCGACATTTTGGCAGATTATGGAACTAGAAAATATATACGAGTTAGATTTTCGTACCTCGGATCCCAGGAGCTGCCATGGACTCGGTTGGAGAAGGATAACCCGAAAACGCAAGCTAAGTGATTCATTGCGAGTGATTTTTTCTACGATCTAATTTTATGGTGAAATTGGACAGTTTATTGTGGCGTAGACATGGGAGTAACTTTAGGCTGTAATTATTAGTTGTTAGGCAAGTTTCCATACGAATTGTCTCACGATTTAATCAGTTTATAACTATCTAT
Organism: Eubasilissa splendida; assembly: GCA_031772225.1. Lineage (NCBI taxonomy): Eukaryota > Metazoa > Arthropoda > Insecta > Trichoptera > Phryganeidae > Eubasilissa > Eubasilissa splendida. Next base: position 10,326,369 of record CM062870.1, read on the forward strand.
AGAATAAATCAATATTCTGGATTCTGGAAACCTTTCTTCTTGGCTGCACACCACACTTCATATTTCAGATATCATAATTACACATTCCTCCGATGACGACCAACAGATGAAGCAAGAGGTGAGTAGGTGATCTGAATCTCGAATCAAACTCACGATCCAGGAGGAGCGTCCAGCCTCACTTAGTAGGTGTATCGTATCCTATAGTATTTATAATAGTCGACTCCGCTTAATTGGGACACATCGGGACCAGGAAGTTTGGCCCAATTTAGCGGCTTCCCCAATTATTCGAAGCAAGCTTAAAATTAAATGATGAATATTTTTCTTTAAATACGTAGGACTCCCTTCATTGCCTTCCTGCATAAACTAACGCTGTAACCAGGCTATATAATTTTTTCTCCTGGTTTCTTACAGGCACAGTTGTATATTAATCATCAATGTCTTCTTCATCTAATTTTTGATGTTTCGATTTAATGCTTCAACAATTACATCCTCATTCTTTATTTTCATCGAATTTATTGTGGAAAACTCTTGATAATTGCCAATATAACTTTTAACTTGTCCTCATTTCCCTCATTGCTCAAAATTTCGCAAATATCTAAAAATTTAAAGACTTTATGTGGTGTTGGTTTTTATAGCTCGCCAACTGTCAGCGACAAACTGTATAGCTTGCAAAAGGGAAATTTTTGCACTAACTCTCTGGCTTTTGTGTGGCACACGGGGTTCCTACGCTAAACACATCATGTACAGAATGTAACAGACAATATTTTACGGGTGGATATCCGACTAAATTACGAGTCGAAAATGTTCAAGGAGTACGTACAAATTCTGTACCGTTACGGAAAATATTATCGTATGAGGTTTTAACAAAATCATGTTTAGCTTTAAGTCTACGTAGAAGAAGTGCATCGAATGTGGAATACCCTGTTTATTTTCGACTTCCATCTGAAAGGTTACGCTTTTTATGGAAATCTTCTTAATTTTTTTAGTAAATATTTTATCGTCTAAAATGTATTACAGTTTATATTACGCTTAGTTTATTTTTTAATGTGTAAAAGTCGATATTTCTTTCATACTATAGATACTGTGGATATTTTTAAAAATAATTTCGTTCCTTGAGATTTGGCCAAAATAAGCGGCTGCCCCAATTAACCGGCGGCCAAATTAACCGGAATCGACTGTAATATGTTTTTATTTGATTTATAATTCATTAAAGTTACGTTATTGAATTTTTTTTTTCAAAATTAAATAAAAGAATTGTATTGAATAGTTTTTTTTTAACATTCTTCTTCTCTACACACTGAAATAACCAATGAAAGTAACGCAAAGTGTAAGTAAGCAACAAATATAGCAATTTCAGATTTTTCCAATTCTTCGGCTGTATTATGCGTCAAAATGACCATTCTGGACATAACACTTGACCGAAGAAGACCTTGAATAGTGCCACAGCGGTATAAAGATGGCTGAAGAAACTCTGAAGTCAGCTGTGACGGCGACCCAGGACCGGGACATGCAGAGGTGCATCACGAGCCGAGTCTCATCTGACTGAGGTCAATATATCGACCTCTCAGAATAACAAGGTTCCATCTGACACTGACACTGTTTTAAGATAATGGGCTCAAATGTGTTATTAATTGAATTATTTCAACATATATTCATGGATATTTTGTTTTGAATATGCAATATGATCAGTTTTAAGGTCTTAACTTATTTTCAGTATTATTAATGACCACTGTGAGATATAAATATAAGATCTGGGAAAGTGATAAAATCAGTTGGAACCTTGTTTGTTACTCTCAAATACATGATTTCAGATAGAACAAAGTTTCATCGTCAAATGGAACTTTGTTTACTTATTTAGTGTAAATAATATTTTAAATATTAATTAAATGTATTAATTAAAATGATATACATATTAAAACAATTTTATCGAAAAATATGTTGTTGCGCTACCGGGATTCGAACCTGGATCTCTTTCCAAATCGGGAAAGGTGCATTTATCCAAGTATGCTACTCCAGTCAGTAAAAATGACACCAAAAGTAAATTTGAAAGTACATAGAAATTTTACAAAAATTTCCAACCCAATTTTCGTGACAACTTTGTAATATATTAAAACGTGTTAAACACACGTTTCTTTTATGTAGCCCGAAATATTTATTCAATTTTGCACAATCCAGTTGAACGTAGTATATCTTCGGCAGTATACCGCGGCATTGTTAGTGTTCGCCTATGTAGTTTTATGTTTACAGATAAGAAGGTGCTCTAGCATCCCTTTCTCTCCCTTATTCGTTATAACATCTCTCTTTTACCATGGCTAGAGTGCGCGTGTGTTCCATTATTAATATCGTAGTGTGTGAATCTTGGACGAGAAATCTACATAAATTTGTAAGTAAAAGGCTTTCTTTTAATGCTTCACAGGGGGGTGGGGGGAGTACATTCAATGAGACTATTTAAAAAATATAATTTTTACATCTAACCAATCATTACACCGTTACTCCTCAGGGGTAAGCAGAGCTGATAGATCGTCACGCTCTGGTGTCCCGACATACAACTCTCGCTTTAACCACATTCATATGCAGTGGAGTGTAGTATGTATAGATTTATGGTTATGCAGGTTATGCAGGTTATGGTTACCAAAGACATTATACAATTATATATAATATATGTACTTTCGTTTAATCAACGTCTTTGGACAAAATAAATCCGTCGTTTATACGACCCTATCATGTATTTATTTATAATTTTAGAGTACTGTTAATAGTGTTTTTAAAGTTTAAGTTTTAACGTAAAATAATACTTTCTTACCCATATTAAAAATGAATGGACGTTTTTAAGAACACTTTCTATGACTGAATATGATTAATTTATAGTTTGAAAATACTTTACGTAATAACTAAAGAAAATAATTATTTTTATTAAAGGTTAACGTATGAAATAGTTATTCCAATTGCTTTTCGTTTTTCTCAAATCAAAAACCAATCCATGCACCAAATTTAAAGAACAATCATGAAATCAACACGTTAAAAACAGTAAGATTGTAAAATTCGCGAATTAGTAAAAAAGGAAGTAGACACTTCAATGATTTGCTCGCAGTTGTATCCTTTTCTAATGTTATTCTGTAAAAAAATAGCATAGGTAACGACTCCATACAAAAAGGATCAACCGAAAAAAATAACCAATAAATAGTAAATAGCCAATTATGACTTGAGTAATTCACTAGCTTAAAAATAGAACTGAGTAATGTAAATAGCATGATGGAGCGAATAAAAAAAGAGCGCCACGAGTACAGCGGTCAGTAACGGTGGGTTTTTAGAACTAAGCAATTGAATATATGACACTAATTGCAAAATTATGTTTTCGTTAATGTTAATCCTTTTTTTAAATTTATATTTGTTTCCCATAGTTTTTAGTTTTGCACAGCTTTTTTGCTTGTATGCACTGCACGTCCCTGTTCATACGTCTTCTACTGCTCGTTTATTATTGAGGCTCTTAACAGAACCACCTGCCAGGTTTATCCGGTGTTTGGGGCTTATACTTATACATGATATACCTTTAACGTTATAATGTTCAGTGCCTCCCACCTTCCCTCTCCTCTCCCGCCGCTAGCGAGCGGTCAGTCGATCGGCGACCTTGGATCAGAACGGTTAAACGCTGTTGTCAGCCTCGGAAGCTCCGTTAGTCGACCTTTGCCGAAATAGTGGTATTATTATATATATATATACAGTCCACTGCATCTGAGGTGATCGAGAGAAGCAGAATTCGGTGAGTCCCTTTTTCCTGTTCCCGTGTTTCTGTCACCTGATGATGCTATTCCACCTTCGGACGTTCTCTATTTCTGGTGCTATGAACACTCGCTTCATACATATTTATTGCCATTCACTCCTTATTCAATATCAGTTCACACTCACCGTCTTCCCAAAGCCAAGATGCCCTGAACATGTGGATCCGGGATTGGACTCTTCAGCCACAATCGTGATGGATAGTCTTCCTCGGATACGAGGGACTGCCGAAAATGATGACAAATAATACAAAATTATTATTATTACAATACACATTAAATGTATGAATTAGAAAGATATACATACGAAATCAATTTATCGAAAAAATATTGTTCATGTTACCGATATTCGAACTTGGATCTCTTCTCAACTCAACTCAACATAAAATCTGTATTCGAATTTTTATATTCTAGTAAATTATAAAAAAATAAAAAATAAGCAGAATTGATTTGTGATTTGTCATCACAATTACTATTTCCCTTCTCCTTCATGCGGTAAGCATATTCGTTTTTTCTTCTAACATGCTATGAAATATGTAACCAATGTGGTATACCGCCAAATGGTTAGTGTAGGAATCATTAAAAAGTGCACACATAATCTTGGCTGAATGCATTCAACTATCAACAATTGCTAACTTACTTAACTTCTTTAAATAACCGGTTTTGCGTTTTGTTCAATCATCAAACAAAAAATAGTCTAGCCACTCGAAATTCGATGACTTATAATTTTTTGTATTCAATATATAATTTGAAAAAAATAAAATATTTCAATTGGTCGAAATAATTGCTTATTTACGATTTTTTTTGAATTGCTTATATCTCTCATATGGTTCAGATTAGGCACATATTCCTTGAAAATTTTTGACTCGTAATTTAGTCAGATATTCACTCATTTCTCTGAAACTTTATTATTCACGTAGAAAACAATCAAGCCCATTTCTGTTATCAGAAATTTGTTAATTCTAACGAGTTTTAAACACCTATTTAATACCAATTTTATTTTAAATCCGTTGCAGTAAATTTAAATTCTTATGATTATAAATAAAATAATATTTGAGGTTAGGTACTAAAATGTTCACGTTACATATATCAACAAATATATTATAGAACAAAACTGCCATTTTATATCCTAGGTATCTGCATCCCTTAGAGAAAGGGTTGGAGTTGAGAGATAACGGTTAAGAGTGAGGGTGTAAAAAAGGATATGTATGGAACTGAGAAACGGGTGGTTGTTTGTATAGGGGTTGAGCGGGGAAACCTTTACCCAAAAGTAGAGTGAAAAATCAATTGATGGCATCGTGAAAACTGGTAATAACTTTTGGTGAAAATATATATATTTTTTTAAAATATTTTATGGTTTTATATTTTGAGGTCTAGCTTTTGGACAATTTCATTATTTAATTCAACTTTTATTTTTATATAATATAATAGAATTAATCTGTTAATAATGATTGGATTTTTTAAAATTTGATTAAACTAATTTTAACTATAACTACACTTTCAAATGATAGTTTTAAAAGCAAATTTCATTTATTTTATGTTGCCATCGACACATATCTATATATTTCTCTTGTGTTGCTATGCGACGTAGATAGATTGGCTTTATTTGCAAGGTTGTGTCGAGGTGAACATTAAAATATCAAAAATCGGATAAACCAGGTATTGGAAAACGGCTCTATTAAAAGCTTCAGAAAAATGTACGAAAGTAGACGAAACAAGAGTACACTACGACAGAATATTCTAGCAATCTTTTTTTACACGCTTTATTTATGTATTTATATAATAAATAAACCACGTGTAATTCCATACCCTAAAAAAAGCATGTTAATTAATAGTTAAATAAAATAATGTTTTAGTTTTAAACCACTTTATTATGTACATATATTATACTAAAGTCAACTAGTTTCAGTTGGACCTAACCTTCTTCAGGACAATATAGTATATAGACTAACCTAAATTTTATCCAATAGTCCGATATTGAAGTTGTTCCCGTGTAATCCCCACCCCCTACCTGATACTCTGTCCTACTCTTATATATTGTTGCTCTCTCTTCTTTACCTCGTATTTAAATATCTGTACTTTGGTTATAGTCTTGTACTGTATAGTTCTGAAAAAGGTTGGATCCAACTGAAACTAGTTGACTTTAGTATATGTGCATAATAAAGTGGTTAAAAACAAAAACATTATTTTATTTAATTATAATGAAAAGCTACATCGTGTTTACTTTACTTAAAAAAAATATATATTTCAAATTTTAATATTAGAAAATATAATACATTTTAGAATTATCAGTAGGATATATATATATATTTCATTTAACATTTATTTACGAGTATGTACGAGATAATTTATGTTTCAGTTAGTATGTGTTCAGATACAAATTGATAGTAGTCTGTAATTGTTCTAATTGTGATGTGAAAAAATTTTATGCCTTAATTAATATAGTGATTTTGGGTTTGTGATATATTTTAGTTTTGGAATATCAATTTGGTAGATCGGAATTTGCTTCTAAGGTTTAATTGATTTTTAATTTTGAAAATTTTGATTATTGAATTTTTTTGTATGTCTACTATTTTTGATACTTTGAAATCTGTGAAAAGTTATGTACTTGGATAGTCTTTTTTTTAGAATAATTTTTATTATTATTTTTTGAGTGATTTCTAATCGTGACATTGAAGTTTTATATGCTCCTCCCCATCCAATAATACCGTATTGCAAATGTGACTACAAACGCGTTATATATTATTTTCAGATTTGTAAATGATAAGATGTTTCTGAGTCTTAAAATAGATAGTTTTCCTTATTTTGTTTATAAGATTAGTAATGTTATATATATACATATAAAAGTGTAATACTTCAATTGGTATGTATATTCATTATTTAAAAAAAATATTTACAGTTTCATTGAATGAAAAAATCAATAAATATTACGTTTCTTAATAGCATATAAATTATACCTATAGGTACTCCGTATTATAATTAATTGTATTCCTTTGTACCTACACTCAATCAAAAAAATAATCTATTATAATAATCATTATTTATTCGCGACTAGGGTGTGTGTAACAAGGCTTCACTTAATGTATTATGCACATAAATAATTATTATTTCAGGGGCGGCGTCCGTATCCGACAACCTTAAAGAGGTCAGACTCCGGCAGTATGGACACAATGCCAAGGGATGAAAACTAAATATTTAAGATGCCCTGCATATCAACAGCAACATGAGCACGAAGACAACCCCAGTGTACAGAAAGAGCTGCAAAAGAACCATTGAGGATACCAGCCAAGATCCAGGACTGAATTAACCACAGAAATTCGATTTTCCTTCTCTACACCTAATCTCGTTCCTCTCTTTTATGTTTTGATTTTCTCTATCTATTATAGTGCTGCAATCAATAAAATTTATTATAAACATGTAATAAGTTATTTATTCTATTTTATGTTCATTTTGTTCACTTGATTTTCAATAATAATAATATTGGATAATTTGTATAGTGCCATTTTCATTAAAATTTTGTTTTTAAAGTTCAAAATTGTTATTTTAACTTATGGAAAAAATATATTTTGATAAGGTGCGTTTTTAGTCTCGGACGCATTATTTCTTATGACGGAGGGCAGAGTTCCACGCTTTTTTAAATTTAGACATTAAGTTGCGGTTGATGCAGACGCTTACTTGAGAGTTTGACGTTTACCATTCAAATTGTTTGTGATACAAAGCTCTACAAGATACAGAGGCGCCACGTTATGTGTCGGGTCGTACATCAACCTGTGCAATTTAAATTCAACTCTTTCGGGGAACCGGAGCCAATATAGTCCATGTAAAAGGGTAAAAGGGCCAGAAAACTCTCTATATACCAGAAACCAACTGTCGAAAACTTATTGCCTTACCATCATGCCGTTTCGCTACGGGGTTAAACAGAGAGCATGGACAGCAGGAGATGCATATTCAAACATATTCTCATCCAAGCTCGTCGATTGTTGAGGCTTCTAACAGGATCATCTTTAGAATTTTGTCTATATATATATATATATATATATATTGTGACATTACAAACTACAATCACGTTCTAAATTGCCCCGTCGCTTGTTTTAATGCCAAGCACCTCATAATCACAAATAATTGCTCTTACGTTGGTATCGCAATCTATTTTTAAAGTTATAAAAATGGTCACCATCTATGGTTCGTTTTCAATTCATCAATTAGAGCTGTCAAAATTACGCGGGTCATTGCTACGGTCAGCGGTTCTTATATGTAACTGTAAGCAATCCAACATAACCAATGTGTAAATTCTTTCATGTTATTCAATCACTAGTGCATAATTTACTATAATTTGTTAATCTTATCGCATGGAGAATAATCTTTACAGAAAATGAAACGTTTTTCTCTGGTTACATTGACTGTGGTTAATCTCTCCTAAAGCTACATTTTTCACTCTTTTGGTTCACATTATTACCTCGGGCAATGTTATTTTCTACGATTCTGCATACGAATCCTATTGCGTCGGCCAGGATGCTGAGGATCGACTTCAATGACGGCTCAAGGAGATGGGATGCTCGAACGAGCAAGGACCGGAGTGATGCCATCCATTGTAACACCTCGTTGTCACCTGGCTGCATCGCAGAACGTCGAACTCGCGCCCAATCCGACGAAATTAGGATTTGATAATGTGAATTGTATTTTTACTTTGTTCATGTTTCTTTTTTTATGATTACATGCCATTTTATAACGAATAACACATTTTCATTTATATTTTTATTATTATTATTATTAGGTATTATTTATATTTTTTTCCCAGTTTAGGATGAATGCAGAATGTGACAAAATAAGGTGAGTATGTGTTTCTGAGGTGAAGAACTCGCGGATCTTGTATTCACCACTGACTAGCCGGTGAGAGGGTAGAACGCCGGTCTTTACTCTCGCAATATATATTTCTTATCATTCTCCCATTATTCATTCATTGTATGTAATCATACAACCGCCTAGCATAAGCTACCCTTTTTTAATCTTATATTTTACTTAATAATAAATATAATTTCTATATGTACGAGTACTACTAAATAAACTAATTTCCGCTGCTTTCATATTACTTTCATTTTACTTACATTATCAATTTTGTTACCAGGATTCCATATTTCTATTAGAAATAACTATATTCATACTATCATGAATTTAAAAATTTTACACGACGACATTAGCTAAAATGGTCAAAAAATCGAGAAGAGTATAATTAAAACATAAAATAAAAATTAAGAAAAAATTTTGGGCCCCAATATGTATTTGCCTCTTCTAGCGAAAATCCGGACCTGTCAAGTACTGCGATCTTGGCAGAGCCGGAAAAACTGAAAAATTACTTCAGTTTTGAGATAGAATTAGGCCCGTGAATAATGTGTAATACATTATAATGATATCGCTATAATAAATACTATTTTACTTAATTTATCAAATTCCCCAGAATTCTGATAAATTGTTCTAGAAACATTAATTAATACTTTGACTTAATAATGAATAAAAAAAGACTGCCCTCGTTGATATACACTCTGATCTAGTTAAATGAAGAAGGATCAGATAAATTAAAAAATTTCATAAGGTATCTACTAGATAGATCTTATTATTTTTTAAGTAATTTCGTAATAATTTATAAAAGTTGAAAACATAAGAATTAGCAATATTTGAATATGACCAAGAACACAAAATTACTGTATTTTCATCTACAGAGACACTGTTACTCAACAAATAAAATATATCTCATAGATACGAAGCAATTTTTTATTATATTTAACGGAAAAATGTGGAAGTATGGGTAATTACAGGGCTTACGACCTGTCTTCGGCTGGCTTACGTGATCACTTTACAGAATGTAACATTCACCATTCCACCCAATCAACTTCTATATCTATCAAATTTTTTAAAGTTGTATATATGTCAACATGTGAAAACACTTTGAATTCCACTACACTATCGTTATATATGGACTAAATTTGATATTCATTTCCCTGAAACAGCAGATATGTCACAATGAGAATTTTAATATTTTTTGAAATTATTTAAAGCAATATTCTTTATCTATAAAATGTTTCTTTAACACATTATATTAGAATACGCCTGAAAAATCAATATTTTTCAATTTTACATATGTTATTATATTATTAATTGATAATAAAATCGTTAAAATATTAAATTTATTCAGTGAATCTACATTGTCCCGCCAGGGGTAATTGCAATTTATAGTTTAGAATTCTTATGAACTTTTTTTGAATTAATTCCAATTTATCAGCTTATGTATTATAATAAAGTTTTCAGATGCACTCTGAAGTGTTTGTATAACAAAAATATGTGTAAAATTTAGGGTGTTATTCACCATTTAGATTCATTAAATTTTCTATTTCAAGCCTTAATCGCATGTTCTATTGGTTTATTAATTGCCATATTTATGCATATAATAAGAATGTTAAAGGTTTTGTTTTTTCTAAAGATATTGCAGTATTATAAGATATTTAACATTAACATAAATTTACATTTTTTTTAAATAGGCACATGAATCGCTGTACTCCCCGTTTCTGCTCGACCACCCACCCTTCACGTGTGAAATCCTAATTTATTTCTTCCACACGTAACGACCACCCTGACTTTAATTTCTAACTCTTAATATTTAGCTGGAGGGTGGGGGAGTAAGATTCTCACATAATGTTTTGCCTCTCGCCTTGGTAACAGGGGCGTAGCTCCAAGTGCGCCGCCATCCCCTGCGAAGGTTTTTCCTCCAGGGGTGTAGCGGTGGGGTTGTGGGGGTCACGAGGTTGTGTTTTTTGCCGTTCCTAATGACTAAGCTAGACTGCGTATATTATAATATTAAATTAATAATTAATTCACACAAAATATTTCACCGTTGATCTGGTTTTATAATTAGAAATATTCTAATTATCATTTTAATTAATCAGGTAATCCGATTAAGAGCTAAGATGACTTGAAGCGCTAGAGATATGGAACTACGAAAAAATAATCAAAATAAGCTGGACGGCCAAAGGAGTTACGAATAAACGAACACGGAATACGTGCCATAACAATATTCTTACTATTTTAAAACTAATATAGGCCAGCATCGTAACTACGAGACCACTACAAAGAGAACACGAAAAAGATAAATTGAGAGACTCTGCGAATAAAAATTGAACAATCATTGCAGGACAGAAAGCAGTGGAAGAGTGCTGTCCAAGCGTTAAGCCCCCGTCCTAATTAGACTGAATGGGATTAAGAAGAAGAAAAAGGTAAATTGTTGTATTTGTGTATAATATAAATGAAAAATTATTATTTTATTATCTGGGGACTGACCCAAGGATCATATTAACCTTTACCATACCATGATATAAAATACCCGAACGCAGCCATGCTGTCAACTCGTGTTACCGTAAATAACAGTTATAAAAAATATTTTTATTAGCTTAAATGGTTTTAATGGCACGAATTTACTCTAAATATTGAGCATTCAATTTTGAAAAAATGATTAATAACATAATTTAGAGCATTAATTAAGTTGTATACAATGTGTCCTTTCTTATTATCTCTCTTCATTTAATTAGTGAGAAAGAGATATTTATATTTGTATGTTTGTTGCTCTTTTCACTGTGAAAATAGTGTGTAATCTCAGTCTTTCATATCACAAATAATATTTTAACCAACGTTACAACGGATTGAATGGAAAAAATAATTGTTTTAGTACGATTCCCTTTTCATAATTAGTTTTTCACTAGTCGTTCCTTAGCGCTAATATTTTCTTTAGGATTATCTATAATATGAATTTTATATTGCATGTATTTACCGAAATATTACAGGCTTAATTATGATTAACTTGTGTTACTGCATGGTTTAAGAAGGGTTAATGTATACATACGCCTTCATGTGGCTACAATCCATAGAGAACAAATAGGACAGTATAGAAGGATTTGAGTTCTCGTGCAGGTGTTTTTGCTTGTGTATCTTCACTAGTCCAACAGTCAGTACCAAGTTTTATTAGATTTCTCCCTTCATTATTGTGAGAACTGTCACATTGAACATGTGTGTGTGTGTGTATTGTGAAGTTATAATTATTCAGAATATAGATCTGTGATGTTTTAAATACTAATTTAATGTATTAATTATAAAGATATACATATAAAATCAATTTCATCGAAAAAAAAATATAAATATTTTTGCGTTACCGGGATTCGAACTTGGATCTCTATTTCCAATCCGGGGAAGGTGTATTACCAAATACGCTACAGCGCCAGTATCTTTCGTAACAAATTTTCGAACCTATTGTTACACTTTTTAAAATTAATACATCTATCGTTCCATTATTTGAAAGCCGTCTTCATTGTTTTTACGGAATCTCAAAATGTATGAACAACAGAAGTATGAAAAAATGTAACATATAGAAAATTTGTGACAAAAGGTAATGGTGCTCTGTAGCATATTTAGTAATGCACCTTCCCCGGGTTGAAAATAGAGATCCAGGTTCGAATAGCGCAAAAACGATATTTTTCCATAAAATTGACTTTATATGTATACCTTTATAGTCAATACATTAAATTAGTATTTAGATAGAATTAGCCAGAATTAAATTAATTAATTCATTTTACTTTTACTACATCTGGAACGCCTCAGAATTCCAATAAAGCTATAGCTGTTCTCCACTAAAGATATAAATACAAATTGATGAGTTAAATTGTTAGATTGATATTGCCCTTAACAAAAAAACAAGTGTTTTATTATTAAAATTCTTTTTATATATATATATATTCTAATGTCGAATACCGTGGTGTGGACGCAGCTTTACCCTCAAAGCCAGAAAGAGAGGGAACCGCAAGGATGTGGAGAGAGAAAGAACAAGAACGAAGTAAAATGGGAGAGAATATTTGTTTTATTACAGCTAAGATGGCGTCTGCAAAGCGCGGGAAACCGGTCGTTGGGTGGGGGGGCGGGCGCCGCGGCAGCGGGAGCCCACGGGGAGGCGGGATCGGGTGGGGAGGGAGGCAGGACGCGGCTTTAGATGTTTTTATACCGCACGGATCTGGTCCACGAGGATGGGATGAGATTTTAATGAACGTTTCGTATGCTTCAGTATTCTTAGAATGTGTTTTCGTTGAAATGATTCCGCTCAGAGAGTGGCGATAAAATCTAATCGTGTAATATTCGAGTTAATTAAAGTCTGTATCGTAGCCGACGTTAACTGTCATACATTTTGAATGAGTAAATATTTTGGGTGTATTTTGAACACCATCAAGCATGTTGACTTGCTCCGGCTTGTTGGGACGGACTGGGATTGTGAACGCGCACTCGGATGTTGCCGTTATGTGGCTGCGATTGTGACGATGATCGATAACCAAAGTTTCAAACGTTGGAGGTTAATTTTATAATATAACAATCATTTGCTCGAAGAATCACTAATCACCATTAACCCATCCCAAACCGTGCGGTGACACAGGTCTACCATCAAAATTAAACTTGTAATATTTCAGTAAATGAAATTCATATTTTAGATAAACTTAATGAAAATATTAACGCTTAGAAATGACTAGTGAAATACCAATTCTGAAAAGGGAATCGTATAAAACAATTATTTTCATTCAATACGTTGTAAAATTAATACGATAGTAAAAATATCATTTGCGATATGAAAGGCAGAGATCACACACTATTTTCACAGTGAAAAGAACAACAAACATACAAATATAATTGTCTCTTTTTCACTAATTAAATGAAGAGAGATAAGAAGGAAGGACACATTGTATAGGACTTAATGAATGCTCTAAATTATGTTATTAATCATTTTTTCAAAATTGAATGGTCAATATTTAGAGTAAATTCGTGCCATTAAAACCATTTAAGCTAATAAAAACATTTTTTCTAACAATCATTTACGGTAACACGAGTTGACAGCATGGCTGCGTTCGGGTATTTTATATCATGGTATGGTAAAGGTTAAAATCGAACACAAACATAATCACAATAATGGTTTAAATAGCGATTTAACCTACACCATTCGTAAGAGGTCTGCCTGAAAATGTAAAATATTAAAAAAAGAAAAAAAATAATATCCAGCAAGAATCAGACAGATTTCGTATGTCTGTGAAAGTAGGCTTTTTTTTTTTAGTGATAGTAATATTGTTTTTGCCACTGTGATTGCATTTGATGATTGGAAAATAATCACTGGTACGCTAGAAACTAAACCGCCCGACAGTTTCCTAAATTTCAGTTACCAGTTTAACATAACAGTTTACCAAATGCCTACGAAACTAGAAAATGTGGAATAAATAAAAAAAAATTAAAATATATTTAAACATTTTTAAAATGACTCGCAATACGGGCCGCAAGAATCAGATAGATTTAGTTTGTCTGTGAAGATTACATTAGACATAGATTTTTTCCAAGACGAATTTAACAGTTACGATTTTTTAAGTCGTTAAATAGCCACCATTTTGAAATAAGATTTTTTTAAATAGAGATATATACACGGTTCAATCGATATTTTTAATTTTAATACTTAGCTAAATACTATAAAATTAGGGGTAACTGGGTGGTCTCCTGGAACAAGGCTCGAGTGTCTTAACCATTAGACCAACAACGACTTGGATAAGGATCAGAGTGGCTAACAAACTTAATCGAGATAATTAACCTGATCAATTTTTCAGAATCTTTATCGAAATCTGATATTTACGGAAATTATCATGTCCAGTTATCATATATGGCGTCTATGTATATATAGTTATAAAAAAACAAGAAATTTTCCTGAAATTGCGCCACAAGAGTTTCTGAAGTAGGTAGTATATGTCAAAGCTGAATATTATTTGTAAAAATAGTTCCATAACACTGACCCCAAAAATGAGTCTCTTGTTTTTTACATTTGACGTTTTTGAAATGTGGTGTTGGACGTGAATAATCTTATTTTCTTGCAAAAAATTGCATTTATTTTTACTGTATATTTTAATTTTTTTTACCGTGTACCTTTACTTTATTTATAATTAAAAACACAGGTATTTAATTATTTTATATATAATTCTTCTGTTATTTTTATATTTGTCTGTAAGGGTACAATTGTTTTTTTTTAAATGCTTATTGTACATAGCAATCCAACTTAGTCTGGAGTGAGTGATCCACTATTAACCTTTCTTCCGGCATTCGTAAGACGTGTTCTAGCCACCTCAACTGATGTATTCGCTGAAATGTGTATACCTTCTAACGTTACTAAATGTTACGTACGTCAAGTCATGTAACATTCCATGATGTACATCCTTTTCCTAAATATAAAAATCAATTGTCCTCTGCATAAAACATGATTTTTCGTAAAATTTTCAAAAGGTTTTTAAAAATAATGAAATTCATATCGGTCATTGAAAAAATTGGGGAACCGACAACCCCCCGTTGAACGATGCCGCATTCAATTTAAAAGTGTAACATGAATATTTAACGAGACAACCCTTATTTTTTGACCCTTTTAACAAAACGCGTTCCAGTTTCAAACTGACCGGTGGTCGAACGCGATTTTCAACTTTTTATGAAATATACAATAACCCGTAAAACGAGTCAAACTTGAATTTGAATTTCAAATTATCTCTTACACGATTGGCGATGATTGAATCCAAACTAGTCGGTGTCGATTGTAGGGTGAAATAAGTTATTTTTTTAAATGGAGCATTAATTCTGCAGCTGTTTGGATAACAATCACGTCGTGTTTGGTGGATAAGCGCAGACGATGGTACCCTTATTGCAATCAGTTTTAAATTGTCACGTTTTTTAATTTATTTCTACTGCCCTTCCATGTTTACGTCACTATTGAATAAAGGCCTGTATATTATATATATAGTATAGTATATTAATTAAATTAAATCAACTCGCGGAAATTCCCGAGACTTGAAAATTTTGACTCTCGAGACCCGGGAATTGAAAAAAGTTGAGAATACAGAATCCCTACTCGGGATTAAAAATGTGTTAATTTCGTATTTTGATGGATTCAGGGATCTTCATAAAATCACACAAAGGCTTCGGTTCACAAGACTTTTATTGATGATAATTACTTTAGCACAAATGGCTTTTAAATAAAGTATAACTCGGACGCTGGCCTATTCCGTTAACACTGTAATTCCAGTTCTGAAAAAAATCTTCAATATCTACAAATTACTCTATGAAGTATGAATCCATTCAGCGTTGTACTTTGCCAATGATCAACGATGTATTCTGGAAGGTATTCGATTGAAACGCACGGAGATAGCTCCAGAAATTCATAATCTGTATAGAAATGTTGCTAATTTGTGAGGCACGAAGAGAAATTGTTCTCTAGTAAATTCATTGTCAAAAAAATAACTCCCCAGTAAGGTGAACGCTGCATTGTATAAAGTGATCAATTAAGCCAACCGAAGACAGTAATTAACCATACTTCCATATTTTTCCATTCAATATAATATAAATAGTTTTGTCTTTATGAGATATCTATAATTTTTTTTTAAATTAAGCGTTCCAGAATCCCTTCAGAAACAGCAAAAACAACGAAAAGCGATATAATATGGTATAAGCCGTCTTGATAAAGGTTGGGTGCAATGCACTAAATGTAAGGAATTGGCTCACGAAGGATGTATAGGCTGGGGGGGCCTGAGGAGCTGGACAAGCTGGCTTTGTCCACCACCCAAGGCAAAATCGTAAAAATGAGACATTTTGTTTCTTTTAAAATATATTTTTATGTAAATAATTAGACAAAATACTTTGTTTAAACCACTATTTATAAATAATTTAACATGTTTCAATATCTATGGTATCTTCATCAGGAAACAATGTATACTGAAACTAAAAATACAAGCGTAGATAAAAACAAAACTATAAAGTGGTGAATAAGTAAGAACTAATATGAAAATAAATTTAAAAGATTACTATTTGCAAAGAGGATTTTGTTATTTATAATATTTAACAATTTTACTTATTTCTAAAATTTCAAATTTATCTAATTGTAAGCCCCTAGTATTTGTATGTATAATTTCTAAACCCTTGTTAATATCAAAATAATGGTTTGTTTCCAAAAGCTGATTGGAAATTCTGAATAGTTGTTGCTACTTAGGCATCTCAAGTGCTCCTTAATTTTAATATCAAAATTATTACGTTTAATTTTTTCTAAAACAATTGCATTATGTTCCTTATTAAAGTCTTTAATAAAATTAATGATTACAAACTATTTTATTATTTTAAAATATTAATTTTCTGAGATCTCACCTTAGCCATACGATTTTTGACAGGTCTCTCCTACTACCGTAGACATCGTAGATAGATCTATCATGGGTTCGAGACGTTGCTGTCTACGTGATTTTTATATTTTTTATTAAGGGTATCAAATAGTTTTAATCAACAAATAACCCCACCCCATAGTACATTTTAATAATATAATAAATAAATATGATAAGGCAAAGCGATTGAAAATGCTTTCAATGGAGAATTTTCACGTTAATTTTTGATTCCACGGATCTAAATCCTCGCCTCAAAGCAGTCGGCTAAAGTAAACCCGCCGTAAACACTAACCCCCAACCCCCGCAAGGGCAATAATAAATTGCTACCCTTAAAATATCTTTGTCTTCGAAGGCTTCTATAGGAGATGCTCTCATCCCACACCGCAGATGAGAGAGCGGAGATTAGCCAGGGACGAAAACCTATTTGCTTTTCTTCATCAGCTGTTTTAAAATAAACAAATTTATGCTTTTTTATATTAAAAAATATATTGTACATACGTCAACAAAAATATCTATAGAACGTCATCGTGGAGGCAATAAGGAATTACATCCACGATATAGACTCGGAGCAAAACTAATAAGTATGTAATTCTAAAAATGTCCAAATTAGGAATAGGACAGAGACATGCGTCGTACATTGCTCCCAGACTGTATAATCAACTGCCAAAATCAATTAAATTAGCACAAAATATAAATGTATACTAAAAAAGAGGTTCTAAAATAGATTAAACGTCTTCAAAATAAAGAAATTATTATGTATTGCTCATCTTTCTAATTACCAAGTTCTAATATGATTTAATTCTCAACATTTTTTATAAAATATTATTTTATTGTTAAATTTCACATAGATCTGGATCATGTTTTGATATAAATATCTACAGCCACTCCCATAAATCAAGATATTTCTTATTTGGGGGTGCTTAAATCTATTGTTGCCTATTACTGTTAAATGTATATATATAGGTATATATTATTATTATTATTATTCAAATCAACAGTTGTCGTTTTAAATAAATAAATAAAAAGTAAAAAATATTATAAAAGAGAACACATTCTTATTGTGAAGTTGTAATTATTCAGAACATAGGTCTGTAATGTTTTAAATACTAATTTAATATATTAATTTTAAATATATACATACAAAATCAATTTCATCGAAAAATATTGTTTTTGCGCTACCGGGGATTCGAAACTGGATCTCTATTTCCAATCCGGGGAAGTACACTAACAATATTTTTCATGACAAATTTTCGAACCTATATGTTGCACTTTTTCAAATTAATACATCTGTCGTTACATTATTTGAAAGCCATCTACATTGTTTTTACGGAATCTCAAATACATTTGAGTAAACCTACTGCAGACGCCAGTATTATAAATTCATTTTTATTAAATTTTGAACACATTGATACAACTTATATTATTATAATTATTTATTTGTGTTAACAACTTTGCTGTATTTTTTATTACTAAGGGTAAGTCGAAATTTTTTTTATATTTTTCGTTCTACGATTTAACCAGATCCATGAGCGATGTTCAAAGAAGAAGTCTCCATTGGACTAACGGAATCCAAGAACTGGTTCAAGGTACAGGTAGTAGATTGTTATGAGACGATTGTCAAGCTCATCTCCCAGTTTCAAAAATTTTTGAACGTTAAAGGGAACTATATTAAAAAGTATAATTCCATTTTAATGAACATGTTCCAGTAAAATAAATTGTTAGTAATTACAGAATTATTTATATATGGAGTAAGCAGAAAATATATGCTTCCGAAATGTATTGCTGAAGGAAGATGTTACGCATCCAAATGCCTCAATCTTGCAATAAATCCAATCGCAGCGAGAACAAAAGATTTTTACTATTTTTGGCAACTATTTTCGTCAGTGTCTATAAAATGAGACCATCTTGGGTAAAACCATGGTCCGAGGATGACCTGGAAGAGTGCCACAAGAAAAGTACGCTGCATCTGGCTGCAGAGACCCTGTTGTCAGCTGTGAAGGTAACACAGGACCGGGATTTGTAGACGTGCATTACGAGTCGAATCTCATCTGATTGAGGTCACAATACCGACCCCTTAGAATAATAAGATTCCAACTAATATTTTGGGCTAATTTGAGTTATTGCGTGAAAAAGGTTCCAGATGCATTATTATTTATTTCTTCCATACACACCAACTCTATTTAACGGATATTAAAGGAAATAGCAAGAGCTGAAAGTTCCAACTTCATTAGTTATCTATTTCAATTAATGGATCATTATTGTTAACTTAGAATGTTTTTATTTATTTATGGTCATTGATAACGCGGACCTGATCAGTAATGCGAGGAATCTCAAGCTGTACAGGTATTTCATCAAAACGTGGACTACGAGATGAGATATATTAAGGAACCGATGACAAGATATTGTCAGCGAGAACGCGGACACTTCACTTTTCATAAGTCAAATTGTTAAAATAAATAAAATCGTACGTGCCTATACCATGAATGGCGAGACTCATACATCATTGTGTTTCGTCCAAGTCCCTTCATGGGAGAGTGTACTTGATAGTTAGCCCTGTAATGGCTGCCTTGTACCCGCTGGTCTCTTTACTCCCGTACATAACACTTGATTATCTGTTTATTTGTAATGTTGTTATATACCTGTATCTAAATAATAAAAAAAAATAGCACTTAAAAGGATGCAGGAAGGTTTACATTAAAATCTATGTTCGTTGTGCAATCTCTTACATTAACTTCTGTTTTTCTTTTGTATTTATTAATTATAGATTTCGCGTTTTCTGTAGCACTGTGTGTGCAACCGATAAAAGAAGTTTAAAATTCTACAACGGTTCCGGGAAAGGGTGGGTCGAAAAAAAGTTGCCATTGATAATACTGAAAATAAGTAAAGACCTTAGAACTAATCATATTTGCATACTCAAAACAAAATATTCATGAATATATGTTGAAATTCAATCGACACTTTTGAGCTCATTATCTCAAAACAGTCTCAGTGTCAGATGGTACCTTGTTATTCTGAGGGGTCGATATGTCAATAGAGGAAAGAAAAAGTTTACAACAAAATTATTAAAACCTTACTGTAAAAATAGCATTGCGGCATAAGTGTATATAGAAATAGGTTGTCTTGGCTATGTAAATTCAGAAAGTAGCTCAATGCCCGAAATGCCAAAGATCTTATACATGTTACAAAAAATAAATCAAAACATTGCAACTTGGTAGCCAACTTTTACAAGAGACGGCATATTAAAAAGACGAAAAATAATACAAAATTGTATTTTGTGCCCGTCTTAAGGGCAAGTTTTTAAAGTGGCGAGAAAATAGTTTCGCTACCCTGCTACAGAAGCAAGAAACAAAACATTCGGGGGGAGGCTGTACTTACTTATATAGTGGTCGATAGGGTGGGATGCGGAGGAATTATTTAATTGGCCTGAGGGTATAAAGGGATGAAAGATAGAATTCGACGAATAAGTGTGGTAACAATTATTTAGATAATGTAGTGGGGATTTGTCTCCAGACGACGCGCCGTCCGCGCAATACATTATTGTTATTAATTATGTTAATTATTAATATTGTTACTTTATATTATTATTTCTTATATTAATTATTAACGAGAACACATTCTTATTGTGAAGTTGTTCACTTCACAATAAGAATGTGTTCTCCTTAATAATATATAAGTTGTATCAATATGTCCAAACATTTAATAAAAATGAATTGATTATTCTGGCGTCTGCAGTCGGTTTACTCAAAGGTATTTGAGATTCCGTAAAAACGATGTACATGGCTTTCAAATAATGTAACGACAGATGTATTAATTTGAAAAAGTGTAACATGTAGGTTTGAAAATTTGTCAGTGTTTTAATTTAATTTAATTTAATAAAATTTAAATTTAAATTTAATAAATCTTGGTTTAAATATCAATCAACTGATGATTCAGTTATCAAAGAAACTTAGTTAAATTCACATTTTTTATTTTACTCACTTAGTAGGCGGTAGGCAGAGAGAATAGAGCGCCACACTTCTCTGTCTTGACACACAATTCTCGCCTCATCCACATTCATACATCTTTTCATACAAGCTCGCCGATTGTTGACGCTTCTAACAGAACCATCCTCCATTATCTGGTTTACCTGGTCGTGCCAAGTCTTCCGCGGACGTCCTCCATTTCTGGTGCCATCAACACTTGCGTCATATATCTTTCTTACCATTCTCTCCTCATTCATTCGTTCCATGCGATCAAACCACTTAAGTGATCCTTTCTTAATCTCACTCACTATACTGAGATCTGCTTTACAGAGAGATCCAGGTTTGAATCCCGGTAGAGCCCAACAACAATATCTTTCTAATTAATACATTTAATTAGTATTTAAAATATTATAGACCAATATTCTGAATAATTACAACTTCACAATAAGAGTGTGTTTTCCTTAATAAGTTTGTAGAACTTGATAATCACATATGTGAAAATAAAACACTTAATTTACTTGAGACGCGTTTTGCCTTGTAAGGGCATTATCAGTCTAACAATTTAACTGTTCTACGTAACCATTCAGATTAAGCACTAATGATATTTTAATATCATGGGTAACTTGAAGAAAAAGATAGCTATATAATTTTACAATCTAAATAGACTATACGGCAACAGAGAAATTTTTCGAATTCTGGAATTTATATATCTAATGTTTGCATGATTCTAGAAAATTATATTTTTTTTAATTAATGCAGTAATGTCAAATTTGTGATTTTGTTCCATTCCTGGTAGATCTACAGCAGAAAAAAGGTTTTGACAGAATAAATAATTTATGTAAAATATCATTAGTGTTGAAACTGAATGGTTACCTAAAATAATTAGAAGCATTCAAAAGGTAGGGAAATCCTGAGAATTCAAATAAATAATGTTATCCCTTTTCATATCAGTCAAATAAAATTGTATAGCTATACCTCATTATAGTTATAAATTAATACAAATTGTTGAGTTAAATTGTTAGATTGATAATGGCCTTGCAAGGCGAAACGCGTTTCAAGTAAATTAAAAAAATATAATCAAAAAACGGTACTTCTAATGAAATTGAAACTTCCCGATTCTAGGGAGTGCAGATAGCGGGATGGTACTGCATAAGAGTACATACTCAGAGCGATATTTAACCCTTCCAAAACCATGCAGTAACATAGATCTACCGCCTCAATTAAAACTGTTAATATACACAACAAAAAAATAATATTTTAGTTAATTCTAAGAAAAATGTTTATGCTTAGAACTGACTAGTGAAAAATCAGTTGTGTAAAGCGAATCGTACAAAAATAATAATTTTTCAATTCAAATGTTGTAAAATTAATATTCTGGGGAAAATGCCATCTGTGGTAAAACAAATACAGGGGGGGGGGATTAATTTAACAATAAAAATAATCTCTCTTTCTCACTAATTAAATGAAGCGAAATAAAAAAAGTTTGTATTGTATAGGACTTGATATATTTATACTATTTTCGTAATTAATGCTCAATCATTTTTAGAATTAATAATTTTAAAGCAATTTAAACTAATAAAAGCTTTCTTTACATTAATAATGTAATTTTATTTTACGGTAACACGAGTTGACAGCATGCCTGCATATGGGTATTTAATATCACGGTATGGTGAAGGTTAAATAACAAACAGTCCCCAGATACGCCCAAAGCCTCGGCTCACGTACAATTTTGAGAAATTCCTGGTGACAATTTCCGCTACTCGTTCCGCAGAATATTCTAGACGCGTTATCCCCGTAACAATGTTTAATCATTCCCAGTTCCTTCTCGTTTCGTTGGGAAATTGAATTATATTTCAAGCGACACCGGCGACATCTGTGATTCTCAGTGGAGTCTCGGGGCTCGTTCGCCGAGGGGCGCTCTCTTGACGACACATTTTTTTTTTAATCTTCCGTACACGAATATACGAGTTCTTCCCCATAACTCCATATCCCGATGTATGACAGACTTAATATTGTAAAAAAATATATGAATTCTATCTGGTCTGCACAATGGATGGATCCAAACAATCACAAGGGTAATCGTCTTAAAATAATCCAAAGATATATTCCCCGCACCCCTTGGTTCTCCAACAGGAAAGTCTCTAAAAGAACAGTAGCAAATATCTCTAGAATGAGAATTGGGCATTGCCAGGTGGCCTCACATTTGTTCAGAATGAACATAATAGACTCCCCAATGTGTGAGTGTGGTGCCGA
This sequence comes from Eubasilissa splendida, assembly GCA_031772225.1. Taxonomy (NCBI): domain Eukaryota; kingdom Metazoa; phylum Arthropoda; class Insecta; order Trichoptera; family Phryganeidae; genus Eubasilissa; species Eubasilissa splendida. Next base: position 10,349,604 of record CM062870.1, read on the forward strand.
AGAGGAAACCCTTAACCATGTCTTTTTTGCCTGTCCATTGCGGATCACAGGTTTTTTTTACAATAATCTTGTCAATGGTAATTTTCAACTCCCGGTTAACTTGTGTCATCTTCTTTCTCTCAACTCGCCACATTTAAGTTATATAATAGCAAATTTCTTGAATGTCAATGGTATTAACTTGTAACGCAATATTCCATATTCTATAATATTGTTGTACTGCTTTCTATGAAATAATGTTTAAACCTGTTTAATGGTACAAATCACTCTTGAAGGGTGGATTACCTGTTTGAAAGAAGAAGAAGAACAATACGAATATACACACACGCACACTTGTATATGACAAATTGTACCGTGATATTATTTAATAATCTTGAATTATTTTTTTTTTCTAATTCATTGCGCCCATTTACAATAAGACATTAATCACAGCAATGTTAACATAATTTGTAAAATAACAGAAAATTTCATCAGAAGTGCAATACACAAAAAAAATTAAACAATCTCAGCATGTTTTCTCATAATCAAAATTAAATATAAAATAAAGCAATTTATCCGTCAGCATTGAGTCGAGACATAAAAAATTGTAATAATTTAGTCCAATAAAGAGTTAAATTTACAGCAAAAATGTCGACTACCTCCGCATATTTATTCCCCAACGAATCCAATCTGGGGACTGCGGAGTTAGTTAATGGATGTGTTCTGACATTACTCCTGTAATAGAACAATGAATTGTGTCTCGATGAGCTCAATGGTGCGTGAAAGTCAAGCAGACCAACAATCCGGGGGCAGTCTATCATACCATTTATGATCCTGTATAAAAATACAAGATCGATCATCGCACGTCTCACTGATAATTTTAACAATTTCAGACGGCTAAGGGAATATCCTCAGGGCGAATATTTAATGAATCTTCTAAACTTTCTCTAGATACTTTCAACCACCGTCAAATGAACAATGAAGTGTGGCGACCATATAACCGAATTATATTCTACCTGATGTCTGACTAGAGAAGTGTAGAGAACTTTATAATTGTGCAGGTCTGATAAGTTTTTGCAGTCTGCAAAACAAATTCCAACATTCTGAGGCCTTTATTAGTTAACGAATCAATTTTGGGAATGAATGATAATTTACTGTTAAATATTATATTATATTTTTTTAACAATAGTACATTGTGCATTCTTATTATATTTCTTTAGATGAAATATAGATTCTACGAAAGCCCTGGCCGCGCACGTCCTAGCAGCAAAAAGAAATTGCTTTTCTGTAAGTGCATTCTTATGCTAAAGCATTTTTATGTATAAGTTTACACGTGTAGTTAATTTCCGTGCTTGAAAAATTTAATTTTGAAACATAAAAACATTTTGACACATAACTTTTAATTAGTTTTTGAAAAATTATGGTTGTATACAAAACAAAGCTCATAAACTATTACTTTTCAGGGTAAATATTAAGTGGAGTGCTAAAAATATTTCATATTATAAAATAATACCACGTTAAAAATTTATTGAGACTAGTGATGAGCTTAAAATCGCGAACCGTGAGTGAATCACTGATATCTTTGAGTCACACTCACAATCAGTGATTGAATATCTGGGAATATCGCGATTTATTTTTTAAATTTATTTCTATTTGGTTGTGAAACGTGATTCGGCGCATGAGCAAATGAAATGAAAATATTCATGAAAGAATGACGTTATAATTCGTGATAAGCGCCATCTAGTAGATTTACGCATTTGACCTTGAAATACTGAAAATTTAACGCAAAAAATGAACACATTTTTTAAATGGTATTGTATTTAGTAATGGATATAATTATCTTCGTGATGATATTACTGTAAATTAGATATGTATGCTAGAATAAGTTTTTAATGCAAATAAAGTTTGAATAGTATAATAAAATACGCTAAAGCTGTTTTTTTTATTGATTTCGTGTATTGTAATACACGCGACGCACGCGTAGCAGTAATAAAACTGTGACCACAGTCACAGTTTTCAATCACTGTTATTATCGAATATCAATCACAATCACACCAGTGAGTCAAGAGTAGCATTTTTTCTCATCACTAATTGAAACGCATACATTCAAGTTACAATACACACTTGCACTATTTTGGTACACGTCTGTTCAGACTAAGACGTGTGTTTAGAACAATGCGCGGTGAGAGAGAAAAAGTATTGTACAGTGGAACCTCTATATTCGTCATTAATCCGTTCCTGAGGGCCTGACGATTATAGAAAAAGTTTTTCCCAGCCACCGAAACTAGTACATAAATTAATAAATTGTATGTCAAAACTTTACTTTTATTGTACTGAGGAGACACGATGGTAGAAGCGGAAGAGGAGGATAGTTACTAATATTTAGAAGGAGACAATTTAAACACCAGATAACTCTAATTCTGGGGGTGGATTTCGTTTGCCGATGATTCAACAAAGAACTTGCCCTGTGTTGCCTGATTTTTAAAACCTTAATGAATCCATTGAATCCATATATGTCTTGGTTGACAATGCAACATTTGGGTGCCATTTTTCGACCATATTCTGTGTTTTGGTCCAGTTATACAGCATTGCAGTGACAAACATATAAAATATTAACGAATATGAAAACATTTATTTGTTATCAATATCGAACCAGACGAATATAGAGGTTCCACTGTGTTTGATTTGTTCAGGCTTGTAACAGATTTTGAATGCACAGCTTTATCTAACACTTGTCAATTTTTCCTCTAGATGGTACTAATTAACGTATTTTCGCATGGACCTACATACTTATTACATAAAACATCAAACAAACATTAGTCATGCATAGCTTTATTGATTATATGGAGTGCACGCCTCTGGTATTAACATTTCAGACCGTCGACACGTGTTTGTTCAAGTCGTTCAGCAGAAAACATCACAGCTGTTCACCAGAATATAGCTGAGAGTCCGGAAACATCCATTTGGCATCGGGCTCAAGAATTTAACATTTGACTCAACAACTCAAGCCTGCAGACCATACACAGCGAAGAAGTTCGTTATCCCGTTTGTGCGACCAGAATTGGCCGCCTTTATCGAGGTTTTTTGAAGTCAAAAGTACAGGTCAACAAGCCCATGACCATCCAAGTCTTGAAGGAGGAGATTAGATGCTGTATCACTGAAATCCAGCCACAGTTAAATCAAAGCGTGATTAAAAATTATATATGTTGTTCCATGCATAATTCCCACATGTCTACTATATGAACAAATCAAAGTTTCTGTATTTTCTCAAATAAACTATTTTATTTAAAATATTAATGTTTCACTCTTGTAAGGACACCTTTAAAAAAAAAGATAAGGGATCTAACAAATTAAATTTTAAAATATTAAAAACGAATTTAATAAAATTTATTTCATCCCAGTGAACTGTGCACAGACACGATGTTATCACGTTACCACCATAGTGTTTATTTTTGTTCCCAAAAACATGCGTAAGACATGTGTGAACTCGGATTGAAAATCGCGACAGAAATAGTGTAACGAACAATACATCCCGCGCCCAAGAAATAGCAATTGGGTAGGCAGCCATCCGCCTCATTTGGCAATAATCTAATAACGTATGCATATTGTTATTAATTTCTCGCGCGCGTGACTGTCAACCCTCGCGTATCCATCCGCTCCTACTTTAAGAGAGTTCAGTTCCTAGTGTGGCGGATTGATAAAAATAGTGTGCAATCCTAATTAAATATACTAAATTTTACCGGTTTACGTTACGATTTAAAAATACAATGATCTCATATATTCAATACCCTTCTGCGAGTAGGGAAATTCGAAAGTAAACTGATGGAGTCACGTGGTTCAACCGTGCCCACTTTTAATATAATTATTTATACAAAACTTTTATTTAATGTAACACTATTACTTGCATTTTACCCGTCACGTGATAATGGGTACGTCAGCAAGTTGTAGTATATGGTAACAGAAGGTGAATAAAAGATTATTCGACAAAATTACATTTCGACGAATTCAAGTACCAACATTAAAATAAAAAATTCATTTTATTACTGAACATCGTACTAGGTTTAAATTTGTATTTTAAAGGAAAAAAATTTAAAGATAAACATGTACCGCGAAACTTGTAATATTTTTATATCACTATTGCTATTAATTTATAATTTTATTTATTAATATACACACTACTTATCTGCACAAGTATATGCTTTCAATAGAAGTGTAGCCCTTGTATCAGATTAATAAATAAATATATTTTTTAAAAAATAATAAGTTTAGAAGACGAAATGACATATTCATCTCTCAGAAAAAAACATTAAAAACATTTATGACAGAAAAATAAGATGAACTGAATGCAGTAGCAAATACATCTATGATAGAGTAAAGAATGAAGAAATTAGAAGAGCATATGATTAAAATGAATTGTTTAGGTTGTTTGGTTAAATGGAACGAATGAATAAGGAGAGAATAGTAAGAAATATGTATACTGCAACTGTCGATGACACCAGAAATAGACCTGGTAGACCATATGATCATGTTAGAAGCCTCAGCAATCGACGAGCTCGCATTAGAAGATGCATGAATGTGGATGAGGCGAAAATTGTGTGTCAGGACAGAAAAGTTTGGCGTTCTATCTTCTCTGCCTACCTCCGTGGAAAATGGCATGATGATAAGTAAGTTAGTTAATTAGAACTTTTTAAAAATATATAAAAAACTTTTAATCTTTACACAAAAACACAATGCCAAATGTATCGTAAAATATCCTTTAAGATTCACCCTGGTACTGTTCTTATTATATAAATATTAAATAATAAAATAAATTATTAATAAATAAAAAAATTAGCATTGAAAAATACATTTTTCTTTATGTCAATTATTTTTATTGCAGAGTATAAATATATACTAATGTATGTACTAAATTAAGAACAGATATATAAAATAAATAAATAAGCATCCTCCAGTGATATCTGTCATGGTCAGAAGACCTGAAACTGGACTGTCAAAGGATCCAATGTAATATACTATCAGCTATCCGGGGGTAAAAAACGTATTAAAAACTCCCTAAAACCGAACCATAAGAACAATGGTATAGAGTGGCAGCCAATACTTCAAAACAGAACATCAACAGAATGCTACAAACATAAGAAGACGTAAAGCTACGAAAGAGCGTGGAAATCAGACCGCAGCCGTTGTATTCCCATGCCCAAGATATCCCAGAACTTATGTTTCAATGATTGGACTTATGGATGTCTACCATCTCCACAGCCATCATTATAACCGACGACCCGTGAACGCACCTCACATTACAGAGATCCCGACAGTCGCAAAAGCACACCCGGTACCGATGTCACAAAAATATGTGACAATAATAACTATAAGATCGAAGGCCGGCTCTTGATGCCACTCCTCTCATTGCCACCTTCCAGACAAAATTTCCAGGAAACGCTCTTCTATTTAGACATTTTTTTGACGTATATTATATACCTATCTATAATCTGTAATTGTATTCAACAATAAACTTGTGTCAACTGAAATAAGTTTTTCTTCTCCAACCTACTCTAGCCACACAGAGTTATTCAATATACTCCGCAATCTTCAAACGAACATGTGAGTGGATGGGTGGTTTTTAGTGTACTCGACACTCACACCACAACATATCCTTCTGATTCATTTGCCATACGCCCACGTGTATATTCATCTACAAGATGTCCCAAAAGTATTTTTCATAATAACAATCCTGTAATAAAATAATGGATGCGCGCCCTTAAGATGTAAGTTTTTACGAAAATGGCGCTATACTACTCGTAATTATCCATTATTATTATGATAAATAAATAAAAAATATTTTGCAGTTAAGTACAGTCCCTAGGAATTAATTTCTTAAAAATTATATTTTCTAAATGTAATCCGTTATTTCGCTGGCACTCTTCTAAACGGGAGGCAAAATTTCTGAGAACTGCTCGGCACCTATTCTCCGTGATCGCTGCCATTTCTTCTCGGATATTTTATTTTAATTGGTCCAGAGAGTGAGGATTGTTGCTGTATATATTTGATTTAATGTAGTCCCATAGAAAACAGTCCGTTGGTGTCAAGTCGGAGCAACGTGGAGGCCTGTTTAAATCACCTCGTCGGAATATCAATTTTTAACAGGGAAAATTTCATTGAACACGCTCTATAGCGACTGAATTCTCAAGGACGCGGCTAGCGATCAGCATATCCTTTTTTACGACTTTTGGAACACACTGCATTATACATTAACCAACATATGTGCCATTAATACATCAATTAATAATGTTTAATATCTAATAGACTCAGTAGGCACTTGAAGACCGAAAACTGTAATTGTATTTTTGGAACAAGATGAATCAAACAAATCTTTACAAAATATTAGTAACATAGTTATAAATATAGTTTAAAAAGACCCCTATTTGAAAGTGTCTGAAAGGGTTGCGATATTCACACCGACTGAACAAAATTGAGCAAGCAACGAAGAAATTGGCAATAAATTTCTGAATTACACGCCTCATGATCAGTTGCCGCTCAACCAATCAGATAATCCGACTGAGCGTCGCAGCCAATCGGAAGCCGCTAACTGGAATATGTAGAACGCGTGTTCCAGAACAACTTTAAAATTTGAAAACGTAAATTAGCAAAGCTAACTTAATATTTACATATTACAAGCACATGATGACGGGAGAACAATAGTTTTTATAATCTTAAAATATTTTTAAAAAATCACCAAAAATATAACAGCATATCTGGTTCGTCGTCTTACGGGTTGTGATTTTTCCTTACTGGCCATATTTCCGTCTAGTTATGATGGTTAAACTATTATTTGAAAAGTTATTACATATAATTGCAGTTACTGGTAGTACACTGGAAACTAAACCCCCTACAGTTAAATCTCAGTTACCAATATTCGTTTTAAACACAATCACAGTCACAATAATGCTTCAAACAACGGTTTGAATAACTCTTTAATTAACTATTAAAAAAACGATATAAATAACTATTTAAACAACGCTTTAAATAACTATTTAAACAACGCTTTAAATAACTGTTTAAACAACGATTTAAATAACGGTTTAACATTGTATATAAATAGCTGTTTAAAAACTTTTTAAATAACGGTTTAAAAAACTATAAATAACTATTTAAATAACGGTTTAACATCACTACCGTGTAGCTTTAAAAATTTTGGGAATACTTCCTGTCTCTAGATATTTCACATATTTTCTTCAGCCCGCGATTTGCTACCGTATAACATACATTTAATCTAATTTAATCTGAGAATAAAAGTCCAAAAAAAATCTCCTTAAAGCACCCACGTATGGCACTGCATCTGCAACTCCAACGGACGAGATCTGAGGGAAGACCTCGAAGAAGATGGAACACCAATATTGAGAAGACTTGACGATCAAGACTATTTGCGAAGATAGACGAGAGTGAGGAAAATTCTTTCTAGAGAAGGCAATGATCCCCAACGAATCAAATCTAGCTGATAATAATTATTACTCATAATATTTTTAATTATTCATATAGCCTTACTGTAGGTGTCCTTGCATTCATAATTTTGACGTGATAGTGATCCAGTGGTCGGGGGTTCGATCCTCGTTCCAGGACGTCGGCATGTTAGTCCTATTGAAAAGAGATAGAATATTGATGTGGCACCACAGTCCACTAAAAAAATAAAATTTTCATTTTGGTGGCACATACGTGCTCACTTTGGTGCCACTCACGCAATCAAAGAACTCTGCGACTTTTTTTAAAAATATGACTCGATTGGAATGAAAACTTAAACGCTGACATTAATGTAAAAAATATTGTAATACTTTTACTGTTGCATAAATATGTCATAAAATATTGGATGTGTGTAGAATGTCCCTCGTCTCGCAAATAATGTTCCAAACCCTTCTCCTATATATACAATTTTTTTTTTTTTTACTAATGTTAATTTGAATAGTAACTTAAATTTAGATAATATTTTTCTGCATTGTTTACGATTGACTTCACATGTGTTCTGGTAATTTTTAGATTCCACACCAGAATAAGTCTGGTGGTTTGGAGGAAAAGAAGTCAACAAGCCAATTTTAAAGATCGCTGTTGTTATTTGCGGAGATTACATCTCAACTAAACGGGTTTTATATTCTAGTTGAGATATAATGGCATAATCAACTTTTTATATTGATTTAAAACATAAATATTTTATTGGGAGAACACATTCTTATCATGAACTTGTAATTATTCAGAACATTGGTCTGTGATATTTTAAATACTAATTACAAAAATATACGTTAAAATTCAATTTTATCGAAAAATATTGTTGTTGCGCTACCGGGATTCGATCCTGGATCTTTTTCCAATCCGGGGAAGGTGTATTAACCAACTATGTAAATTGTTGTTAATTCTGGCGTCTGCTATCGGTTTACTCAAATGTATTTGAGATTCTGTAAAAACAATGTAGATGGCTTTCAAATAATGGAACGATAGATGTGTTCATTTGAAAAAGTGTGACATATAGATTCGAAAATTTGTCGTCAAAAATAATGTCGCGGTAGCATAGTTGGATAATGGATCTTCCCCGGTTTGAAAAGAAATCCAGTTTCGAATCCCGGTAGCACAGCCACAATATTTTTCGATAAAATTGATTTTATATGTGTATCTTTCTAATTAATACATTTAATTATTATTTATACATATCTTAACCTTGCGTGGAAACTCTAGATTAATTAAAACACATTGCGGAGTGTCATTGTAAAGTGGTGAATTTCATATGTGTCACGACAATCACTGCGCGGATAGCCGCCCTGTAAAATGGTATATTCCACTGCCCTTAAGTGCGGAATAAGTCCTTTAATGTCTGAAGTAAGATTCCGGCCGTTGCTAGGGTGCCGGACCCAGTGATTTGGGTAATTACCCTAATTCCACCCCCGCAACACCTCATTTACCCCCTCCCCCTAGCGCCACAGGGGAGGGGATGTTATTTGACTCATCAGCTGTTTACAGAAATGTTTTAACTGTACGAAATCGACTAATATGAAATTGTTTCGACTTCATTCGTTTGATTTTGGATTGATGCATAAAAGTTTACTCAAAAGTGCTCGAGATTCCGTAAATATAAAGAAGATGGCTTTCAAATAATGGATCGACAGATGTGTCAATTTGAACAGTGCAACATATAAGTTTGAAAATTTGTCGTCAACTCACTGTGTTGGTGTGGCATAATCGCTTAATGCATTTCCCCAGATAGGAAGAAATCAATATTCGAAGCTCAGAAGCAACACATTTAATGTGTATTAAAAATATCACAGACTTATGTTTTGAAAAATTGCTTCTTTACAAAAATAATGTGTTCCTCTTATCCCATCCCAAACTATGCAGTAACACAGGTCTACCGCTCTTCTTATACCTGTAATATTTCGGTAAATACACGCAACATGCAATTCATATTGTAGTTAAATAAAAGAAAAATATTTACGTTTAAAAATGACTAGTGAAAATTAAGTATGTAAGGCGAATCCTACAAAAATAATTGTGTTTCAATTAATACGTTGACAAAAATACAATTTTTATGAAGACAAAAAGAAATCACATATTAATTTCACAATAAAAAGAATATCAAACAAACGAATACAATGGTGTCTCTTCCTCACTAATTAAAGAAAGATACATTAAAAAGAAGGTTGTATTATATAATGCAACCTCATATACAGGACTTGATGAATGCTCCGAATTATAATATTATATACATTTTTTAAATTTATGGCGTTAATCATTTTTTCACATTTCAAAGGCTTATAGAACTATAATTTCTTAAGGTAACACGAGTTGACAGCATGACTGCGTACGAGTATTTAATACCACGGTATGGTAAAGGTTAACAATAAAAAACTCTAATACTATTTTTGCTGCTCTTCCTTTAACTAAAATCGTATCGTTATTGCTCGAACGGTTTAAATAATGACTAAACCATCAGCAGTGGTTAGATGAAGAGGTTCCTGGAGTCAGCTGTGATGGCGACTCGGGAGCGAGACTTGTGGAGGTGCATTACGAGAGAACAGTTAAAGAAGCTATATGTAACTATACATTTTAAAAATAAATGATATATTATTATTATTATATATTATATTAATAAATTAATTATTTATCTTACAAAATATAACGATATATTAAAATATGAATAATACGTGGTACAGCATATTTTATTTCGATTTATTTCGCAGAAATTGTAACGTACAACTTATTTCAAAGTTCTGACCGCGCGCCACTGGCATTGACATATTTTGTAATTACTGATATGAAAAAGAGGAAGAAGTAGAAAATAAAAACAGCCAAAAACGGAGTAAAAAGTAGTTTTCCGAATTCGTAAAACACACATTTGGCACGTCTTTCGGGTCGGCCGCGACCTATGTTATTGACACATTTGCCCGTCCAAATTCCCATCCATACCTTTTTTCAGGCTCGCCTTGTCAGTGTAAATTGTGACCTTGACGTAAGCATACATCAACATGACTGATATTTGTTCGATCTCGACATCGCGATAGCATTCGCGGTGTGGACTTGTTAGCTCCAGTGCACCAACACTGTATTTTGTGATATTGTGTCACGTATTGTTTGTGCCATGGGTGAAATTCTGATATCGCCGTCTTCAATTGCTCATCCGCGTGCCATCTGATCTCGGCGGCGACTGCAGGGGTGACGGAGCCATCATATGCAAAGTAAGGTGAGCAGTCCTTCCGAATCCGAGATCACTGGTCCTTCGACTGGACTCCCTATCGCCTCACCGATATCATCATGTACCAAGGTTTCCCTACTTCTTTTCCCTATCCTGCGGTGACTCCGATTTACGACCGGAATTGTCGTATTCCTTTCCACGTGACGCGCGACCCGGAGATTGTACAATTCGAATTCGTTCATTTGGATCCTATCGGTGCAGGATTTACGTTTCTGATTCAAGTGAACATTGCAGGAGAATGATGTGACGTTAGAATATAATCCCTCAAAGTAATTTGTATAACTCGCCACATTTACATAAGGTAAACACCGATTCGGAGATAAGTAGTTCATTCGGTATTGCCGCACGTGGCCACTTGGCTCACAGCGTTACTTGAGTTCGAGAGGAGGAGCGAGTACACGATCGAGACAATGAGGGCAAGAATAATACCTTGTGGATACTAGTGCATCACCAGTAAATTTGCATTGTACTCTCTTATACAGAAATGTCAATATCCTTTTTCGGGCCCCAGGCTAAGAGCACCCGATTTTTATCTAGAGTTGGCGTCATGGACAGCTGGAATGTGCGACGGACGGCAGTCTCCATTTGGGATTGAGAAATCTTCGGCACATTCAGCGTGACGGCCACGATCCCATGCGACGGGGGATGAAAGGTGTGCGGTAGACGGGTTTCGAGGTTATGTAACCATCATTATAACTTCATTATAACATCAAGAGAGAACGACAGTTCATCACAGTGATGAATTGTGCTTACATAATTGGATTTATAATTGTTCCACATCACTGTCATGATTAATGTACAGATACCAGAAGAAGAGCTCAATTACTTGATATTTATTTTGTATTTAACAATCTTGTTGTAAATAAACCTACTTATTATCAGTAGTTTTGATTCCTAGCCCGAATTACACAACACTGAAATAAAGGTTGTCAGCTGAAGGTAGGTGCCTAGGACTCTATTTCCAGGCGAACCCACATTTCTCACGTAACCACTGTCTAGCCGGTGGCGATGCCCCGGCGTCCTATCCGCAGGAGCCAGAACGCACCGTAACAATATAATATTAAACAAATATCAGATATCTCACAGAGAAATATATGAAAGTATGGGGTAATTACAGGGCTTACGACCTATCTTCAGCTGGCTTAAGTGATCACTTTATATATATAACGTTCACCAATTCTCACCCCTCAATCTCCACATTTACCAAAATTTTGAAAGTTGTATATATGTTAGTATGTGGACTCGCTTCGAGTACCACTACACCATCGCCATCTATGGACTAAATTAGATAATTTATTTTTCCCTTTTTTTCATATCCATTAAATATAATTTAAAAAATTGCTTTGTCTATGAGATATCTGAAATTTGTTTAATAACAGTGCCTTTGTAGGTAGAAATCTAGTAATTGTGTGTTCTTGGACATATTCAAATATTGTTAATATAATAACTCCGTCAGGTGTAGCGCTGCGGTTTCAATGTATCTGTTGACTCACCGCATGCAATGTTAGAGACATTCACATAGTGTGACAATTTTGAAGTGAATGGTTGAAATGTTCAAGACAATAGATCAGCCCACAAGCTATGGGATTCGTTTCTTGAATGCACGAAACATAAAACCAGCTGACATTCATCACCAAGTGTGTCCTGATTTGACGCCAAGTGATTTCTACATTTTTGATGGCGTGCGTTTTGATGATGACGATGAACAGATATGGTCTCCTGTGACGAGGGTATACAAAAATTGTCGAGAAGTAATTTAAGGTGTGTAGCGTCCGAATAAAGTTAAGTGTTGTAAAATGACGTGTTTCTCTAAAAAAAATTCCGGTATTTACTTAAAAAACGCGCCTCTTACATAATATGACAAATCGCAGAGCCCGAATCGTCGGCTTTCCCGCGCGGCCTCCCGCGCCTTGACGAATGTCCCGACCCGCCTCCACCCCATTAGCGGGCCCACCCACCCCCGCCCGTCCTTTTTGCGTTAATTACGGCGATAATTACTACAAAATTACACTTCCTCCTTCCGAAGTTGGATTACGGTAAACGTCTCGGCAAATTTGCGAACAGGCACACGTTTTAATTGCCGGGAAATTTAAGCTCGAGACGCGAATGGGTTTTGTTGAAACGGCGCGCCATCTTGGGAAATAAACGAGCGATTTGCGATTCGTAATTAGAAAATCATTATTTTAAGAAATCGCACACTCCCAGTGACGTGAGCAACATTGGCCGCTTCGTCGTCAAACAGCGCGGAAGTAAGTCCTTTAACAGTGTAGTACTGTAAGAAATAATATTTTCTCTCTGCGGTGATCGGGACACACTCCCGAACACACCGACCGCAGCAGTTCAAACGGTATGGTGGAACGTCGCCAATGCGTCACACCAGCCGATGGCCGTCACTTACATGTTTAATATTGCAATCATTTTTATTAACAATATTTATAAACAATAAAAAAAAACTGTTATTTTATTAATACAAAATGGAGTTTAACGATGCGGATCTTGCAATCGGACTCTTGAATTTGCAAACACTAATCAACGGCAAATCACGCGCGTCGAACAATACCCCTTTCACTTACCTCACCCTGATTGTTTACGATCAAATTACAATTTAATCTTGAAATGAGAAAAAACGCTACTCTTGAATCACTGGCGCGATTGTGATTGACATTCGATAATATTAGTGATTGAAAACTGAAAAACGATATCACAATACATACAATAAATAAAATAACATAATTTTGAGTGTATCTACATCTATTATTCAAACATTATTTGCTTAAAAACATATTCTAGCATAAATATCTAATTTAACATCATCACGAAGAGACTAAAAACCCTTAAGAAAATGTGAGTTTATTTTTCGGGTCAAATTCTCAGCATTTCGGATCAAATGCGTAAAAACACAATATATTAGATGGCGCTTATCACGAATTATAACGTTATTCTTTCATGAATATTTTCGTTTCATGTTCACATAAATAAAATAAAATAATTAATAACGAATCACGACATTCCCAGATATTCAATCACTGAGAGTGATCGTGACTCAAAGATATCAGTGATTTACTCACGATTCGTGATTTTGAGCTCATCACTGTTTATAGCACTTTCCCTTATATGAAGATTTCGTGGGTCAAATCGCGCTGGCAGCTTAAATATATGTTTCGAAAAATTGAGTTTATCTTTATGTATATCTCTATAATTGATGCATTTAATTTGTATTAAAAATAAAATAATTTATGTTAAATATAACGGCTTAATTTATTTCAGTTAATTATATTACTGTTTCAAATACACATTAAAATATTACACATGTTTAAATGTTAAACAATAGATAATATTCACAATTCTGAATTCGTTCTCGAACCTGTGAAGTCTGTCTATTGGCAAATTAATATATTATAAATTTATTAAATTATTATAATTGATGATATTATACATTGAATAGAAATAAGGTTCGATATCATTTTTTTTCATTCTTGTTCTTTGTTAAAAGTAAACTAAATAAATTAATAAATCAGAATATAAAGAATTATTAATTTTTAAGTTGTCAAACAATCGCGAAATGAATAATTCATTATTATTTGTTTTTAGATCCCCGCTTTGCAGTAATGCCTCCGAGTCGCGGGGGGTCGGGGGTAGGGGTCGCTCACCCCTAAACTCTGCCCCGCTAAATGTTTTAACAAATTACCACCCCTCCACGTCTCAAAGACAATGACAAAGTTCGCCTTCTTAAGAGGAATTTCCTTCCAAACCCCATTTGAAAACAACCCCTTTCTTCGGCGAATCCGCTTGCGCTCCGTGTTCACTGTTCACTGTTCACTGTTCCTCCCTTAAAGAAAATATAACCAGCCAACCCCCCGAGCGGCGTTCAACGTGTTCTTCAATCGTCGCCACCGAATTAATTTAGTTAAGATTGTTTTATATATTAATAATTCTATTGTTATTATAATTCAGAAATTTGTATGTATCATTGTACCTCGAGATATCAGTCATTATTTCTGACTACAATTCGTGACCTCGGAACAACAAGGTTGCATCTAACATTAAAATTAATTTGTTATATTGAGCGAAATTTAAATATCATTTTTTCCAGTTGGATTCATCGCACATGAAATGAAATTTAAGTAATAAATTAAATAGTAGAATACTTAAATTTAAATCACTTTATTACGTATGTATACAAATATCAACTAAATATGAATTAAATATATTAATTATAAAGATATACATATAAAATCAATTTTATCGAAAAATATTGTTGTTGCACCACCGGGATTCGAACCTGAATCTCTTTCCTAACCGGGGAAGGTGCTTTATCCAACTAAGCTACAGCGACAATATTTTTAGCGACAATTTTCGACCTTTTTGATATTAATACATTTAATCGTTCCATCATTTGACAAAATTTGAAAAATAAGGTAGATGGCTCTGTACGATTAACGTTGTTTCCTGATTTCAGGTGCGTTATATATTATAACTCATTAATTTTAATTATATTCTAATCTATAGTTGTTGACTAACTAACTTCGTTTCCTTGACATATTTGTAACACAGTTTCAAAAGAAAATCAGAAAACAGAACCTAAAATTTTACCAAAACGACCCCTTAGAATAACAAGGTTCAGACTAACATTTTGATCTAATTTGAGGTATTGCGTTAAAAGGTTTCAAATGCATTATTCTCGATTTCTTCCATACACACCAATTCTATTTAACGGATGTTAAAGGAAATAGAAAGAGCTAAACTAATCAGTTTTTTATTTAATTTAAGTTGTTAATTTACAACGATTCTACATTACCAGTTTATTTGTTTTTTATTTAATTCTAAAGCTTAAAAATATTTTTTTTTATATTAATATTTCATTTTAAAGTACATCAAAAAGGCAATTACATACTAACGAATATTATTAACTTCTTCAATATTTGCAAAATTACTTTGTGGCGTCATTTTATATTAATAATTATACAAAATACTTTGTTTAAACCACTATTTTAATTATTCTACAAGTTTTGATACCTATAGTATCATCTTCAGGAAACAATGTACACTGAAATTAAAAAATATAAGCATAGATAAAAACAAAAATATAAAATGGTGAAGAAGTAAGAACTAATATGAAAACAAATTTAAAAGGTGACTGTATATGTATATTTATATAACGTTCACCAATTCTCACCCCTTTCCACATTTATCAAATTTTTTGAAAGTTGTGTATATGTTAGTATGTGGACTCAGATTCTCATAGTATAACATATATGCTCTTTAAAAAAGAGGGAAAAATTTATTGTAAAGACACTGTATATCAATACTAACATGAAAGAGGAAAAAAAAAAAACCTTTTAACTGAGCAAATAACTAATATCTTAGCAATATTTGAATATGTCCAAGAACACACAATTACTGGATTACCTACAGAGGCGCTGTTATTAAACAAATATCAGATATCTCATAGAGACAAGGGTATTTTTTATATTTAATGCAAAATATATTGAAGTATAGGCAATAACAGGGCTTACGACCTGTCTTCGGATGGCTTAAGTGATCACTATATATATATACAACGTTCACCAATTCTCACCCCTCAATCTCTACATTTATCAAATTTGAGAAAGTTGTATATATGTTGTTAGTATGTGGACTCGCTTCGAGTACCACTACACCATCGCCATCTTTGGACCAAATTTGATAATTCATTTTTCCTTTTTTTAAACAGCATATATGTCATCACTATGAGAATCTGACCTTTTTGAAATTATTTTAAAGCAATATTTTTTATCTGTAATTTTTTTTTATCGGTCTTAAAGAGAAAGGACAGTATTTATTTTGTTTTAAATTTGTCATTAAATGACCTTGACCGGTATTCCTAATAAATATAACGGTATGTTACAATGTACTCATAAAAACATTTTGTAATTACAAATAAAAATTATTGATACGAGGGGCAAGTAAAAAATAAGGTTCCTACATTTTTTTCAGGTATAAGGTATTTTTTATTGCAATAAATAAGTAAACCATCTGAAAGCTTGTACTTTATTCTATTTTTCTACATAGTCTCCTGATTTTTCTATGCATTTTTCTTGACGAGTTATCCACTTCTGAAAACCCGCTTCGAAGAATTCCGCCGCTAGGCCGCCGATGAACTTGGTGACCGCTTCTTTCACCTCTTCATCTGTATTGAAGCGTTGTACACCCAAGTGTTGCTTCAATTTCGAAAACAAGTGGAAGTCGCTGGGAGCAAGATCAGGGCTGTAGAGGGCATGGTCAAGCAATTTCCAGCCGAATTTGTCCAGTAGGGCGGTGGTCTGTCGAGAGACATGCGGGCGAGCGTTGTCGTGGTGCAGCCTAACGCCCTTGGTCAGCCTTCCTCTCCGGCGATTTTGGATGGCTCTTTTGAGTTTTGTCAATGTCTCGCAGTACCTGTCCGAATTGATGGTGGTCCCTTTAGGCATAAACTCGGTCAGCAAGACGCCTTTTCGGTCCCAAAACACCGTAGCCATCACTTTCCCTGCGGAAAGCGTCTGCTTAAACTTTTTCGGCCTAGGCGATTCAGGATGGCGCCATTGTTTGGACTGTTCTTTTGTTTCTGGAGTGACGTAGTGACACCACGTTTCATCTCCCGTAATAATGGAGTCCAAGAATTCTTCGGTATTCTCGGCGCATTCTCGAAGAAACCCCTCGGCACACTTGACACGATTGTCTTTGTGGGTTTCTGAAAGCATGTGTGGGACCCACCGCGCGCACACCTTGCGATAACCAAGTTTATCGGTCAAAATGTTGTCGATGGTTTTTTCACAAACCTCAGGAACCTGGACAGCAAGCTCCCGAAGCGTTACTCTCCGATCTTCGAGGAGAATGCGCTCAATCTTCGCCACGACTTCGTCCGACACCGATGGCCTCCCACTCCTTTGCTCGTCGTGGACGTCTGTGCGTCCTTCGGAGAACTCCCTGCACCATTTGCGGACGTGTTGGACGCTGATGCAAGCTGTGCCATAAACTTCTTCCAACTGTCGATGAATTTCAACAGGTTTAAGCTTCTTCGCGTTTAAAAATCGAATCACCGAACGGATTTCACACCTGGCGGTAACGGCGATGGCGGGTTCTATAGCGGATGGCTGTCAGGCCTTTACTGAGCGTCGCAGCGTTTGCTCCCGGTAGTGGGGATGTAGTTAAGGGACCAACAATCAAGGCGGTGTTGCCGGATTTCGCCTAGCATCTCGCGTGGCGAGTGTACAGCGTAAGGAACCTTATTTTATACTTGGCCCTCGTATAATAATTTGATAAACATTAAAGACTACCGCATGGTTTCAAAAATCAATAATTATTCTATGTCCAGACTTGACAAAGTATGGAAAGACCGCAGTTTTTCCAAAATATCCAGTCTGACTTTTGTATAAAGTATAAAGTAAGTGATAGAAGAAAAATTGACGCCTTTGAGGTGTGGTGACGGTGAGACGCACGAATGTATTCATTCTGCAAGAACTAAAGATCAAGGACAGTCTCTCAACCTGCAGCCTGAGACGAATCCTTCCATTTTCTGGGCATCTTGCAATTAGAGGAGATAGTTTGGAGAAGCTTTTTACGGTAGGTCACATCCACGACCGACTAAGTGAAAAGGCAACAGGTACTTCTCTGGTGACAGCTCTAAGATCTGCAGGATGCCGATAAAAGTGGACGAGCATTGTCAAGAGGGTGGGAGTTCATGAAGATCACGATCTTCAATCATGAGGGATCGACATGGACATCCAACGCCTCAACAACGTGTTGAAGTTGTAAAAACATTTTATCTAAACAATAATTGCAATGCTGTAACCATTAATGGTGATCCCAATCGTCACATGTTGGAAAACTTCTTGATGGCCGAATTGGATCCAGTCACCTCACACACAACCTGAACTACGTTTAAAAATTTTCGAGAAATATTTCCCGGCCGTAAATTGTTAAAATGTGGTGATATTAATTTGACGGCTCCCGACTATTTTCTGTAAAGGCACTTGAAAGAAAAGGTTTACGCCAATAAGCCAAGAACAATTCCGATGCTACAGGACAATATTTGAAAGTAAATTTTTGAAATAACTCGCAAAATGTTACGAAAAATATGTTTAAAAGACCACGCATTTTTTCCGCTGTCAGAGACAAGTACTTGGCCAATATCATATTCTATATATAATTGTAATAAATTAATTAATTGATACTTAAAAATTAAATTGAAAAATTATGTTATATTTTTTAGTAATTTAAAAATAACATCGACCTGTAATATAATATTCACTCCGACACAATACGACATCTGATTGGTTTCTGTTGGTAGTAATAATTCAAAATAAAATTCAAGATTATAGAGACGGGTATATAAGGTTGCTATACATATATACATCCTACATATGCGCCACATATGAGATGCAGCATCACGCAACACGGCAGACTGAACATAAAAACTGTTCAAAGAATTATTTAGAATTTTAGTTCAAACCGTAGAACCGGATGTGCGCCGTCGAAAACCGGAAAGAGAAATTTCTAGACCTCTTTGCTTGCGCTAGCTAAAGTAAATGGGAAAGTTTAGCAACTGCCGACGTTTGCGTTAGCAATACCTACCCTGCCTACCTAGCATTGCCTACCTACCCCTGAAAACATTTCGCGGAGCCGGGGATGGTAACAACCAATCAAGTATTTCAGAGTTTGCTCGTTGGGCTACGCGCTCCAGGAGTTGCGGAACTCAGGATATTGACTATTCTGTTCTGTCAACAGAGCGTGAATCAAAAATATCGCAGTTACTTTCAGCCCTGTAACTTATTCGTGTTAACCTAATAGCGGCGAGAAAGGATTTCGACGACCATAATTAATTATGATAAATTCATTTTTTTATAATTATAAAAAATACACGTTACATGTCTCAGATGCGTGTATCACACCGTCCCTGAAAAGAACATGAGAAAAGAATATTCATAAATTCAACATAATAAATCAAATTCTCACGCGGGATGCCACAGATTCCTATACCAACAAATAAAACGTGAATATTTTAACATCCATGAATCTCTTTATAAGCTTGTTATAAAGTTCACAAAGGGTAATTAATTTTCAAATCAAATTGAATATGAGTATTAAAATTTGATAATAATATTGAATAATTTTTATAGCGTCATTTTTTTAATGTCCTACATTATCGTTGTATTAAAAATTAAAAATTGTTATTTTAACTAATGGAAAGGATTTTTTGAAAAGGTGCATTTTTAATTTCTTCTTAAATAAAGTCTCTGATGCATTATTCCTTATGATGGAGAGCAGTTCCACGCTTTCGGGCCTGCCACCGCAAATGCCCGCTCACTTCTGGCAATGGCTGGTCGGTTTTGGGTTTTTTCTGAGAGTTTGGCGTCTACCATTCAAATTGTCTGGGATACGAAGCTCTTGAAGATACAGAGGCGCCATGCTGTGTGTCGTCTTGTACATCAACCAGCACAATTTAAATTCAATTCTTTCAGGGAACCGGAGCGTTATGCAGCTCGTGTAAAAGGGATGTCATATGAGAGAATTTGGAAACTCCATATATTATCCGTGCTGTCGCATTTATAATGGATTGTAATCTATCCAACTGAAACATTGACAAGCCAGCATAGAGGCTATTACAATAGTCTAGACGTTACAATTGTTATGATGTTAATGATATATTATTAACAAACTTTAAATATATAACACAAATTAAATTAATCTTTTTTTTCGATAAATTGAAAGTATATCTGTATATCTTTGTAATTGATACATTTAATTAATATGTATGAAAAAGATATACATATCGTTTAATAGTAATTAAATGTATTAATTAGAAAGCTATATATAGATAATCAATTTTATCGAAAAATATATTGTTGTTACTACCGGAATTCGAACCTGGACAGTACCTTTGTCGACAAATTTTTGAACCTATATGTTACATTTTTCAAATGAATACATCTACCGTTCCATTATTTGAAAGCCATTTTCACGAAATCTCAAATACCTTTGAGTAAACCGATGGCAGACGCCAGAATTAACAATTATTTTTTATTAAATTTTGGACACATTGATACAACTTATATATTATTAAGGGAACACATTCTTTCTGTGAAGTTGTAATTATTCAGAACATAGGTCTTTTATATATTTTTAAATACTAATTAAATGTATTAATTAGAAAGATATACATATATAATCAATTTTAACGAAAAATACATTGTTGTTGCTACCGGGATTTGAACCTGGATCTCTTTCCAATCCGGAGAATAATGCACCTTCCCAGCTTTCTTTATTTATTAATTATTTTAAGATTCTTAGAGATTTTACTAAGTGATCTAATTTCCACTGCAATCATTGTACTTTCGTTCTTCTTCTGCCAGCTTCAGGTCTCACTTCCATACATCAGTCTCGGCACTAGGACTCCATTGTGAACCGCTAGTCTTGCCTCGGTTGACAAGTTCTCAATTACTATAATTCCATTCAAAGCGCCGTTCACTTTGTTTTTTGCAGTCACCCTCCTTTCGATTTCTTTCTCATCCTTTCAGTTTCTATCAACACATACTTCCCAAATACACAAACATTACTAACTAAAAATTAAATGTTTTATATTGGCTTATTTTAGTTTGTAGGGATGTATAGAAGTATTATATAATTATAATGATATTAATACATTAATTTTTGTAATAAATAAAATTATGATTTTTTTTTCCTTGTATATTCATTTGATCACTATACCAGATGGGCAACTCTATAATTAAGTGGTCTATGTCACGTGTCAATATAAAATCAATAAGTTTTTATATACTAATTAAATGTATTAATCATAAAAAGATCCAGATTCGAATTCTGGTAGTGCAACAACAATATTTTTCGATAAAATTGATTTTATATGTATTATTTTATAATTAATACATTTAATTAGTATTTAAAATATATTCTGACCTATATTCTGAATAGTTACAACTTCACAATAAGAATGTGTTCTCCTTAATAATCAATAAGATTCTTATTGAAATCTGTCAATTCTATCATGTTAAGATGTGCAGTTATGGAGACAAACAAATTAAGTTAAGGCCTCAAAAAACATATATATTTACTGTCATTATTGGTTATTTCTAGTGAATAAAATAATTCCAAACAATTAAGATGTCCTTCAATTGTATCACTTAAATATAATTTATTTCGCTACTGTAATTATGATGATTTAAAAAAATAAAATATTGATATATTATAAAAAAATATTATATAATAATAAGATTTATTGGTTTAATATATCAGCAGCGAATAATAATGAAGAGAGAAAAGTAAGACACATGGGGTGGCCTTTATCCTGCAGTGGATGTAAAACTACAGATAATAGGATAAGGCAAGCTTTATTGATTCTATATATCGGCAGCGAATTATATTGGAAAGGGAAAATTTAAGACACTTGGGGAGGTCTTTATCCAGCAGCGGATGGAAAACTACTGATAATAGGATCCATCCTTCATCATTCATCTAGCAGCGGATGGAAAACAGCTGATAATAAAATAAGATGTGTTTTACTGATTCTAAATATCGGCAGCGAATAATAACGGAGAAAGAAAAGTGTAAGACACTTGGGGAGGCCTTCATCCAGCAGAGATGATGATAAAAATAATCTATAAAAAAATGTCCATCCCAAATTAACACTATTAAATCTTACCTTGTTAGTCTTCTTACCTAGTACATGTACGCCAAGCAGTCCGGACTATTGTCTCGAGGAGTCTATTGCACGAGGTAGGTCCTTCCTCGAGACTGGGATATCGCTGTAAACAAGTATCCAAATCATAATTTAAAAGTCTGGCTTAATGAGCATACGGAAATTTATGCCTTATTTACTATGGAGTCGTACAGCGCGAAATTTCAAATTACCGTCAACGAAGTTGGTCGAGAGCGGCGCTCCGCGGGACAGGGGCGTAGAGTCGCGATATACAAAAATTATTTCAATAATTTTATTATTTTTCCTCATCATCATGACTGAGAAGGACTTCAGGAAGAAGGCCAAATCTCAGAAATCATCGATGTACAGTGCGATGAAGATTTTCAATGAAGTGCAAAAAATTTAAAACAACACAAAAATATGTATTGTGCAAGATCTAAATATGTTTACAATTGAATATACTTACATATTATATTAAAATAAACTATTTCGAGAATATTATTATTTTTCAGTAAGTATTTAAATAAAATGCGTTAAATATAATTTACAATATTTCATGTATATCATAAATTATACTATTTTTTAATACAAATTAAATTAATCAAGTAGACAGATGTACAGAAAAAACCTATCTATCAAAAAAATATTGAGTTCTTACCGGGATTTGAACCTGGACTACTTCCTATCCACGTATATACGTGGGATTCGAACCACCGACATTTGGTGTCAAAAGCGAGTATAATATCGATAAATTTACTGGAAATTGATTTATTAGTTGCAAAACAATTTAGATTCTAATAAAATATTTTATTTTTCATTGAATGTATGTACTTACCGCAATTTGTGAGATATTTTCAAATTTGTATAGGGAACCACAATAAAATAGATGTAGTTAATTTTTTGTACAGAAAAACTATTTTTTGTGATCTTCAAATCAAACGAGGATTGTTTACGACTACACCGACACAGTAATAAATTTGCCGGGTTTCAACGCAGGTGTCAAAATATTTCACAATAATTTGCAATAAATATTACCTAACCTAGAACTGTTCATAAAAGTGTGTTTTTTAATTAATAATTTTAGTTTTGTGTTATATTTATCGAGATTAATACTATCAAAATAGGTTTATGTAATTAATAAATATGAATTAATAAATTGAATATATAAAGTGTTTTGTCAGTCGTGTAGTAAAAAAACATATTATAAGAGATATAAATTAGTTATTAATTTATCAATTATTATATAGATTACTCCGAGAGTCGATTATAAACAAAAAA
This sequence comes from Eubasilissa splendida, assembly GCA_031772225.1. Classification (NCBI taxonomy): domain Eukaryota; kingdom Metazoa; phylum Arthropoda; class Insecta; order Trichoptera; family Phryganeidae; genus Eubasilissa; species Eubasilissa splendida. Next base: position 10,373,255 of record CM062870.1, read on the forward strand.
TTATACATTTTAAATACACGTAATAATAAATGCTTTAATTATAGTTTTTTACTAATGTATTGCTGGTGCAATAGTGTCTTCAAAGACTTATCTGTCTTAGAAATGATTATGATGATTTTATTTTCACTTAACATTTCATCCAAGACTTCATTTCATTACAATTTGATTTGTTTGAACCTGACACGAGGTATAAATAATCGCGACATAATTTACGTAATTTGAGTATCTTCACTAGAACCGGTCGCGTTTAAATCACACGTGTGCAAATCAAATGAATTGAACACTTTATTTAATTATTTATGTTATATTTTGTTTATAATTATTTACTTTATGCGCGCGCTTATAAACCATCGAACTGCTGTCAGTTGGAGTACTGAAAAATTTTCGGTTGCTTTTCAGGTGGCGTTCGATAATGCAACTGACAACAATACTAAACGTGGCAATTGTCTAACATTAATAATAATATTTATGAACTCGTTCACTAATTTGTTTAATGTTGTCTGTGCTTGTGTGGTGTATAATTTGTGAAGTATTCGATGATTGGCAGTTTATAACGTGTTGAATGTGATTTTTTTAATATAATGCTGTCGAATTTAGTTTGATATTTTCATGTTATCGGTTATTTGATAAAAATCACTGACAGATAAGAACATTTCACAATACTTTAATTTCGACTTAATATTTTGTTGTAAAGACACTCGCCTAGTGATTCAGTGGTCGGAGGTTCGAACGTCGCTCCAGGAGACCAGCAGGTTAGTCCTATATTCATGCCATAAACGTTTAGTTTTGTTTGAGATCAGTTAGAATATTGATGTGACACGTTTTCTCTATTGACATCTCTTTTTATTGATTGACATGCAATTTTTTTTAATTTTTCCTGCAGGAAAACATTGAAAATTTACAAATTATGTCATTGTAATGTTCATTTGTTCAAAATAAATCATGATTTATTTTTAGAGTTTATACTTTTTTTTTCAAAAATTGTTTATATTTTCTTCTCATTCTTTCTTACATCTTATCAGTAGTGACCTCAAGTAGATGAAATATGACTAGTAATACACCAAATTAATATTATATGTACAAGTCTAGGTCCTGGACCTCTCAAGCCAGAAACAACGCTACCATTCACTGTTACGGTACTCTTTCAAGTCTTCTTCGTTTTAAAGTTGTGGACAAGATATTTTCATTTTCTAGGCTGTCATAATGCGGTCGAAAAAATAAAATAATCTTTTATTTACAACCGTAGATCGAGCTTATCGTGGGTGTGAATTATGAGTGTGAAATCATTTTATTTTGTTTTTCACTCATCAGAGATCATCTGAATTTTATTTCAGACGGTGTTCTTTTGTTTTGTGGGAAATTTATTTTATTTTATTTTTAATATATTTATTTATTTATATTTATTTTAATATTATAAAATATAATAGATTTATAAAATAATTAGTAGGATATATATATTTCTTCTCTATGGGAGTAAGACTCATGTATAGAGAAGGATTATTTACGATAGTGTATAATTTATGTTTCAGTTAGTCTATGTACATATTTTTTGACTTCAGATTCAAATTATAGACTTTAGTTTTGGAATGTCAATTTGGTCTCTAAATCTTGTAGATCGGAATTCGATTGTCTACATTCTTGTTTCTTGTACGGATTGCAATTACATTAACATTCATTTTCTTCTTCTCTATTCTGCTTCTACAGCATGAACTGCTCGCTTCCACTCTTTGCGATCTTGGGCCTTGTTCAGTGCGACGTGTAGCTAAAAGGCGAGATCGACCTCTCCCCCGTATCTCTTGTATTTCCTTCGTAATCCCAAATTTCTCCATCCCTTCTAGCAGTATGCCCAAAGTATGTAATAATTTTTCTTGCATGTTGCAGAGAACCTTATATAAAATTAAGATAATAATTCAAATTAATTAATATAATATAAACAATATCACTATTTCCCTTTTCATAATGACTTATTTTGCACATTAATTTTGAATCTATGTAAATACTCCTCCTTTCTTATATCAACTGGCATTTCATTGAAAATCTTCATCGCACTGTACATCACCGATTTCTGAGATTTAGCCTTCTTCCATCTGTTCTGTTTCTTCATCTTGTATGATGTTCGCGTTCATGTTGATTTGCCTAAATTTTTCTTATAAATTCAGCTGATATTTTTTAGTGAAGATTTTAAAAATAATCTCCGTAACACTGAAATATTTTTTTCTATTATACTCTATATTATCCATTATTTTAAATTGTTAACTTTGTTTTATTAAACAATCATTTAAAAAAATATTCCAGTAATTTTGTATCATCGAGTAACAATTTAAGTTAGGTATTAAGTTTATTTTTTAAATAATTATTGATTTTTTAAAAATAGATTATGTTAAAGAAACAATAATATATGCTTTTTATTAGTTAATGACATCCTGAAGAAGAAAATGATATTTTTAGAAACAGGTTAATAAAAATAATAATAAAACAGAATCAACTTTTTAAATAATAAATATATTTTCTATCATATGAAGGTTATAAAGCATTTTGCTGATCCCAGTAGCTGCTACATATATCTATTTTTTATCAATATTATTCTCAAAGCTTTATTTATCAGTACTGATAATTGTTGCATTTCTTCTTCATTAGCCATCATTTAAATAGAAGATTGGTTCAATTTTAAATCTGAAAAAAATTATAATAATGACTAGAATAATGTAATAACGAGAAAATCTATCAAATTTTATCTTGACTGACATAGCTTAGTTGGAACAGTCGTAAAAGTTATTTATTTCATTTAATATCAAACCACGAGCCGCCCTTGACAAAAATGATTAGAAAGCCTGTATCATACCGTCGCTCGCTCACGCTCCCGCTACGTTTCCACTTCCTCCCAACATGTTCTTCACATCTGTCGGTCCCTCTCTCTCACCTGTGACGCTGTGGATATGTTCGTCTTTCTCGCACGCAATCGTTTTACATGACGCATTCGACGTACAAATTAAAAATTGGCGCAGAACGAAAAGAGCGTCATGCTAGAAACATGTTTTCTAGAACCTTTTTGTTCATTTATTTTAACCTTTACCATACCATGATATAAAATACCCGAACGCAGCCATGCTGTCAACTCGTGTTACCGTAATAAACTGTTAAAAAAAATAATTATTACCTTAAATGGCTTTAATGGCACGAATTTAGTCTAAATATTGAGCATACAATTTTGAAAAAATGATTAATAACATAATTTAAAGCATTCATTAAGTTGTATATAATGTGTCCTTCCTTCTTATCTCTCTTAATTTAATTAGTGAGAAAGAGACATTTATATTTGAATGTTTGTTGTTCTTTTCACTGTGAAAATAGTGTGTGATCTTTGTCTTTCATATCACAAATTTTATTTTTACCAACGTATTAATTTTACAACAGATTGAATGGAAAAAATAATTGTTTTTGTACAATTCCCTTTTCATAATTGTTTTTTTACTAATCATACCTAAGAGCTAATATTTTCTCTAAGATTATCTAAAGTATGAATTTTATGTTGCATGTATTTACCGAAATATTACAGGTTTAATTATGATGGTAGACCTGTGTTACTGCATAGTTTGGGAAGGGTTAACCCACACAAAGGCGTGCAGTCCATAATTTTAAATTATAATGTATATGTATAACAAGAAATTTAGAAAAAGCTAACAGTGTATCTGATTATATTTCCAATGCAATTATTGTTGTACTAGAAATATTTCGTCAGTTTTAAAATAAAATTAATAAATAAATTTTAAGATAAAATAGTAAAATTATTTTCTCACTCGGTAATAGAATTGATCAAAGATCTTGTTTTTCATTAACGTGCGATTCTTTGTTTTATCCTATCTTGCGTCTCTTTATTTTTTGTTATTTATTTTGATTTTCAACACCGCAATAGGCCATGACACCTAATGACTGTAATGACAGACATTACAAATATACCCAGGCTTAAGAAAATGAGATAGATATGTTGTGTCCTCACTTGTGATAGAACCCGGAGCCCCCGACACGAGAAGCCAGTATCTGTTTGTCTCGGTCTACTATTTAATTAAATATTTTATTTTGTACTTTGTATTACTCAAAGGTATTTGAGATTCTGTAAAAATAAGGTAGATGGCTCTTTCAAATAATGGAACGATTAAATGTATTAATATCAAAAAGGTAACATATAGGTTCAAAAATTTGTCGCTGTAGCATAGTTAAATAATGCACCTTCCCCGGTTAGGAAAGAGATCCAGGTTCGAATCCCGGTGGTGCAACAACAGTATTTTTCGATAAAATTGAATTTATATGTATATCTTTCTAATAAATATATTTAATTCATATTTAAAATATAGCAGACCGTCTGTTATGAATAATTACAACTTCACAATAAAAATGTGTTCTCCTAATAAAAAATAATGTATTTTTTACGTAAAATCATTGGAAACATAAAATACGATGAATAAAAATTTAAACGATTTAAAATTAAATATAGGTAATGTTTTAATTATCGAATGATAGAATGAATGGCTGATGGAATTAGTTTATTAATGCACTTTTCTGAGATGCTAAGATTAGTATTTGACGATTTTTTTGATTTAGTCTAGACATTTGAAAATATCTTAAATGAATTACTTAAAAAAAAATATACATATATACATACATACATATCTAAAATATAACTTTCTCTTGCCGGGAGAATGAGAAAAAATGAGGTTTTTAAAGGTAAAGAGGTAAGGTAAAAACTTTCACCGCAAGAGCGCTTTACACAAACTATTTATAGTCCTACATTATTTTTGTTTTTAAAATTAAAAATTATTATTTGAACTTATGGTAACGATATTTTGAAAAGGTGCATTTTTATTGTCTTCTTAAATAGAGTCACTGATGCATTCATTGTTCTTTATGACAGTGGGCAAAGAGTTCTACGCTTTTGCACGCAAATGTCCGTTCACTAAATTTAGACTTCCGGCAACGGTCGGTCAGTTCTGCAACCCTTCCTGCGCCTGAAATAGAGGTTGACCTGAGAGCTTGACGACTACTATTCAAATTATCTGGAATACAAAGCTTTTGAAGATATAGATGCGCCGTGTTATGTGTCGCCCTGTACATCAACCAGCACAATTTAAATTCAACTCTTTCACGGATCCGGTGTCAATATAGCTCATGTAAAAGGGATGTTATATGAGAGAATTATTATATATTATCCGGTATGTCTAAGTTAAACGCACAATCTCACATATGAAGATGAAAAGACGTCGTGAAAATACTTGGTTAATATAATATAATGTGTTACACATTCTTCCGACAAGATAAAGTTCCGGGTTCAAATTCACGTGTATATATTTATTCAATATACAGATGTTTTATATGTGTAACTAAGTAATTCATCTAGAACTGTGTTCTGAAATTGCAACAATACAATAAAAGTGTGAATTTATTTAAAATCACACTACCACTACGAGTGGAGAAATTTACGTTATAATATTGAAATTATGAATCTGTAGAAGAGCGTTTAATAATATGGCGCTTTATAGGTTCAGATATTTTAATTATGTAAAAAAAAGTATTAAAAATAATATATATGACGTACTTAAATATAAATATATAAATAACCGTGTATGACATCACTTTTTACGCGTTTTTGTACTTCTATAGGTAAGCCTGGTATAAATTTTAAATATATGCATTCTATTTGTGTAAATTTAAAATAGCAAACAAAAACGAAACTGCCACTGGCGAGAGACAATTTCGGAATCGGACGGATATATTTTACGGCGGTGATATAAAAACAAAGTTTCGGAGGCTGGCCAGCAGAGTTTATAAGCTTCGAATGCGACCATCGGCGACTATCAGCCCAGTTTAACAAAGATTGGTGTATTTATTAATGTATTCAACATTACCAATAGAAAACCGAGGACTGGCTATCGAAGGGCACACACGGCAACAATTACTGACCAAATTTAGTGGCCCAATCTGACATCGGCACACTATTCTTGTCGCTACACATTTTAATGTATTCGCATAGAGAAACTACTTATGAAGGCAATTACAGTACGTAGATAAAATAAATGTATGATAAAATTGACCCCAACAATGCTTTACATAATTGAATCATGGTACGATGTACCAACACTGACGTATTGAAGACTGGAACTGGCAGAAGGGGAAGGAAATTATAAAGTATGTATTTTTGACATTTACAGCGTTAACTTGTTGGTAGAAATAATTATTCATTTTAAAAAATAAGTTTTTTTCATTCATTTTAAAAAATAAGTATTTTTCATTCATTTTAAAAAATAAGTTTTTTTCATTAATTTAAAAAATTAAAAATTTTTCCTTCATTTTAAAAAATAAGTTTTTTTCATTCATTTTAAAAAATAGGTTTTTTTCGTCCATTTTAAAAAATAAGTTTTTTTCATTCATTTTAAAAAATAAGTTTTTTTCATTCATTTTAAAAAATAAAAAAAATAAAAACTAACTTGTACAAATCATTTTAAATATTTTATTTTATTTATTTTAATCGATCAGTATCTAACGTTGTGGAAATAAGGTTTCTTAAGCGATTACGTGTTTATTAATTAATTTATTTAGAACAACTGATGATTTAAATACAAATGTAATATGTACATAAACAGTATAATATGACAATAGAGTTATGCAACCCCAGATAAGAAAATTTTTGAATTATGGGGTTGGCTATCGACATTTATATAAACAAGATTAAATTCTAGAATAATAAAATATAAAATAATAATTAAATTGATCAGATTAAAACATAGGAATAAGAAAGGTGTCGAATACATAATTATTTAATGATTTTGAAGACCTTTAAGCCATTTTAGAACCTCGTTTTTGAACACATTTATATTTGCTAATTTAATTGATTTTGGCACTTGATTATACAGTCAAATTTAAAATAACATGTTCATTAGTTTTACTCCTAGTCTGATAGTTGTGATAGATTTTTATATTGTATCCTCTTTAAAAAATTTAAATAAAACATTTTTTTTATATAAGGTAGATAAATTTAAAATAGGAAAGTCTTTAACTATACTTTTATCTATATCAATTTTGCATATAAACGGTGTTGGTCACAAATTAAATAATTTGGAACCATTGGAGATAAATAAAGCGTGTAAAACTAATCAAAAAATTATAAACAACCAACTAAATTTAACTACGAGTCCCATTCTAAAATTTTTTCCTAAAAATTATTCAAGTAAATTTGTATTAAGTAATGATTTGAGTTAGGTACTAAAAAAAAAAAAAATTTTTTTAAAAATAGATTCTGACAAAGAAACAATATATGTTTTAGTTAGTTATGACATCCTGAAGAAGAAAATGGTATTTTTCGAAACCGGTAGATGTATTTAAACTCATTTTAGTGGTTAATAAAACAATGATAATAAATAAAAATATAAGTCTTTAACTACTTGTTTGGTTAGGTAATCTCTAGCCTTTTTTATTATTATCTTTTGAGTTGTCGTCATTTGTTTGAGATGTGTGGGATAAGCTCCTCCCTAACCTAGTATTCCGTAATGTAATATTGATTTAACCCATGTATGGTATATCATTTTAAGAGTTTGTAAATCACAATATTGTCTAAGGTGGATGGAATAAAAATTTACGTAATTTATTATTGATGTGGGTTATGTGTTCTTTAAAGTTTAAATTATTACCTAGTACTAATCCTCAATATTTATATTTAGTTAAATCCATTGAATTTAAAAATTTGATTAAACAAGGTTTTAGAACAGGGAGGAGGATTAATAAAGGATCTCTTAGGGGGTTGATGGCGTGAAACGAATGAATAAGTAATAACGAATGATAATTAAGATATACGACGCGAGTGTTGATGACTCAAGAAATAGACGAAGTCTGCAAAAGACGTGGCACGACCAGGTAAAATTAGGTATTGGAAGATTGTTCCATTAGTAAACCAATAATCGACGAGCATGCATGAAAATATGTATTAATATGAATGACACTGAAATTATATATAGGAACAAAATAATGTGGCAGTGTATCCTCTCTAGTTACTCACGTAGCGTGCTAGTAAATTGGATAGATAGTAAATTTCTAGTGAGAGGTCAAGTTTGCTTTTCTCATTTTCGGATAAAATATTCTATATTTTTAATGTTTAATGTTTAACGCTGATCCGTTGTGATTATTCATTTTAATAATAAATAATTCATTAGAATAATTTATTGAAATTATAGCTAATGGAAACTTGTCAACTGAGACAAAACTAGCGATTCACGGTGGAGTTCTGGTACCGACACTGATGTATAGAAGTGAGTCCTGGAGCTGACAGAAGAGGAACGAAAATAGACTGAATGCAGTTGGAAATGAGATCACTTAGGCGTATATATGGCAAATCCATTTATGACAGAGTAAAGAATGAAGAAATAAGGAAATAATGTAAAGCTGATCTTAGTATAGTGAGTAAGATTAATTATGGATCACTTAGGTGGTTTGGTCATATTGAACGGTTGAATGAGGAAAGAATGGTAAAAAAGATATATGACACAAGTGTTGATGGCACCAGAAGAAGAGGACATCCGCGGAAATCTTGGCACGACCAGGTAAACCAGATACTGGAGGATGGTTCTGTTAGATACCGCAATAATCGGTGAGCTTTTATGAGAAGATGTATGAATGTGGATGATGTGAGAATTGTGTCAGGAAAGAAGAGTGTGGAACTCTATCCTCTCTGCGTACCCCCGTAATTTTAATCAGGTATTATATTTATTTTTTTAAATTTCATTAAAATAATTTTTTAATCAATTTATAATTATTTCTAATATTTTTTAAATTTTTAATTAAAAACACGAGAATAATTTGACATGCGTTTTTAGTTAATTTTTGATCATCCTGATAAACAAAACGGCATTTTTCAAAACCGGTTGTAATATAATATAATAAACTCATAGTGATTAAAAATAATGTCACTGAATTATGTATTATCAATATACTGTTTAGTAAATCTTTACAAATAGAACACGATTGAGGTTAGTAAGGTAGGATTAAATGTGACAATTTAAAAAATATAATGAATAAAAAAACCATCCCTTATATGTTTTCTACTCTGTCCGTTTGGGGGTTGGCTGTATCGGCCCAAATATAATTTAATTTGCAAAATAATTGAAATTCTCAACGCACATCTTCTCGGGATTCAAATCTCATATAAGAACTACCCCTAAAAACCTTTGATTCAACCCCAAAAGTGCTCGTTACAAAGGCTGGAATACCCACCCTTAATAAAGCTACCCTTATTATATTATGTGTACGCCTAGAATAGACTTTCGGTCTCGTCTTAAGGCTTGCCTTGCAAAAAGCAAGCAGTTTTGTTCTCGGCTCGGGGGTGGCAACCCCTAAAAGGCTGAGATGGTGACCAACCTTTACGAAAGTAAACGTTAATGATTTTAACGTATTTAATTCCAATTCTCACAATTCTCTTCGTGGTTTATCAAAATCGATTTTAATTCATTCCAAAAAAGTTTGTCGTCTTCACATGTATTTACATAAAAATAAAAAAAACATTTAAAAATCTTACTTGTAGATAATAAATGTTTGGAATAAGTAGTAGAGTTTATGTATTTGGGAATTTTATTTGAGAGAAACGGAAAGGCGAAGAAAGACATCAGAAGGAGGGTGACTGCAGAGAATAAAGTGAACATCGCTTTTAATGCAATGATTTATAATGGAAACTTGTAACCGAGGCAAGACTAGTGATACACAATGAAGTCTTTGTACTAATACTAATGTATAGAAATAAATCCTGGAGCTGACAAAAAAGAGAAACGAAAGTAGACTAAATGCAGTGGAAATGAGATCATTTTAACCTGAATGTGGCAAATCAATGTATGAAGAAACTAGGAGAATGTAATTTTGATCTTAGCATAGTGAATAGGATTAATAAAGTATCGCTTAGGTGGTTATGAAGAATGGTAACAAATGTATGTACAAATTTTGATGGCACCAGAAATACCATCCGCTAAAGACTTGGCACGACTAGATAAACCAGCTTATGCAGGATGATCGGCGAGCTTGTATGAGAAGATGTATTTATTGTGAATATGGCGGGAATTGTGTGTCAGGGTAGAATAATATGGCGCTCTATCCTATCTGCCTACCCCCGCGGAGAAACGGTGTTTAAAACTTTTAAGTTTAAAAATTACACGTGCTTGGTTGATCTAGTGGTAAGACACTCGCACGGTAACCAAACACTCGGCGGTTCAAGTCGGCAAGTTAGAACTGTTTTCATAGCACATGCGTTTAGCTTAGTTTGAAAGAAATATTAATATCCTAATAGAACCATATACCAGTGTCTGCTTTACCTGATCGTGCAAAATAATCCGCGGTTGTCTATTTCTGGTGTCATCAACACTTGCGTTATATATTTTTCGTACCATATCACCTCATCTATCAGTTTAATATGACCAAACCACCTAAGTGGTCCATTCTTAATCTTACTTACTAAACTAAGATTTACTTTACATTCTTTCCTTATTTCTTCATTCTTTACTCTGTCATCAATGGATCTGCCACATATACGCCTGAATGTTCTCATTTCCACTGCATTTAGTCTACTTTCGTTCCTCTTCTGCCAGGTCCACGCCTCACTTCCATAGATCAGTGTCGGTACCAGGACTACATTGAGAACAGCTGTATCCAATTTCAATAGAAGGATCTCATCTTTTATTTATATTGCAATTCAGGTTTAAAATACTTTTTATGTTAAATAAAATAAAATTCCATTACATTAAAATTTAAAATAGTTATGTTACATGTATTCTGTATACACATCTGAATTCGAATCGTAAATCCGGATCTAAATGAACAAATTGCACGATCTTTGAGTCGTGCGTTCCGCGGAAAGAAATACGACAATTCCGGTCATAAATTGAAATCACCGCAAGGATGCGAGGTAAGTAGGGAAACCTCGGTATAGGATGAGGTCGGTGAAGGGATAGAGGTTCCAGTCGAAGAACCAGTAATCTCGAGAACCGGGATTCGGAATGACCGCTCGCCTTACCTTGTATATGACACATTCGTTATCCTTCCAGTCGCCACCGAGATCACACAATGGCACGCGGATGAGCCGATCTCCAATCCCACTTGAATACGGCAATATCACAATTTCACCCACGGTACACACAAATAATACGTAATCAAACCACAAAATACAGTGCTGGTGCACTGGAGCTGAAGGGTCCATACCGCGAATGCTATCGCGATTTCGAAATCGAACACGTCTGCTGACGTCAAAGTCACAATTCACACTGATAAGAAGAGCATGAGGAAATGTATAGGTGGGAATTTGGATGCGGAATTGTGTCGATAACAACGGTCGCGGCTGAATTGAAAGACGTGCCCAAAGTGTGTTTTACGAATCCGAAACAACGTCTCTATTTAAAAAAAATCTTTTTCGGCCTTAAGTTGTGCCCAGTATAATATATATTTTTCGGCCGCCACAGGCAGCCGACTGCTCCGCCAGTGCGTAACGCCGGCGCTGCTTTCCGCAATCTTTCACTTGGTTCATATATTCAACTTTAGCTAGTTATGTGTCTTCGAATTTTCTACATACTGTCACCAGCGTTCATGATTAGTCCACCTAAATAAATTGCCTCTTGAACTACTTCACATCCTGCTATTTGGGAAATAGTTCGTTGTGCTGCATTAGCATAATTTACAAACTATCATTAAACTAATATTGTAAATATTTTTTTTAATTTTTAATTCAATTATTTGTTTTGGCCACCACAAGAACGGGTTGTTACATCTTGAGGGTAGCTGGCTTCGCAATCTTGTGGGGTAATTCCCGGGGGTGGTCCCACCCCCCCATCCCCATCCCCACGACGGTCGGGGCCGGGCTTTTATAAAAGGGCCCAGCGGCAGGGCGGGGCCTGCCGTAGATTTATCTTCAGAAAACCGAAAGGAAAGGGTAGGTTTCTTTTGCGCGGGGGTTGGGCCGGGTTACGTCTTTAAGGAATAAAGGGAATTCAAAAAGGGTGGAAGGGTATTGTGGCGGTTGATGTATGAATGGTTGCTTGCTATTTGTTTTTGGAATGTTCCCAAAAGCCTTTGTACAATATAAATACTTGCGTGCTGGATTTCAATTTGTATTATTTATTATTTTTAAATAAATAATATGACGTCACAGCTATGCTTTTGAAATGTGGTGTTGAGAGAGTATGGTTTCCAACTTTCTTTTTTCTTCTTTAACGTTCTTACAGGAAACGTAAGGTCATGAGCGCCATTCGTCCTTGACATCCCTTCCGCGGTCCAGCCCGCCGGACACACGCCTACCTCTAGCAGGGCTATCTTGACATCATCCTCCATCCTAGTCTTTTTGGGATATGTATGAGGGCTTTGTGCGTATTACGGGACGGATCTGCTCTCGCTACTTATCTCGCCCACTGCAACCTCGTTGCTTTTACTTTTCTCAGGTGTAGAAGGGATGTGCTGGATAAGTCTATACCTACTATCAAATTCATATTAATATCCATCATATTAATTATTTAATTTTACCCATACACAATTCACTATTTTTGTTTACAACGTTAAAACGCGTTGGTGAAGTATCCATACTATTTTCTGTATTTAATTTTTATTTTACATTCAATGTTCAACTGTCAAAAATGCGTCACACAAATAAATTCCTCAAAACAATCCGCTCGCTTCGTAATATGTATGCTATTGTGCGCATTATTCCCATAAGCATTAAAGTCGTTTTTTATATGGTGGATGCCGTTAACGAATGCGTATACAGTATTCGAATACCTCGACACTCAAAACTGAATGCGCATGCGCAAAAGTCGAATACTTTCAAACTTTGCGGATACGGAACGAATGATAGAATCCACTGTTGCTTGTATCTGTGTGTTTACACAATTCATAGATGTTCGTTAAGTTGAGTATGTATATATATTTCGAGTCGCTCCATGTGCACGCCGTATCATAGTGTGTAGAGGTCTCTAAAGGATAGGATTGATATATTTGTAGCAATGCTATTTTCGGTTAATGCTTTTTGGCTTTAGAACACAAGAGATGCGGAGCATCCAAGACATGTATGAAGCTACCTCGTCTGCTGGGCTGATATACAAATCCCGAAATTCCAGGTTAGGTTATCGCGTATTTGGCTGCAAATGCGTAAGACTTTACTTTCGAATACCTGCAACCTATTTTCTTGCGCTAAAGTGGGAGACCACACCTCACACCCGTATAGAACGATCGATCGTATCAGTGCTGTATATAATTTAATCTTTAAATTTTGTGACAACAATCAATGTATGTTTCTAATTATTTTATATGTATTATTTTATTCTTTCGTATATTTTCAGTGGCGTATCATTTTTATAAATATTATATTTAATACAAATTAAATTAATCAACCAGAAATGTATAGATACGGAAAAAATCTATTAATCGAAAAAATATTTTAATTGCTACTGGAATTCGAATCTGAACCTTTCCCTATCCGGGAAATGCGTTAACCAACTTCACTAAATCAACATTTGAACTTACATTCTGTAGCAGCGCCGGCGCTAGACTTTTTGCTAGCACAGGCAAGGTTAATTTTTCCGCCCTAAAGTTGGTATTTGAAATTCTGTAAAAATAAAGAAGATGGCTTTCAAATAATGGAACGATAGATGTATCTATTTGAAAAGTTTAACATATAAGTTAGAAAATATGTCGTCAATGCATTGTGTTGGTACAGCATAATCGGTTAATGCACGTTCCGTGGATTGAAAAAGATCCAGGTTCGAATCCCGGTAGCAACAGCAATATTTTTCCCTAAAATTGATTTTATACGTGTATCTTTCCATTTAATTTGTATTTAAATAGATATTTAATTCTGATTTATTTCGTAGAAATTATAGTTATGCACTGCATTTTTTATTGTATAGAGTGCACACCCCAGGTTATTTACCAAAATAGTAATAAAATATAAATAACCGGTTACCAACAACTAAAGAATATTAGTAACTGTTACATCGCATTAGAGTATTCTTTAATATTTCGGGCATCTTGCCAGATTGAACGACAGACTTGTGTAGCTTATGGTGGTCGGTGACGCGGAGGGATCTAGAGGGAGGTGCAAATGTCCCACCCCACTGGACCCACCCAATGAAGACCGTGACAGGTTCTTCACTGATAATTGTAGAATGTCAAGAAGAATGGATGCTGTCAAAATCTTGATGTGAAGATCTACAACCATGATAGAATAATTATAAAAAACTATTATAAACATATTAGATACGTCACTTAACAAATGTATGTTTTATAATATTTTCAAATTGCTCTTTGTGGTTTATGTTTATTTTTATATTGATAATTTAACTTTGTTTTTAATCACTTAATTAATTTGACATTCTGACGAAGAAAATCGTGTTTTCCGAAACTGGTTGGTGTATTAAAATAACTCATTAAGTGGTTAAATACAAAGTTAAACAATCTATATAAAAACAAATGTATGACAAAAATATGTTTACCACCGGATAGATTAGATCTATCCACAAATTTATCTTTAAAATAAATAAATAATTTAATAATTAAATTAAATTTATCCTGCTAGTAATAGCAGAAAAGTAAGGTTCATTCATTGCCCTATCCGCTACACTAGAATCAAAAATATTTTTCTTGGATAGTGCGAACTGCGTAACTTATGGATATTACAAATATTCAAATAATACTATTAAAAATATTCAAGAACATGAATGTCGAACATAATAGTAGTAATTATAAATTAATAAATTACAATATTAAGATTTTTAATATTTAAGTTATCTAATTTTGGGCTTCTATTATTTAAATTTCCCATTCTTTCTCTAAAAGAGGATTACAAATTTAAAAAAAAAAAGATCTTTATGTTATTTTACATTATTATTGAAACGACTATATAAGTGAACGTTTATCCTGACGAATATACAGTGGTATTGTAACCGATCGAAGTCTAATTAATTAAACTGGTTTATATATATTAAAATATGAATTAGAAAGATATACATATAAAATTAATTTTATCGAAAAGTATTATTGTTGCGCCACTGGAATTCGAAGCTGGATCTCGTTCCAAACCGGGAAAGGTGCATAATCCAACTTTGCTACAGCGACGATATTTTTATCGACAAATTTTCGAACCTATATGATACCTTTTTGATATATTAATATATTTAATCGTTCCATTATTTGAAAGAGCCATCTACATTATTTTTACGGAATCTCAAATACATTTGAGTAATCTGATAGCAGACGCCAGAATTATTAATTCATTTTTATTAAATTTTGGACACATTGATACAACTCTATTATTAGAACACATTCTTATTGTGTGAAGTTGTAATTTTTCAGAACATAGGTCTGTGATATTTTAAATATTAATTAAATATATTAATTAGAAAGATATACATATAAAATTAATTTTATCGAAAAATATTGTTGTTGCGCTACAGGGATTCGAATCTGGATCTCTTTTCAAACTGGGGAAGGTGCATTATCCAACTATGCTACGACGACTATGGCTTATATATTTTTTATTTATTATTTGAATGATAAATTATTAATTTATTGAATGTTAAAACTTCAAGTAGTCGCGCGGCGTCGAATCGATCTTTCTCTTATTTTTATTTTATTTTAATATTAGAAAATATAATACATTTTAGAATTATCAGTAATATTTCATTTAACATTTATCTCTTCTCTATGAGAGTAGGATTCGTGTATAGAGATGGAGTACATACGAGATAATTTATGTTTCAGTTAGTCTGTGTATATATTTTTTTACTTCAGATACAAATTGATATTATATTTATTTGATAAATATTAACAATAAGATATTTGATTCCAGACTTAGGAGGACAAGATTTGGGAGGAATATTATAAAGAATAAATGATTATAAAATTCATTTGTGTTTCATAATACCTAAAAATGAAAAAGGTCTAAACAACTACGCACGACCGCTGCCGTTTCAAAAAACCGCGCGTCCGCTTGAAGGTTAAAACATAAAAATTTTAATGTAAAAAAATATGGTGGTAGGTGCTTGAGCAAAGGTGGCGATATAAATCTACCCTGATCCATCAACCCTTTCAAGGCATATCGAGATAAATGTTCCCTTCTGCATTTATAACAAGGGAGTAAAAACACTGCCTTTGTGAGATTGATCACTTATCAGAATTACAGAACAGCGTTGAATAGATTTGATATGTACCTAAATTAATTAATTTTTTGCTCGGCATTCTAAGACAGAGAGAGCTCCAAGAATTGGTTAATTACGATTAAATCAATAATAATTCGGAAAATAGTTTTAGTATCTCTCTTTCAGTTAATGTGCTCATGACTGAGCATTGTGGTACAGAAAAATGTGAGAGAAAAAGTTGAGAATAAAATATAAACTGAGAGAAAAAAGTTATAAAAAAGAAAATATTCGAGGTGAACGGGAGGTTGAGGGGAAAGGAAAAGTGAAATGGGATAGGGAATAAAAATCAGTGTGATAAAAATAAAAATAATATAAAAAATAAAGGCCGTATGTGTTTATGTATTGTATTTAAATTTTATTGAGGTAACTGAAGTTTTAAAAATATCTATTTCGTTTAGGTGTGAATTGAAATAAAGGGGTGCTCGATAGAAAAATGAGTTTTGTTTGGCATTGGTGTTGTAATGTGGAAGATTAAATGTAAGATTAGTTCTGGTTGACTTGGCTGGCACTCGAATGAATATGCGTCTGAGTAAATCAGGACAGTCTACTTTAGAGTTGGCTATTGAGTTGCTGCATCTACAGCGTGAACTACGTGTATAGCGAGACTTATTCCTTTATTTTATCTACCTATTTAGGAGGCCGTCTTATTGTTCGCTTTCCATCAACTGTTCCTATGATTAAGAATTTCTCGATACTTTTCTCATAATTTTTGACAATATGTCCAAAATTATGTTTATTTGAAAAAAAAATTTAGTACCAAACTTAAATTGTTACTTGGTGATACAAAATTGATGATATTAGAATAATTTTTAATAATTAACTTGTGGTTAAATTTAGTTACTTACTTACCATCACGCCGTTTCCCCGCGAAGGTAGGCAGAGAGGATAGAGCGCCACACTCTTCTGTCCTGACACACAATTCTCGCCTCATCCACATTCATAAATCTTCTCATACATGCTCGCCGATTGTTGAGGCTTCTAACAGAATCCTCCTCCATTATCTGGTTTACCTGGTCTTGCCAAGTCTTCCGCGGACATCCTCTATTTCTGGTGCCATCAACCCTTGCGTCATATATCTTTATTACCATTCTCTCCTCATTCATCCGTTCCATATGACCAAACCACCCAAGTTATCCCTTCTTAATCTTACTCACTATACTAAGATCAGCTTTACATTCTTTCCTTATTTCTTCATTCTTTTCTCTGTCATAAATAGATTTTTCCACAAATACGCCTAAGTGATCTCATTTCACTGCATTCAGTCTACTTTCGTTCCTTTTCATCCAGCTCCAGGCCTCACTTCCATACATCAGTGTCGGTACCAGGATTCCATTGTTGGTTGTTCATAATATTTTGGTTAGTTTTACGCGCTTTATTTATTTCCAATGATTCCAAATTATTTCATTCGAAACCAACACCGTTTACATGTAAAATAGACAATCCCAATATTTTATCAAAAGTATGATCATTTTTTAACAAACGATTAGAAAAATCCGAAAAACCCGAAAAAACATTACTATAGATTATGTTAAAGAAACAATATAACATATGTTTTTGATTAGTTAATGACATCCTGAAGAAGAAAATGATATTTTTCGTAATCGGTAGATATATTTTTTTTATTCATTAAGTGGTTAATAAAACAAAGTTAACAATCTAAAATAATTAATAAATACATAGAAGATAGCTTTCAAATAATGGAACGACAGATGTATCAGATTTAAATTGCAACATATAAGTTCGAAAATTTGTCGTCAACTCACTGTGTTGGTGTAGCATAATCGGTTAATGCATTTCCCCGGATAGGAAGAGATCCAGGTTCGAATCCCGGTAGCAACAACAATGTTTTTTAGATAAATTGATTATATACGTATATCTTTGTAATTAATACATTTAATTTGTATTAAAAATATCACAAATCTATAATAATATTGGATAATTGGTATAGCGCCATTTTCGTAAAAAATTTCACCTCAAGGGCGCTTTACACATCAACTGTTTGTTACCAATAAATAAATAGTTCTACATATTTTTATTTATTATCTTTGTTTTATTAACCACTAAAAAAAATAAAAAATAAAATTTTTAAAAAATCTGAATCTTAACCACAAAGATAACATTGCTGATTTTAAAAGTATAAATAGTTCTACAATTAATATAAATTTTTATTGTTTTTTTTGCATGACTTTCCATTCTTTTTCTTTTAAATCAATTTCTGTTTTACATATATTCCATGCCACATGTGTAACTGCATATCTTTTTTTATAATTAATTATCTAAAAGCGTAAATACAATATAAATAAATAAAACTTTTAACGTTTTTTCTCGATAAAAACTCAAGCTACCTTAATTTTTTTATGTTAGTGATGATTTAACTGTTAAGGGACTACCAGCATAAAATAGTTCTTGAATTTTCTGTTAACCCTTCCCAAACCATGCCGTAACACAGGTCTACCGCTCTGATTAAATCTGTAATATTTCGGTTGTAGAAAAATATTTACGCTTAGAAATGACTAGTGAAAAATCAACTACAAAAAGGCGAATCCTACAAAAATAATTATGTTTAATACATTCTGTTATAAAATTAATATGTTGACAAAAATACCATCTGTGGCAAGACAGAAAGAAATCACACATTCATTTCACAGTGAAGACAATAACTAAAATACGAATATAATTAATTGTCATTAATTAAATAAAGATAGATAAAAAAGAAAGTTGTATTATACAATGCAACCTCCTATATAAAACTCCGAATTGTATTTTATATTTAATGCTCAATACTTAAAGTAAATTTATGGCATGAACCATTTTTTCACACTTTAAATGCTAATAGAACTCTAATTTCTTATGGTAACACGAGTTGACAGCATAGCTGCGTGCGAGTATTTTATATCACAGTATGGTAAAGAGTATGCAATGCAGGCATTTCATCATCATTATTGGGTCCTGGCTCCTGGCCTCGTCAAGAGTACACTGATATCTGCATTAGGCTGCTTCCACGGCAAGAATTGTCCTACTATCTGATTTTAGGTTGCGCATCATTAATTCGTTCTACATGGCCTAGCCATCGAAGCATCCCTAATTTAATCAATTTTATGACTTTCAACTCATCATATAAATCACACTCACAGATTACCAAATATGTAGACATGAACTAACGCAAATTACTTGTTTCAATATTTTCAATTTGGTGTCAACCGCGTGATCATTTTGGTACTACTTACGCAATCAAATAGCTCAGCGACATTTTTTAAAAATATGACTCGATTGGTACGAAAATTTAATAATATGTATTCATGTGAAAAATGAGTCTTGTTTACACAAATATTTCATTTTTGAAGAGTAAATACTTTTACTGTTGCATAAATGTGTCATAAACTATTGGAATTATGTTTCCACAAATAATGTGTGTAGAATGTCCCTCGTTCCGCAACTAATGTTCCAATTCATTTTCTGGTCTATGGTTACACTCTTTTTTCAATTATCCTGAAAATATATATATCTATATTAGTTTAAATTTTCATGTGTCGTTTTTCTTTGATTTAAATAAACCTCCCTCTTCCTCCAGGCATGTGCCACCCTCAATTATTTACGTAATTTTCAACCCCCGCGCGTTCTGTTCGTCCCCCCTCCCCGTCTTAAACCCTTTTGTTTTTTGCTGCCGAGATACGGGGCGAAGATAAAAAGCCTCCCTTGCCGGAGCGGCCTTAATGTACCAGAGCATTAATCATCCCCCGCCCTCCCCAGCCAAGATAAATAATTCCTCCCAATTTTCTCGCAAGAACGAAGGAACCGGAGGAAAACGAATGAAAAGGGAAAGCGCCTTAAGGTGGTTGGAGTAAGGGCGATAGTTGTTTGGCTTAATTAATTAATTTTCTTTGTTTAATCGTGAGTTTCTACAGGGGTGGGTCCTCGAGTCGTGGACGTTGATGGATGAAATGTATTTCTTCTGTTGATTAAGGAAATATTTTTTTGAAATAACTATGCATAATTATCGAGGAATGGTGTATTGTGTAGAAATAGATACATTTCCAAACGGAGGGTGGTTTCGAGATATCCTGATCACGGTCGAAAAAAGCATTAAAATTATCCGGAAGTTTCATCATGAAACCATCTGTAGTAGGTAATATTTCAATATCTGTTATCAAACACCTTTAAATTGAACGATTTTTTATATCATTTATGAAGTAATTAAGAAGATGTGGTTATAATAAGTTATGAATCGTTACATAAGTAGTAAAAATCAGAAGGCTATGTGTGTGAGCCTCCGGTGCCCCCATATATTACACCCAGCCAGTGGGTGTGTAGCCAGAGCAAGATGAATAAGATACACAACTTACAGTAAATAGAAGTTTAGTTGCTTGAAGCCCAGTTAGAGTTAAAAAAATATGCAATAAAAAAATCTACAACGAGGAGCGTTTGCTAGAGATCTTGACAGGAAAGCAACCGCGAGAGGAGTAGCGCGCAAGCGCCAGCTACCTGGGCAGCTGCCGGCGCATACTATTATCGTAAGGGTTAGGCAACTATGTATACGTTTCATCCTCTTTCGTGTTTCAAAAATACATGCAGCCACCATATACTAGTATAGACCTAACTCTGAAGAACTCTTTAAATCCTTCAATGTTTTGGATATTAGACAACTGTTTACCAGAGCAATCTTAATACTATTTTTTTTTTAAATTAACTTTACTTCCACGATCCGATCCAAAGAAAACTAGGAGCAAAGCCTTAGAATACTTTTCAGTGCCAAAATTTAATACCAAATTCGCTCAATGAACTTTCTTATTTTGTGCTCCGCGAATATTTAACAAATTGCCACTAGACCTTAAAGGGTCTAAAGTGATTAACGACTTCAAACCAGAAACTTGATGCGGGTAGAATCAAAATGAATCTAATTTTTCATTTGTGCTCATCTAACTAGCTACACATTTTTGTCTCTAACTATTGTATATTACAGACAATAATATTTTCATAACTTTTATTCAATAATATTTTATAACTTCAGATTGCACTTTTTCAAATAACTTTTTATAACTTACTTACCTCTAAACAATTGCAATTTTTAAAAACCTGTACAGGTAATTGCTTTAGAACCGACCATGTCTAATAAAGTAATTACCTTTATTTTTTCATATGTACTATTTATGCTACAAATATAAATATGTATTTTTTTTTCTGATACTGATAATGTAAGAGATATTCACTGTCTGGAACCTTAATTTTACCCAGGGGTCCACGGAGATCCATATGTTTTTTTTATTTTCATTGGTTAAGTTAAATTTATACTTTTATTAAAAATTAGCTTAATTCGGAGAAATTGTAACAATGTCCGTAGCCCGGAGAGGGAAGATTGAAATCCTGACATACCAGATGAAATTTAGTCATCCTAATGAATAAGAAAAAGATTAGGCGCTAATTGATCAACTAGTTCCGAAGCGGTGCAAGAAAGGGGAATATGTCATATACTTAGCACTTTGCACTATGTAAAGAGTGTTTATTTAAAGGTGTGTAGGTTTTTGAATTGGCAAAACTTTTTCCAGCGACGGCCAATTTGACAGCTGATTAGTGATCAGTTTGGTTTGCCATTTTTTGCCACTTACGCCAGAATAACGTTTGCAAAAAAATCATGGTTCAGTTCGTGAAATTTACCGTGCGTTTCGTTCATTTTACGGTCAACATAATCGTCCATCCGAGCAAGTTATTCGAATAACTATGGATCGTTTTCACAACACGCATACTCTAATTGATAAAATGCATCTGCAGAGATATCGTACAGTGCGCACGGAAGAAGCTGTTGCTGCATTCTGCATGCTGCAGTCGATTCGCCATCGTGCTCAGCAATAGATCCATGATTACTGACTTTTTCGTTCCCCAACTGAATGGCATTAATGTGAAAGAGCTGTGGTTTTAACAGTACGGCACAACACACCACACAGCGCGCGCCACAATCAATTTATTGAAGGAAACATTCGATGAGTGCATAATTTCGCGTGATGGACTTGCGTGATGTAACCTTTGGATTATTTTCTGTGGGGATAATAAATTCATTCCAACATTCAGCCAACATTCGTCGCGTTATTACCGATATACGGTCTCAGCTGCTCCGAAAAGTAGTCAAAAATTGGACTTCTAGATTGCGATTTATTTGGAATATATGCGCGAAATCATATTTAAACACTAATGGCATAAAATTGTCTTTCTAATAATGCCAATACCATGGCTATTACCACGATTATTGTATTTGATTTGATCTTTTAAGTTCAATAACTTTGAGCCCCCAACCCTTCCGAGATAAGGGGATGATGATTGTCATTAAGTCTGACAGCAATACGGATTAGTTAAATCACTATTTTAAACCTGTAGATTTGAATTTTTATATTTAAAAATGTGTCTGAAGCAGCGTAAGATAAGGGGTAGGTGAAAGCGCATTGTTAAGTCTTCGACCCCTCGACCCCCTTAAGTAAGATGACAAAAATTATGTAAAGTAAATTGAAATGAGATAAGAAAACAGGGTGACTCAAATATACGAGTATCTTCTCTTCTCTCGCTTAGTGAGTGTATCGCAAATTGTCACTCCTATGATTGCCCTTTTATGTAATAACATCACTAATTTATGTTTGTGGGAGTTAATGTATATATAATAAATTTTGTACTTAATCACAGTATTACAATTAATTGTATATCAGTAGATATCTCTTTTTCCAATATATTGTAAAATGTTATTTAAGTTTTTAATTAATCAGTTATCAACTCTATATACGAGGCGCATTTTTTAAGTAAGTACCGGAATTTTTTTTACTTTTTACTTTACTTTTTTCGAATGCTACACACCTTAAACTACTTCTAAACATAATCGCCACCATTATTAAGGCACTTGTCATAACGGGTTACCAATTTTTGTATACCTTCACCATAGAACGACACCGCCTGGGATGAAAACCATGTCTGTACCACCCCTATCGTCATCAAAACGCTCGCCACCAAGGAACCACTTCAGATGAAGGAGAGTACGGAAATCACGGACCGTATCTCAAAGTCGGCGGGCTGATCTATTGTCTTGAACATTTCAACCACGCACTACAAGAAGGCCACACTGTGTGAATGTCTCTAACGTTGCACGTGATGAGTCCACAATCGCCGGGAATAGCAGGCAACGGTACTTACTTAAAAACGCGTCTCGTAATGTATGTTGCTACTAATAAAGTAAGCACATAGGGGCGTCGAAAGGTGTTGTTTTTAAATTCACAAACAAAGATCTCATCTTTTTTTTGTTGTTTAATAAATCTCAAATAACTGCATACAGATTCTCGAGAATTCGAGAACCGATATATGAGTGAAAATATATAAAACAGTTCCGGGAAAGGGTGGTGTCCTTTCGATGGCGGTATTGATTATGAAATCCAATAGCAATAGGCAGTAAAAATACATACTTGCATTAGGTAATGCGGTTTCTTCAATTATTACACGAACTAAAAGTCGGAGTAAAGCGGGACAAACTACCTGCATCAGTTTTAATTACTACCTGCTATAAAAACAGGTAGTATCTTATTCTTGGTGCAAGTTTTAAAGAAGGCAATTCAATTTGAACAGTTAATTTTTTTAAAGCTATAATGGAAGCGACAAAGGAGCATATTTAACTTTATGAGTTCAATAAAAGTAACAACGCAATCGGAAAATAAGCGTTAGCCATTGTCAACGGTGGTTCCAGAAATTCTGAGCCGGTAACTACAGCCTGGAAGACGAACCTCGTCATAGAGTTCGATGAGGACGTTCTTGTCGACTGTTGAGAAACTAGCAGAGAAGCTTGGATTTAGTTATTCAATCATTCAGTGCTATTAGGTGTACTACGTGGGCTGACGAAATATTAGGACAGTACCTGTTCTAATTATTTCAGAATTTCAAAGTACAGCCATAGCAAGTTTTTTTCCTCCATCCCGAAATGACCGTAGTTGACTGCAATGTTTTCAAATATACATTTAAGTTTTTTACTTTTTTAATTGCTTTTAGGTGTTTTACGTGGGATTACAATATATTTTGGACCGTACCTGTTCTAATAATTTCATAATTTCAAATCATAGCAAAAGAAAGTTTTTTTTCCTCCATCCCGAGATGACCTCATTTAATTGCTATGTTTACAATTAGACATTTGGGTTTCATGTCATTCAGTCAGTCTAATCGCGTTCAGAGAGTGAGTGTGTGCTCTTGTTTGCTGTCACGTCCCAAGAATGAACTTTTTTTAATAATGATGCCCCACCCACCATATTCGCCGGACATTGCCCCATCTGAATATCATTTATTCCGCAGTCTTCAAAATCATTTGGATGGAACAAATATGAAGGTCAGAACTGTATTGGAAGAGTTTTTTTCGCCACAGACAAGTGAAATTTGGAAAAGGCGCTTTGCAAGTCTACCATAAAGATGAAAGAGCATTATAAAAAAAGAAGAAGAGTATATTTTAGATTTATCTTAGTTTAAAATAATGAAAAATGTATTAAAAAACTGTATAATTGATGGGACGACCCAATAAATATAATATTTGTATTTTTTTTAAATCTGTCGATAAATCTTACGGCGCGACAACACGCCCATCTGTCATCCCCATCCATCGCCCCCATCCCTTCACCCCTGAACCCCCTCCCAACCCTGCCAGCGCCGCAGAGCAGGGCGGGCAAAGAAGCCGGCTTTAATTAAATTTCTAATACATAATTCAAAGTAAACACACAGCGGCCCATTGCGATGAAGGAACAATAATAAATTCTCCGAGCGAGCGGAGTGGGCGGCGGGTCGGCCCAAGACTTCGGCGCGGCTGGAAATCGTTTTGGAAATTTTGCTGTTCTTGGAAAATGGAAATCTTGAACACGTGTCTGGATTCTGAGCGCGGAATACTAACGCCGACCGCGTTGCAGTGGCGCAACTACACCTGCCCTGTCGGGTTCCGGGGGGCAGGCAACGGAATTTTGTGACCACGGATATTTGATAATTTTCTAGCGCAAATATTCGTGGTGCGCGGTTCGGACGAGACGCGTCGGACGCATCGAGCGACGCGCATGAACGCACCCACCGCGCGATGATTACTTAGACCATGAGTGGTATTCACAGACAACGCCTCCGAACATCCTTCTAGTCATCGCTGACTTGTTCCAGCTATGTTTCATTAACATGATTGGCTGTCATGTGATTGCCGAGAAATATCCGCTATCATCGCGGCTGACCGACGACACAGGCAACCTGCCCGCTCCGACTTAATTAAGTATTACGAAGAATGACATCAAAATCTAGACCATCGAAATAAGATCTCTTAAGGCTGCAAAAGAACCAATATTAATAGACACATGTATGGTGTCCCTTACTAACTATTTGACTTACTATCACGCTGGAAGATAGAACGCCACGCTCTGTCCTGGTACACCACTCTTGCCTGTCCAACTTTTAAACATTTTCCCAAGCACGCTCTTCAGTTTCCTCTCCATGCATACACCTTACTTTATTGATGCCTTTAACAGGAGGAAATTTGCCCTGAAACAGGCTTGCCTAGTTGCCTGTCTTTTTTTTTTAGCTGTGCGATATTTATATGTGTCTAAATAATAAATAATATACCTGATTTTGCCAGGTCTTTCCCGTCTATTTCACTGTCAAAAGTTTACATTCGTTAAATTTTTAAATACATAGCGGAACGGGCGCTCATAGCTGAAGTTTAATCTAGACGGTCGGGTGGCGAAATCACAATGGCTTGTGAACATGCTGGGTCAGTTTTTTGTGAGTGGTTGACGTTTTGAACCACCTGATATCGACTGAAATAGTCTATAAAATAAAGATTTATTTTCTTTTTTTAGGGACTCTTGAAAGTCGATTATCCATGATCACAGTAACCTTCCCTTGATATCATCATATTGGTCCAGTCTGCCAAGTATTCGTATTGATGCTGTTAGCTTGTATCGAGAGCTTATAATAAAAAAGGGCACTGAATATATATGACAGTAAAGAATGAAGAAATTTTTGAGAAAATGTAGCTGATCTTAGCATAGTGAATTGTATTTAAAAATGATAGCTTTGGTAGTATTGTCATGTGGAACGAACGAATGAGGAAAAAATAATAAGAATATAACACAAGTGTTGGTGGCACCATAAAAAGAAGACGTACGCGGAGGACTTGGCCGGACCAGGTAAACCAAATACTAGAAGATGGTATCGTTAGATGCCTCAATAATCCGGCAACATTATATAAATTCATTGAATAAATGGAATACTTTATTATAGATTATTTAAAACATTGGTTTTAACCACTTTATGGGATATTATTAATACAACAACCAATTTCAGGATGTCAAACAAACTAACTAAAACCGCATATATATATGTCAAATTATTATAAAACATAAAATTCTAAAAATTAAAAAAAAAACCTGGCACCAGCAAACATGAATTGTTAAGATGATGAAATATGTGAAAATTGACTTGATATAAAATTATTTGATTTTTTTTAAAGATAGAACTTATGGTTACATTTAATTGGATAAATATTATAAATAATATTTTAATGATTCTAAATTATTCAAATTAAGATTAATATTGTTTATATGTAAAACAGACAATCACAAATCATTTTCTAATAATTGATTGGAAACATCTTCATTGGATGTTAGAATTACGACATATTTTTTCAATAAGTACAATCTATACAGCTATGTCTATAAACGCTGGAATTATTAAATTTGACATATACGGTTTTAGTTGGTTTATTAAACATCCTGACGAACTAAATGATATATTACGAAACCAGTTAATGTATTATATATAACTTATAAGTGGTTAAAAACAAAGTTTTGAATCATTTATATTAAAATGAATAAAAACTACATTGTAAAATTAGCAACAAATAAGCGATACTTTAATAATAATAATAATGTGGTTATTCCAGGATGGTCAGGTTTTTTTTAACCCGAATCGCCATAGAGATAATACATATTATGTTATACATTAAGGTTATGAAATAAATATAATGCTATGAAAAAGAAAACCAAGGAAAATGTTAATAAATTTAAAAAATTTAATAAAAAGTTCACACATATATGCACACAAAATATAGATATGACATATATAAGTAATTCAGTTACGGCCATTATTGTATATGTAGCTATACTGTAGGCGTTGCCATTCTCTGGTCAGGGAACCAGCTTTCCGTGAGAGCGCCACCACCTTACACCAGAGAGTTGGTGCTGAGCTCCAGCCGCAGCTTTACGCCCGCAACTCGATGTCTCAGAAGCGGAACGAATCCATGTATACGGCCTTCGGTAAACACCCGCCAATCCGTACAGTATTCTGGATGAGTTGTTGTACTGAATTCGGAGACGATTATACGTCACTTGCTTGTATTTCGACCAGAGCTCGCAGGTATACATGCTGGTCAAACGTGTACAAAATCTGTCGAAACCCGTTTAACTGTCCACCCCTTTTGTCATTCATAAATTTACATGTCCCATCGCACTTCAACAAATTCTGGATTACCGAGCTTATAATGATTTGTTCAACGACATTGATATATTTTCTGTTTCATTACCAATATTTAAATACCTGTTTAATTCGATGCAATAAGTAAATAATTTTTTTGATTTTATAAATATAATATATAATATACATGTAATATAAATAATATATTAACGTAAGTTATATAATGTCCGATACTTTTATATATACTTATATCTGTGTTATTTCCAATAAACTAATAAATCAATGACCATACACGAGAATATGTATGAATGTTTGAAAATAATCAAATAAGTTAACAGGACTATTTTTTTTAAAATTGTTTTTTTTATTTATTTATTTGATATAATTATTACTCACATAAATTTTATATATATCAGAAATGAAAATACAATAATTGTAATATCTTCTGATAACTGCTTGATGCTGTTATGATTGGGTAGCATAAAAATAACCCCGCGTGGTAACAATAGTCTTTATTATACAAAGATATACAGTTAAATATAAGAGTTGCGTTCCGAGCAACGGCTCAGATGCGAGAGAGCGCGCCCGACAGCCGGGTCCTCTTGCGCCTATACACTCATCCATGAATACGTCACAATAATGTAATACACTTATTAATTTACTGTGTAGGATGTTTATAGTAGGTATCAGTGGCGGTCGGTGACCTTTTGTAGAAGGGATGCTGTAAAAAAAGTTTATACCTACTATCAAAAATAATATATTATCGAAGGATATTCAAGAATTCTAGCCAAACTGTCAAAAAATGCGAATACGTATACAGTATTCAAAGACGTTCTGTTGAGAATGTATATGTATTTCGTCTCGCTCCGTGCGCGCGCCGTGTCGTA
Organism: Eubasilissa splendida; assembly: GCA_031772225.1. Classification (NCBI taxonomy): domain Eukaryota; kingdom Metazoa; phylum Arthropoda; class Insecta; order Trichoptera; family Phryganeidae; genus Eubasilissa; species Eubasilissa splendida. The sequence goes on from CM062870.1 coordinate 10,401,795, forward strand.
GTGTATGTTATGGCTGGTATCTAAAGGACATGACGAATGAGAGATAAAAAGTCCAAAGCTTTTTGACTCTAGAACACAAGGGATGCGCAGCATCCAAAGCATGTGTGAAGCGACCGCGCCTGGTAAGTATCTACCTCTGATGTCCTGACTACTTAACTAGACTACCGCCTGTGTTAAAGTAGACAGTTTTTTCCGTGTTGTTGCGGTGTTATTAAATTAAAATTAAATAGAAATAGTAAGATTCGACTGAGATATGTGAAAAAAATTTGAAACAATAAAAAAGTGTAGTAAATGTGTAGAAAACCTAATGTTACCTTAGTGTATTGTATTGAATACATGTAACTGTTACTATTTTAATTTTTTATTACAAATTTGTATTTTGGGGGGCCCTAGACGCGCCACTGATGAGCCAAGGCGCTGGCAGATTCTGCTCGACTGCCGACCCTACCATTCATGAATATAAAGTCGAGTCAAAACACTGCTGAAATATTAAAAGCGTGGCCAATATAACTAACTTGGTGGTCTGCAGGGACGATTCTCGAGACTACCCGGTCACTGGGCGAATGTCTTGCTGTTGAATGACGAACCTATGACACGCGGGCAAGCTTGTTAGTTGAGTAGATAGACGGATAAATTTTTAAATATGGCGTGAAACATTTTTAAAATTTAAGATATTTTCGGTTTGATATACGGATGATGCTTACTTGAGATTCTTTTGAGTTAACTCTCAGCTTTCGTAGTCACCGTGTATACACCATGTCTCAGAGAGTCGCCGGTTCACGCAGCACTTCACGCTTCTCACACGTCAAATATTATTTTCGTTCAGTTAAAACGGAAAATTGTTTGTATTTTAAAACCTTATATTGGGGTGATGCGAAAGTTGGTGCCGTGCTCTTTTAACAGTACTTATCTGTGCCAATAATTATTTATTTATTAGACTTTACACTACACTATTTTGTTGTAACACAGGTGAATTATGTTAAAATATGAATATGAAATATTATAATATAACCAGGGGCGTGCAGTGCATATAAGAAAAAAAATCTATGCATAACTAAAAATTAATGGAAAAAAATATAAATTAAAAAATTGGATTAACATTAACAAAAACATTATTTTGCAATTAGTGCCATCTGTGTACCAGTAGTGACTTTAATTGCTTAGTTCTAAAAACTCACCGCTGTACTCATGGTGCTCTTATTTTATTCGCCGCATCGTGTTATTTACTGTACTCCGTTCTGTCTTTAAGTTAGTGAATGACTCATAGCTATTAACACAATTAAAAATTATTTTCGGTTGATCCATTTTGTATGGAGTCGTTACCTATTAACAGAATTACATTATAAAAGGTTACATCTGTGTGCAAATCATTGAAGTGTCTACTTCCTCTTTTACTAATTCACGAATTTCACTATTTTTCTGTTTTTAACCTGTTCATTTTATAATTGTTCTTTAAATTTGATGCATAGATTGGTTTTTGATTTGAGAAAAACAAAAAGCAATTAGCATTATTAATTCCTACGTTAACCTTTAATAAAAAATAATTATTTTCTTTTATTATTACGTGAAGTATTTTCAAACAATAAATGAATCATGTTCAGTCATAGAAAGTGTTCTTAAAAACGTCCATACATTTTTTATATGGGTAAGAAAGTATTATTTTACGTTAAAATATAAATTTTAACAACATGGTAGAATCGTATAAACGACGAATTTATTTTGTCCAAAGACGTTGGTTAAATGAAAGTAAATATATTATATTATATATGATTGTATAATATCATTAGTAATAGCATTACCTACTGCACGTCACTACTCCATACATAATTGTAATACACTATGTAATTAATAAATAAAAATAAAATTTAAAAAATCATGTTTAATTTTTTAGCTATATACAAATAACATCGGCCTGGAACATAATATTCACCGTGTAAAATGTTCACTCTGATTTCATTTCATTTGGCACGCATTGTCTGTTGTCAAATAAATAAATAAAAATAAAATTTTATAAAATATACCATAACAACTAAATTTTTCGACATTACTCAAATAATGGGATCGCCCAGCAAAACAGCAACCGTGAGACAAGTCTAGCCCTCGTGTGGAGTACATGTTTCGACATATCTAAGCGGAAATTAGGACTTGTCAATGTGACGTCACCGACTGCAAGTTCCTGTCGTGCTGAAGTCTAGTGAAAATTAATCGATTCAAAGCTGCAAAACTGTTACAGCAATGTGCACGAGTGCATGTTTCAACGGTGTGTCTTTTACGTCGCGTACTTATTCCGAGGGCGGACTCGAAAGTCAAACACTAAAAAAAATATAAATAATTCCATTATTAACGAGAACACATTCTTATTGCGGAGTTTTAATTATTCAGAACATAGGTCTGTGATATTTTAAATGCTAATTTAATGTATTAATTATAAATATATACATATAAAATCAGTTTTGTCGAAGTATAGTGTACTTTCCCGTATTGTAAATAGAGATCCAGGTTCGTATACCAATAGCGCAAAAACAATATTTTTCGACAAAACTGGTTTTATATGTATATATTTATAATGAATACATTAAATTAGTATTTAAAATAATTCTATTACCTACGGCGGCACACACAGTACGGCAGAATTACAATTTTCAACAAAAAACAATACATCCACCTAAATCGTATATTTCGAAAGATATTGACGCATCACTCCAGTGTAATGTATCAATTTACTTTTAAATTTTACTACGCGTGACATGTATATGTTGGTGTATATGTGTAGTATTGATAAATAGAAAATAAAAATATATTTTCAATGTGGAAATATAAAATTCGCTAAATTGACGAAAACATCAAATTCTACAGAAATGCGCCGCGACTAAAGGACAAAGATGCTTGGGGAGGCCTTCATCCAGCAGTGGATATAAAATCAATTTATCTTTAAACGTTTTAAATTTCCTAGTAGCATAGGATATTCAATTATATTTTAGTAGCACTTGGAATATTTTTTCATTATATTTCAAAAACTGTTGATTTGACGTTTGGATAGAGGAAAGTGGAATACACTCGGGGAGGCCTTCATCCAACAGTGGATAAAAAGTGGTTGATAATTATGATGACGATGATTGTAATAGCAATGATTCGGTAGTCATTAATCTTCTTATACGTGATTATCACATACTTAACACATTTTTCACAAATTTGCCGACCTGCCTTCAAATGCACACGTTTATACGGTACGATGTACCGTTAAGAAAAATGTCATAAAAACAATGATATTGTTACACACAGATTATCGAAACAGCATGGCAAACATTATCCATACAAAATAACATAAATATATTAATATAAAACACAGTGTAAATAATTAATAACTTAAGTGATTTTTTTACATAAGAACAATTAAATCAATAAAATTAATAGTTAAAATAAACAGATTTAAAAATATATATTGGAAATAGTTAAATAATATTTTGAAAGCCTAGTTTTTTTTATAATGTAAATAGTCGAATAATATTAAAATTATGCTATGTGTTTTAACCGGTGATTATAAAAAATGATTAAAATCTATTATTTGGGTGTTTAAAACTCCATAATTAAATGTGAAAGACTAATTAAACATTATTGACATACATGTTTTAGTTGTAATATAGGTGAATATATTATAATATAACATGATAAACATAAGATACAATTATATTGCAATTCAATACTTTTAGTTTATTGTGTGGGATGGAGTAGATTCCGCCTCTGATATATACAGCATTATCCTGGCTACTTTGATAGACTGCAGTCTGTGTTAAAGAAGCCAGTTTTTTTCGTGCTGTTGTGGTGTTATTTAATTCAAGAAAGATGAAGATTCGATAGGAATAATAATATATATACAGTGAGAGTTTTGTAAAACTAGTGGAATTATTATAATGATTATGTTAGATAGCCATGTTTCTGATTGATCTCTACCCAATTGGATCATATATTGGGTCCATATATATCTAATCTTATTGGAAGTGAACGATTTCCAGTTAGTGTTGAGTGTATTGTACAGTTTCAGAGCTAACTTTGATAAAATGTCTTTGTTGCTCTTGGAACTGGCGTGTAGATGTTCGTTGTTTCTTGTGTTACGTTCATGATTTATTGCTTGGGGTGAGTTGTTGTTAGCATGAAAATATTGGACGAGTCTGAACATACAGATTTGTCTCATGTCTAGGGCATTGTAATCTTTAAATATAAGATCTGATGGATATTAAGAATTGACTTTTGCCATCTTTTAGCCGATTCTAATATTATTAGGAGAACACATTCTTATTGTGAAGTTGTAATTATTCAGAACAGACGGTCTGTGATATTTTAAATATGAATTAAAATATATATATCTTTCAAATAATGAAACGATTAAATGTATTAATATCAAAAAGGTAACATATAGGTTCGAAAATTGTCGCTGTAGCATAGTTGGATAATGCACCTTCCCCGGTTAGGAAAGAGATCCAGGTTCGAATCCCGGTGGCGCAACAACAATATTTTTCGACAGAATTGATTTTATATGTATATCTTTCTAATTAATATATTTAATTCATATTTATTACTTATACTTTATGACTTATAAAAGTAGATGTATTCAAGTTAAATTCATGCCCACGTATAATTATTGTATTCGTTTCAGTTTTCACTTTGAGTAACATGTCAGGCTAACTCGGTTTCTTGGAAGCCTACTTGAGATTCCAAGGGTTGGTGTTTAGGTTAACCAGCGGATTCAAAAAACCCATAAAACTATTGGGACTAAAATCTTCTCTTAGAACAAAAAATGTTTGTATTAACCAAGAACAAAGGATTATCGATAATAAAAGGCCCGAAGTCATATCGGTCATGGGAAGTTCTTCTTAAATTTATTTATTTATTAGATGACTTACATATTTTTGTTCTAACAGAGGTGAATATATTATACATAATAAACATAGGATATAATACTCATAGTTTATTGTGTGGAATGGAGTAGATTTCACATCTGATATATACAGCGTTGTCCTGGCTACTTTGCTAGACTGAAGTCTGTGTTAAAGTAGCCAGTTTTTTTTCGTGCTGTTGTGGTGTTATTTAAATCATTGTCAGGAATAAAAATAGAATTAAAAATATGTAAAAAAAAAAGTAAAAATAAAATATAAATATATATAGTGGGAGTGTTGTAAGACTAGTGAATTATTAGTGTAGGTACTATATAAATTATATTAGAATGTTGGATAGTCATGCTTCTGATTCATCTCTACCTGATTGGATCATATATTGGGTTCATATTTGTGTAATCTTATTGGAATTAAACGATTTCCAGTTGGTACTGAGTGTATTGTACAGTTTCGGAGCTAAGAACATGTAGAATCTTTGATAAAATGTCGTTGTTGCTCTCGGAACTGGCGTGTAGATGTTTGTTGTTTGTCTTGTGTTGTGTCCATGATTTATTGCTTGAGGTGAGTTGTTGTTAGCATGGAAATATTGAACGAGTCTCAACATAAAGATTTGTCTTATATCTAGGACATTGTACTCTTTAAATATAAGGTCTGATAGATATCTAAAGGGACGACCAATTATTACCTTGAGAATTGTTTTTTGTGCTTTTTTAGCCGACTCCAATATTGTTTTTGCTCCCCAAACTAAAATAGCATAATTAATTAAGGAGTAGCACAGTGCAAAGTACACTGATCTTAAGAGTTTGTAATCAACTATACATCGTATTCCTTTAAAAAAGTAGATTAGTTTTCTTATGCGTTTAGCTAGGTTCGATATGTGTTCTTTCCAGTTAAGATGATCATCGATCAGTACTCCCAGATGTCGAATAATTTTGACTCGTGTCAATTTTTCACATTGGCATGAGGAAGCGGTGTTCTTGTTTGTTTTGCAGTCATGTACGATGAGTGTAGGACTTTGATGTGGTGTTTTTCTTTCTTTAATACAGAAACATACATATTTTGATATTTTTTTGTTAAGTGATAGGAGGTTCATGTTAAACCATTTTTTCATCTTGTTCAAACCACCCTGTCCACGAGTATTGACCTCTTCCCAAGACTTACCCTCAAAGCAAAGCACGGTATCATCCGCGAAAGTGATTATTTTTCCATTGTTTAGGGTCGTATTACAAAAGTCGTTAATATATACTAGAAATAATATAGGGCCTAAAATGCTTCCATGTGAAACACCGTGTGTTATCATTGCTGTATTTTTCATTGTTTCGGACAATTTGACGCCTATTTGTTAAGTAATCTTTAAACCACTTATATGCTGTGCCCCTTACTCCTATGTTTTCAAGTTTTTTTTAGCAATAGTAGGTGCGGTACGGTGTCAAATGCTTTTGCAAGATCAAGAAAAATCCCCATGCATTTATTTCCCTTGTCCAGGTTTGAGACGATATATTCCACTAGAGACATGAGGGCATCTTCTGTATTGTGTTTCGATCGGAAACCAAATTGTTGATTGGATAGAATGTTATTTACATTTAGAAATTTGGGGAACCTTCGTTTAACAATTTTTTATAGAATTTTTGAAAAAACACTTATAAGAAAAATCGTTCTATAGTTGGATATATCACTAGGGTTTGCGCTTTTATAAATTGGGCATAGCAACGAATTTTTTAGCACGGTTGGAAAGACTTTAGTTTGTATATTCAGGTTAGTAGTAAATGCAAGTGGTTCGGTTAAGTATTTCTTAATTTCTTATACATTCATTAGTTTCTTTTACGTAGAGTACAAAGGATATACGTATTCTTTAAATTCGGCACTATGCTGGTGTGAGAAATATAATTCGCATATTCATTCCTCAATTAATGCATTCTGGGGACTGCGGAGTTAGCTAGTGCATGAGTTCTGACATTACCACTGTATTGAAACAATGAATTGTGTCTCGATAACCTCAATGGTGCGTGAAAGTCAAGCAGACCAACAACTTGGGGGCAGTCTATCGTACCATTGCTGATCCTGTATATAATTTATAAATAATTTATTATATCTGGATCGCCAGACCCAAGTAGTGTTAAAAACGATAAGTTAGAGACATCTGAGATACAGTAGAATCATAAATATAAATTTATTTTTATTCTGTGCTGCGTTTTAGATTACTTTTATTTTTAACATAAAAATCTTTGAGTAAAATTTAACGATTAAAATGTTTTTAAATAAAATATTTATTGCTTATTGATATTTCGGATTTTTTTTCAATAGGCTATTACTGCCACCTCGCGACTAAAAAACAACCACTAAATCAAGTAGAAATGTATCAGAATAGTGACAAGACGCTTACCTAAGAAACCAGAAAAATAATATTTAATTCACGAAATGTAATTATAAAAATGTATTAAATAATACTACATTTGTTAATTTTTTTTTTTTTTAAATATTATCGCTTTTGTGAATTCATTTAAATAGTAAACATTTTTTTCTACGTATATAAATAGTTGTGTTAGGATGCATTGTATTATTTACTATATTCAAGAAATATTTCAAGTTTTTATAGAAAAGAACAAATAGATTCTATGACATAACATTTAGAATATCAACTTTACAAATAGTTGACCCTAGCACCGTCTAGCGGCGGGTAGCGAAACCATCATCATATTTAACCCTTTAAATTCGAAAGGGTTTAAACTTGGACTACTACAGTACCGACTACAAATTTTGGGATTTTTTAAAGTTTTGTCTAAATATTTCAAAATCGTACAATTTCCCTGCAGAATACAACACTCTTATTGCTTTTATTTTATTTTATTGAAGCACCTAACAGAACCATCCCCAAATATCTAATCTGTCCGATCATGGCAAACCTTTCACGGACATCATCTGTTACTGCTGCCTTAAATAATTTCAATTCCATATTCTCATCACTCGTTCGATCCGCATGGTCATCTCTGCAAACGGTTCTCAATTACCACATTTAGTTATTACCACAATTACCACATTTAGTTATTACCACAATTACCACATTTAGTTATTACCACAATTACCACATTAGTTAACACATTTTCAGTGACTCAATTATTGATGACTTTTTGCGCCTATATTATTAATGTCTTATTTTTATGCTCAAATTTCAAACGATTTATTTTTAAATTCTAATTAAATGTATTAATTAGAAAGATATACATATAAAATCAATTTTATCGAAAAATATTGTTGTTGGGCCACCGGAATTCGAACCTGGATCTCTTTCCAAACCGGGGAAAGTGCATTATCCAACTTTACTACAGCGACATTATTTTTGACGACCTATATATTACATATATAACACTTATATATTACACTTTATATATAACAACCTATATATTACACTTTTTCAAATTTATACATCTATCGTTCCATTATTTGAAAGCCATCTACTTTGTTTTAATTAGTATTTAAAATATCACAGACCTATGTTCTGAATAATTACAACTTTATAATAAGAATTTGTTCTCCTTTTAATATATAAGTTGTATCTGTGTCAAAAAAAAATTAATAAGAATTAACAGTTAATTCTGGCATCTCCTGTCGATTTAATCAAAGATATTTGAGATTCAATGCGATTCAATATCAAATAATGGAAAGATAGATATATTAATTTGAAAAAGTGTGACACATAATTTCTAAAATTTGTTCTCAAAAATAATGTCGCTGTAGCATAGTTGGATAATGCACCTTTCCCGGTTCGGAAAGAGATCCAGATTCAAATCCCGGTAGCAACAACAATATTTTTTGATAAAATCGTTTATATATGTATATCTTTATAATTAATACATTTAATTAGTATTTAAAATATCACAGACCTATGTTCTGAATAATTACAACTTCACAATAAGGATGTGTTCTCCTAATGATTTATTTGTATTACTAAATTACACGTGGATGTGCCCAATATACAAATTATTTTTATATTTTATTCAAAATACTTGATTTGCTTTCGTAAACGAATTAAAAATTGATTTTTTTTATGATCAAATTTTACTTATGTGTCCTTGCAAATGATTTATTATACATGTAATTTATTAGCTCAGTATAAATTATCTATAATTTATTGTCATGCTCTAATTAACAATCATTTAATTGTGTCTAAAATTAAGTATAATAAAAAAAAATATAGAATAAGGAATAAAATAAAATAAATGTATATCGTTATTATTTTCCACAAAACAAAATAAGATAATCTGAACTTGAACTGAATTGAAAGTGACTAAAAACAAAATACAATCAGTAGCTTGTTGGTCTAGTGGTTAAGACGCTGGTCTAGTGATCTAGTGGTTGGGGGTTCGCGCCTCGTTCTAGAAAACCAGCAAGTTAATGCTATTTTCATAGTAATGGGGGAAGTGCAATATCCAATTACACTACGTCAGCTTAGTAAATAGTCTACAAATTTTCGATCTTATATGTTGCAGTTATTTCAAATTGATACATATTTTTGAAAGCTATCACCTTTTTATCGCGAATATCTACTTTGAGAAATAATCGCTAGGGGACGCCAGCGATTATTCAATTTCATTTTATTAAATTTTTCAATATACTGAAATACAAATATATATTTTAAAGAGAACACATTATTATTTGTGAAGTTGTAATTTTTTCAAAACATAGTTAAATTAAATTAAATTACCCCCGGATAGGAAAGAAAGGAAAAGAATAGGGTTCAAATCTCGGTGGCAGCTAAAATATTTTTTCGATAAATTGAGTTTATCTACAAGTTTTCTTTCTAATTGTAGTATTTAATTTGTAATAAAATATCACAGAACTACGAGAGTGTTCTGAAAAAATTATAACTTCACAAATTATGTGTTCTCTTTAAAATAAACAAATGTATCTTGCAAATTGTATAAAAAATAAACTCCTTTAAATTTGACACTACGTCGGTGTGAGAAATATTATTGACAGGATAGAAAAATGTGGATTGATATTCAAAAAACTTAAAACTGTTCGAAGTTTTTGGTGAAACTTTGTGGAAATTCATGATAATTTCATAAATTGAGTTAAAACAGTGTTTTATTCCACTATATTTTATTATATTGAACGTTAGACCGTCTTCGGGAACATTTTCTCATTATCAATAATATAATTCAACTAAAGTTAAAAAACATTTTCTGACAGTAATTAAGGATGTGTTTGGAGTTAAGGGAGGTGGAGTGGAGTTAAAATGGATAAGGTAGGGGATGTAATTGGCTATATTTGGATGTTTATTATTTTCTTATTATTATTCTAATTATTAAAAAATGTTCTATAATATCTAACTTTCGTCCTTGTCTGTTTCCGAAAATGTTCTAACGTTTATTACAATAAAATATAGTGAAATAAAACAGTGTTTAAGATCAATGTACAAAATTAAAATTTGAGGTACACAATTTACCCCATTCGTTCATTCACTGGTTGAAACAAGTTTCCCTTTAAATCATCCTCATGTTACAACTTGGCCACTTAGTCTCACGCTCTTAAGTTCGTGCTAAGCTAATTTTGAAGTTAGATGTATTTATTTATATGTTACTCGGGATTAAATGGATAATAACTGGCTTTATAACGAAATCCTATATCTCTAACTGATATAGTATATTCTCTGACCAATACAGTATATTCTTTCATTCTGTCTAATATTTAAGGTCTCTCTAGATACAGTGATTTTAAAAAATGAAGAGTACTAAATGTAATCTCAGCTACCTCCATATTTTTTATTTGTAGTAAAAAGTGAAAAACTAACATAAGCTCGAATAACAATACAACTATAGAGTATAGTGTGTTTGTGTGTGATCGCCAACCTTAAAATTTGTAAAATTTCTTTCTTATAATGAAAGTCTTAACCTTTTAACTGCCAAATCTATTTGAAATAGAAGACACCACAATAGGGTAAGACTAGGCTTTAAGGGTCTTGACTTGATCAAAAGCTGGGACCTGTCGTCCACAGATGGCAAAATGATTTAAACGCATTAATTAGAAAGACATACATATAACATCAATTTTATCGAAAAATATTGTTGTTGCTACCAAGATTCAAACCTGGATCTCTTCCGATCCGGGAAACGTGCATTATCCGATTATGTTATACCAACACAGTAGATTGACGACAAATTTTCGAACATATAAATTACACTTATCAAATTAATACATCTATCTTTCCTTTATTTGAGAGTAAATGTGTTCTCCTTAATAATATATAAGTTGTATCAATGTGTCCAAAATTAAATAAAAAATTAATTGTTAATTCTGACGTTTTCTATCAGATTACTCAAAGGTGTTTGTGATTCCGTAAAATAAAGAAGATGGCTATCAAATAATGGAACGATAGATGTATCAATTTGAAAAGTGTAACATATAAGTTCGAAAATTTGTCATCAATGCACTGTGTTGGTACAGCATAATCGGTTAATGCACGTTCCCCGGATCGGAAGAGATCCAGGTTCGAATCCCGGTAGCAACAACAATATTTTTCGATAAAATTGATATTATATATATATATACACCTTTCTAATCAATAAAGTTAATTTGTATTTAAAATATCACTGACCTATGTTCTGAATAATTACAACTTCACAATAAGAATGTGTTCTCCTTAACAAATATACAAGATCCAAAAGTGCATGTTAATACGCTTGTTGCTTGGCGTGATATTCAAAGTTTGGCGTGTTAATGCGCTCATGGCATTTAAAAGGTTAATAAGCCATTGAATCAATTTAATAAATCTTATTAAAATTATTTTCTTACACTGTATATAATATAATGTTAATTCAAAAAAAATTTCCCTGCATATTATCCAAAATGACCGAAGATCCGTCTATCTATCAACCTTTGTAAAAGCCGATATACAGTATTGCTGCAGGAGAGAGGGGTTATTTAATTTGAGCACACAATGATAAAGAAGACTTGACTATACTTGCTATGCTCATTCCCATTAATCTTTCTCAGTCCTGACTGTTCAAAGTTGATCTTGATGGTGGTCAAAATTTATCTTATCAAACTTTTTCAGGCTCCAAGGTTGTCTTCAATCTGTGGTTTATCTTCCAGTTCAAGAAAACGCAAATTTCAGAAAACACCAACAAGATGTAACTTGGTTTTGCAAGTAAACGAATTATCATCATCATCCCTGGCCCTGTAGTCCAAAATGGGTTCTGGTCTTCTCAAAAATACACCTCCACCAGTATTTGCACTAGGCTGCTTCCCCCTGCTGGAGCTGTCCTCGTAGACTATTATTGACACGTGATCATCTCAATTGTGTTATCTGAGTTATCGAACCACTCGGATGGAGCGACTGACGTTTGTATATTATGCGATTCGGATCAGAAGATTTTGTACACGGTAAGACTAACTAACTATCTCTCTTCTAGTCTCAAGCATGTTGGTGCATGTCGCGGTGTATATGAATGTGCTTGTAAGTATTTATGCTGTATCTACAGTAAGGTTTTGTAAATAAAACGGAACTTACAATATCAGGTACTACGAGTTTAAAGGTAATTGCGCAAATAAAGTTGAAAACTGGAGTAGCTCGCTTGAGTTTTTGATAAAAGAACGGTCTGTGGATAAGTGCTTGGATAGATCCTAGGACTCATTCGACATGATGAATTAATATTGATCGGTGCGTTTCGGCACTATATGGTGATTCCTTACGCGGCCATGTCTGTGGGGCGCGAGCAGGATCACCCACGCCCCCAATTACTGACGCCAAGAATGGACAGGTTTATTTATATTATTTTTTCAACCCATTTTTGAACGACCTATTCTTCGTTTTTCTTCAGATTTATTATTGAGCAGCCTTTTCGGGAGTTGCGTATTATTAATTCATAAATGAATCCTACATAATTTTATGAAGTTTGTGACTTTTTACTCATTCGGGTTATAACGTGCTTGATTATCTTTGACAGCTCTAGAGCTGTTATATTTGTACTTTACAAAGTACTCAATGTAAGAAATAAATATCACTTAAATATATTCTGAGAAATTTAAAATATTAAGAAAAATAATCTATCTAATGCTTGTAATATGAAAAGTAGAACTAACTTGGTGAAAATAGGCTTTAAATGGATACCCAAGTACTGAATTGTACAAGCTTAGGGCCAATAACCCTAGACCAGGTACCGCTAGGGTTGATAAGTACATCGCAAGAGGGTTACTAATGGTTCGTAGGCAATTACATAATCTTTGATTTGGTTGACAATTCAGAACACGACGTGCAGTAATAATCTTGGGTGTTGAATTTTGATAAATATAAATTATATTGTTTAAACGTAACAAAAAAATTTTTTTTACGAGGCACACATTTTAGTAGTAACTAAATATTTATACGATACTTTTTGGTTGATTAATTTAATTTGTATTTTTATTTATTATCTTTGTTTTATTAACCACTAAAATGAGTTTAAATACATCTACCGGTTTCGAAAAATACCATTTTCTTCTTCAGGATGTCATAACTAACTAAAACATATATTGTTTCTTTGACAGAATCTATTTTTAAACAAAAAAATTTTTTTTTAGTACCTAACTCAAATCATTACTTAATACAAATTTACTCGAATAATTTTTAATAATATTTTTATTTTTTTTTAAATAGATTCTGTCAAAGGAACAATATATGTTTTAGTCAATTATGACATCCTGAAGAAGAAAATGGTATTTTTCGAAACCGGTAGATGTATTTAAACTCATTTTAGTGGTTAATAAAACAAAGATAATAAATAAAAATATGAATCTTAACCACAAAGATAACATTGCTGATTTTAAAAGTATAATTTAATTTGTATTATGTAACTAAACTAACTAACTTACCATCACTCCGTTTCCCCTCGGGGGTAGACAGAGATGATAGAGCGCCACACTCTTCAGTCCTGACACACGGACACACAAGCGATTATTGAGGCTTCTAACAGGACTATCTGGTTATCCTGCGTGTGCCAATTCTTCTGCGAACGTTCTCTATTTCTGGTGCCATCAACACTTGCGTCATACAGTTTTCGTGCCATTCTCTCCTCATTCATCCGTTTCATATGTCCAAACCGCCTTAGTGATCTTTTCTTAACCTTACTCGCTACACTAAGATCAGCTTTACATTATTTCCTTATTTTTTCAGTCTTTACTCTGTCATAAATGGAGCCGCCACACGTACGCCTAAGCGATCTCGTGTTTTGCAACTCCGTTAGTCTGTGCGTGTAAGTGTGACTCAGTCCATTTTGTATCTTGTCCACTGTCCGAATGTCTTTTATGTTTATGTTAGTGTGTTTTTTTATGAATAAAGACAGCACGTAAAGGACGCTGGAGGGTATGAATTTTAAAATCTTTGCGATAATTGCTAATAACCACATTGAATTTCTTATCTTTTTTCGTTTTGCAAAAAATTGAATATGTTATTGCATTAAAGTTGCGTGTTTATATTAGCTTTGACGAGTGGGACCGACAAGAAAGCCCTAGCTTCTAAACCGTTCCCGGGAAAGAGTGGGTCCCCTCCCTTCAGCTATCTTTTATAAAAAAGCCTGGCATCGGTGCCGTGTGTGTTTTGGCTGTTAGGTGCTCTGTTTTACGCACCTGTATAAGAAAGACGCGTTCGGGATCATTGGCGGTTATGATGACTGAAGACGATAGACCTCCACAAGTAGTTCATATAAAACACCCAAGACAGATTTTTGATCTATGATTACTGTGTCAAAATGACATTTTAGCACTCCTCCCTTCCTTCGTGAGTAACTCGTACACAAGTATCTACTGGCATAGGGCATAATATATGGTTATCACAGTTTTAGCATTCGAAATGTTCCTTAGATTACTAAATATATATATATATATATATATATCTTATACAAAAATAATTTAATTATCCAGCTGTCTCGTGTCTCCTGTCACAGAACACGAGGAGGAATCAAGATTATAATATTGTTAAATGAATACAGGTAGATGATACAATAATATACTGTACCCTTACATATCTACCCTTGATTAGTTTAAAAGCTAATGTAGTGGGGCGTAGACAAAAGGAAAGACGGTGTAGGAGTTAGGGTTGTGTGGCGTAGAGGGTGTAAGGTGGCGGGGGCTAATGGCGTCGCCTGGCGGGGGTGAGTTTCTCAAACTTGCCACCGCGAGTTACCTCAACACAGGACTGAAATAATTTTACATATTTCACTTTTTAAATTTTATTTATTTATTTAATTCTTAACATAGTTTATACATAAGCACTCCTACATATGCTCTAATATAAACAATATTAAAGTTTTTTTTTTTACAAAAACTTATCCTTCACCTAATTTAGGCAGTTTTATTTTAAATCTATTCAATTTCTCCTCCTTTCTTATGATTTATGACATTTCATTAAAAGTCCTCATCGATTTCTGAGATTTGGCTTTCTTCCTGAATGGCAGTCTTAGTGTATCCATTCCCCTTGTAGGATGTTCGTGCTCATGCTGACTTTACATCAATTATTCGTGTAAATTCCATTATTTAATTATTTTCCTAGTGAAGATTTTATAAATAAATACCATTACACGGAAGTATATTTTCTGCTTAAAGGAGGTCATCATATTGATGGTCGATCCGAGTATATCTATTTTTTCTGAGTATTATTCTCAAAGCTTTATTTTGCAACACTGACAATGTTCCATTTTTTCTTTGTTATCCAAATACAAAATGCTGCTGCAGTAGTTGATGTGAGGAATAAAAACTCAGTACTAATAAATCTTCTTATCTTTCCCAGAAGTGAGATTTTCTTGTCAATCTTTTTAGTCACGCATCTTGTATTTTGCGATAAATTCAATTTTGAATCTATTATGACTCTTAAATTTTTTATTTCAGTCACTTCTTTCACACTTTCACCATTTATGATAATTTTTGGTGTGATTGGTATTCTTTGATTTTCAATATTCATGAATTTTGTTTTGTTTACATTTAGTTTTAGTAAATTTTTCGTCAGCCATATTGCTATATTATTTAAGTCATAGTTTAATTCATTCAGTATAGATGCGTAATTGTCTCCCGCGATGTATATATTATTTTAGGCAAAATGGTAATAATAAACTTTATAACATTTTTATTTAACAAAGAGTTTATTAAAATAGGACGACTTCAGTGGTTGAGGCATGATCGAATAGCAAACACCGAACTCACTGCTGAACAGCAGACCAACTGGACCCCAGGAGCTTAGGAAGACATGAGCTAAGATGGAGTGAATAAGTCCTCAAAAACATGTCCATCTTAGGGATTCAATTCTGAAGAGAAACGGCGCAAAATAGACTTCAATAAAGGAATACCCATTTGAGAGATTTCAGAAATAATAGTATAGTATATAAAAATGAAAGAAAATGAGAATTTTTTTTCTTTCTTACTTCAATGTTGACATATTGACGACCTCATTCAGATGAAATGTGGCTTGTAATACACCTTCACATGTATCGGTCTTTCGGATAATTTAAGTTAAATATGTAGTTTTGTCGATTTTTTTGTCAGCAACATGTAAAATACATTATTTCTCCCAAAAGCCACTTAAATCCTTGTTCAAAAATAGGGTTCGTTCAAAAATACCCCAAAGTAGACAGAATATGTGTTGGTATTCCCCCTAAAATTAAATCAGACAATCATAACGTTATGCCAATGACATGGTTATACTAGCGCCATCTATAAAATGGATAAGAAAGCTTTTACAAATATGTGAAACATATGCCAGTGAACATAATATTTCATACAATTCCAGAAAATCGGTCATAATGGCGTTCAAATATGGAAAAGGGCCAGATAATATCCCTCTCGTGTGGCTGGACGAGACGAATTTGGGCGTTCAAAAGAAGGTCAAATACCTTGGCCATATATTCAATGAAGATGGACAAGACGATGATGATATAGAACGGCAGAGGAGACAGTAGAGCGTTCGTGCAAATATGCTGTCATATAGTTTTTACCAATGCAGTAAGGAGGTGAAGAGCATCCTGTTTAAATCGTTCTTCACCACCATGTATACCTGCGAGCTCTGATCGAAATACAAGCAAGTGACGTATAACCGTCTGCGAATTCAGTACAACAACTCATTCAGAATACTGTTCGGATTGGCGCGTTATTGCAGCGCATCTACAATGTTTACCGAAGGCCATGGATTCTTTCCGCTTCTGAGACATCGAGTTGCGGGCGTAAAGCTGCGGTTGGAGCTCAGCACCAACTGTCTGGTGCAAGCGGCGCTCTCATGGAAAGCTGGTTCCCTAACCAAAGAATGGCAACGCCTACAGAATAGCTACATATACAACAATGGCCGTGACTGAAGTAGTTATATGTGTAATAATTATATTTTGTATGTATACATGTGTGAACTTATATATTTATTAGTTATATTTATTTCGTAACTTTAATGTATAACATAATATGTATTAATTTTATGGTAAATCGGGTTATAAAAAAAACCTGATCACGCTGGAGTAAACACATTATTATTATTATTATGACGCTTTTTGATGATCACGTGATCTAGTATGGCTGTTAGAATGATATATATATATAAATATTGTTTCATTACAGAATTGTCTCTTTAAGAAATGCTGATGTAAAATTTTAAATTTTTTTACATTAGCTTGCATAACTCAAAAACACAAAGTCGTTTTAGGGGGTTTTGGAATTAGGTGCTTCAACTTATCTTCCATATATTTGTTTAGTTTAATTGTGAATCTATGCTCTTGAAAATCTTCATCGTTATTTCTGAGATTTAGTCTTCTTCCTGAATTTCATTATATCTCTTTCCTTTTGTATGACGCTTGTGTTTAAGTTGATTTGCCTTAATTTATCTTATAAAATCTGTTGATATTTTTTTAGTGAGGATTTTAAAAATAATTGCTATACAATTGAATTTTTATTCTGTTAAGAGGTCATCATATTGAGATCTTTCAGAATTTCACTGATCAGCGTACCTATATGTATTTTTCTGAAACTTTATTAAGAACAATATGATATAATTTTTGTAAAATACTGGATAGCTGGACAACCCTGTTTCAAGGTTAACGACCCATTGAAGCGTTAACGGTGACAGTCCCTTTTCCAAGACTTGATGGTTCTACGTAGGACCCCACCCACTCACCCTCGCCACCCAGCCACCCCTGTATCCCGTGGATGTGTAGCGAGCTGGTAGGCGATCTTTATATATGTACCACTACCTGAGATGATTACATAAGAGGAAGAAGTACATGGGCGTTTCTTTAAGCAAAGGATGTCTTAAAATGGTAACCGCTAACACAGGATGATCCTGATAACTTTGTTATATTCTGTGTTATTTTAACAGCATTTAAAAAAAAATTGTGGGATTGTTAACAATGAGACAGGAACATTCTATAAGCAAATGCTCCTATACAGGTCCTACTTATTCGCTGCCTAGTTGGCATTAGACCTCGCATAACAGGGCAATACCGCATAGTCGATAAAACAAAATTAGCCCTCATTGTCCCCGATTGACTCATTTAATTAGTAAATAAGATATTTTTTACATAAATATTTTCTATGCTATCCCAGGGCAACCGCTCACATAGGAGAAAAAACGCTTTAAAGTCATCCTGAAAGAAAACCGAAAAACCAACACTGAGATGAATACTTGGGAACTAGTCACAAGTACCTGGTGAATTATGGTGAACAGCGGCACCCAATTCTTCTAAACAGTATGCGAATAAAATGCTATGAACAAAAGAAGAAGACGCAGAGACAAGACAACTATATTTTGATACAATGGTATTTATTTACAAAATCATCAATATGAAAATATCAGCGGAATTCACACGACAAATTAATGCAAATCACATGAGCACGAGCATCGTACACCGAAACTGCATTCAGGAAGAAGGCTAAATCTCAGAAATTGATGATGTATAGTGCGATGAAATTTTTTAATGAAATGCCAATAAACAAGAAAGGTAGAGAAATTTAATAGATTTAAAATCATTGCCTAGAATGACAAAAATCACTGCAGAAGACCGTATTCTGATCAAAAATTTGCGAATTGAAAAACGTTGGGGTGCTAGGAAAATGATCAAAGAGTTTCAAAATAAAGCCTGGAGTATAGTTAGACATTACAGCATAACTGGACATTACATCATCTCACACAACCAGAAATACAGTCAACTTTCTTCGTCGCGAGAATGTTAATTTCATCGAGCCAGGCATGTGGCCACCGAACAGCCAGTATATTATTAAATATGGGGGTGTTTTGATGATTTCTGATTAGTTAAATATTGTGCAAAAAAAATTACATTAAGAATTATAATTAATTCTATTATGTTTTGAAATAACTCGTGTGTTACGAGATGTTCTCACCTTTTTTGGGCCACCCTGTATATATATATATATATAGACTTGGAACGAATAATTAATGTTCCAAACCCATCTCCTATATATTCAATTCATATCATGTCTATTTATTTACAAGTCTGTGTATATTCCATACAAAACTATATAGCTGTAATTTCTGCGAGATTAATCATAATTAGATATTTATATTACTAAGTCAACGGGTATATTATATTAGGAAAATGTAAAGACAAACTAACATATTTACTCACCGTTTTTTAAGCTAATCATACTTCGTAATGAATTTATTGACATGTTTCAAGTGTAACTTGCAATCGATTTTATTATATAACAAGAAAATATTTTTTAAACTTTTTTAATTATAGTTGAAAAGTACTGAAAAAATACTATATTTCTGTGTATATTCTAATTAAAACTTAATTACAAAAACAGCTGCAATTTCGGTACCAAAAATGTGTCGATCATTCGGCAACACAAGTTAGCAGTGACTGTCTCTCGCTGGTTAAAACAATAAGGGCCAATTATCCTTCGGGCAGAAATTGCACACCACACTGTCGTTTTTAGACAATGCAAACGTTTTTGATGGCGTTCCCTTGGGTTGTTGGGGCACCAGTATCTCATGTTCTGTTTATCAACATAGCCATCGATATAAAAATGTGGTTCGTCAGTAAACAATATGAACCAAAACGTTCCAGCATCGTTCTCGCTAAGGTTTCACGTAAGAGAATAGTCATTTTCGTTGAGAAACTGCACGATTTGCAGTGTGTATGAGAGAAACTATAGTTTATTTTTCAAAATAACGTGCACTGTTGATTTTTTTATTCCAGTACAGGTTGCAATCTTCCTTATCGATTTACGTAGATTGCGCATAATTTCACGTCCAACTTGAGCCACATGTTCTGGCGTCGCTGCTGACGTTGATGGTCCCGGAAGAGTTTGGTTAACCATTGTCCTTTCTTGTCTGAACTTATAAATTCATCACCAGATAAGTTGCATGCTCGACCCATCACTTACTCGTCGAATATTAAAGTGAGTACAGAGAGGATAGAGCGCCAAACTCCTCTGTCCTGACGCAAAATTCTCACCTCATCCACATTCATACATATCATCTCATACAAGCTCGCCGATTGTTGAGGCTTCTAACAGAACCATCCTCCATTATCTGGCTTACCTGGTCGGTCGGTTCGCGGACGTCTTCTATTTCTAGAGCCATCAATACTTGTGTTATATATCTTTCCTACCATTCTCTCATAATTTATCTGTTCCATATGACCAAACCACCTAAGTGATCCTTTCTTAATCTTACTCACTATACTAAGATCAGCTTTACATTCTTTCCTTATTTCTTCATTATTTTCTCTGTTATAAATATATTTGCCGCATATACGCCTAAGTGATCTCATTTCCACTGCATGCAGTCTACTTTAGTTTCTCTTCTGCCAGCTCCACGCCTCACCTTCATACAGGACTCTATTTTGCACCACTAGTCTTACCTTGGTTGACAAATTCCTGTTAGATATAATTCCATTCAATGCGCTGTTCACCTCATTCCTTGCAATCACCCTCCTTTCAATATCATTCTCAGCCTTTCCGTTTCTATCAAACATTCTTCTCAAATACGCAAACTCATCTACTTGTTTCAAGGATTTATTACCTACAAGTATTTAGCACAGTGTCTTGCTTTCCTTCTTCTCGAATACCATCACTTTCGACCTGTTAACATTCAAAATAAGGTCGCTTTCCTTGCATACATCGCACATTCTACTCACTAGACTCTGTAGTTCTCGTTTATTATTCGCCATTAGTACTACACCATCGGCGTACAATAAACAGCATACAATAAAATCGCCCATTTATCTCCTACAATTTATATATTCCGATTTAAATAATCTAATAAAAATACATACTTATGAAGTTTTTCTCCAAATAAAAAAATATGTAACCAGTACCTTAATGTATCAATCCATTGAATATATAATTGAATCCAACGAATAAAGTTATCGTAATAACCAACCCCTTGATTTAAATAAAACCTCGCAAAATGTTTTCATATTTTTACCTGTTAAGTATTGACTAGACCCGTATACCTTTAAAGATACTCCCATGCCCGTGCTCTAGCGAGGGGTGGGAGATGGAAACGGTACTCCTCCACGCGCGTGGAAATATGAAGGGTGGGGGCAATGGTGGCACTCAGATAAGGGTTGATAGGACACAGAAGGAGACAAGCGCGCCTGTGCTACGAAAAATAATACTAACTTGAGTCTCCCGTGATATTTTTTTTACCATTAGCAGCTAACATTTATTTAGCTGTTACTAGTTCATGGCGACTCTCGTGGGCAAGGCGCTGGATTCACATACCGGATGTTTCGGGTTCGATTCACAGTGAAGTGTGCAAAGGTAAAGTGTCGCACTTAGCAAATTTTATGTTTGTCTTCTGCTTGACTCCTTCGTGTCAATACTGACATATAGTGGCCTCAATCAGATGAGACTCGGCTCGTAATGCATCTCCACAAGTACTGTTCATAGGTCGCCCTCACACCTGACATCCAGGTGTATCTATTCATGTATGCGGTACTACCAGATCTTCTTCGGCACGAAGTTGTTCCCATGATAATGTCATCTTGGAGACTTGTCACGTTAACGCGTAACGCGGCCAATGAATAGGAAAAATCTATTGTTAATTATTGTAGATAAGGCTTGCTGTAGTTGGATTTATTGCATAATTGAGAATTCCAAAGAATGCGTAACATTTGTCAATATATATTTTGAAAACGTATATTTGACGCTTTGTCGCCATTGCGGACTGTCCAGGTCTCAAAGTCAAAAAATATACAAGGCGAGTTTTTAATGTAAGTGACTTACTTACTTGCTTACTCACCATCACTCCGTTTCCCCGCGGGAGTAGACAGAAAGAATAGAACGCCACACTCCTCTGTCCTGATACACAATTCTCGCCTCATCCACATTCATACATCTTCTCATGAGTAAACTATCCTCCATTATCTGGTTTACCTGGTCGTACCAAGTTTTCCGTGAACGTCCTCTGTCTCTGGTGCCGTCAACACTTGCGTCATATATCTTTCTTACCATTCTCTCCTCATTCATCCGTTCCATATGACCAAACCACTTAGGTGATCCTTTCTTAATTTTACTCACTATACTAACATCAGCTTTACATTCTTTCCTTATTTACATACATACATTTGTCACATATGCGCCTAAGTGTTCTCATTTCTACTGCATTCAGTCTACTTTCGTTCCTCTTCTTCCACTTTCATACATTAGTGTGGATACCAGGACTCCATTGTGCACCGCTATTCTTGTCTTGGTTGACAAATTCCCGTTGGATATAATTCCACTCAAACCGCCGTTCACTTTATTCCCTGCAGTTGCCCTAATTTCCGTTTCTATCAAACATACTTCCCAAATACACAAACTCATCTACTTGTTCCAAACATTCATTACCTCCAAGTATTTAGCGCGGTGTCTCGCTTTCCTCCTTCTCGAATACCATCACTTTCGACTTGTTAACATTCATCATGAGGTCGCTTTCCTTGCATACATCGTACATTCTACTCACTAGACCTATAGTTCTTATTCATTATTCGCCATTAGTACTGCATTATCGGCGTACAATAAGTACGTTGGCGGATATTTTTGGTGTAGTGCTGCGGTTGCGATATTGCGCATGCGCAATAGTTTCCTTCATCTGTTGACTCACCACATGCAACGTTAGAGACATTCACATAGTGTGGCCGTTTTGTAGTGAGTGGTTGAAATGTTCAAGACAATAAATCAGCCCGATGACTGTAAGATACGGTCCGTGATTCGTTTCTCGAATGTACGAAACATGAAACCAGCTAACATTCATCGCCAAGTGTGTCCTATTTTTTGCTGATTTGGCGCTAAGTGATTTCCATAGTTTTTTTTATCTGAAGCGGTTTCTTGGTGGCAAACATTTTTATGATGATAATGAACTCAAAAACGGAGTACAGACATGGTTTTTATCCCAGGCGGTGTCGTTCTATGGTGAAGGTATACAAAACTTGGTGTTCTTAATAATGGTAGCGACTATGTTGAGAAATGTAAATATAATGTTATTTCTTTTTTTAAATATCCATTTAAAAACGCGCTTTGTATATTCGAAATATTAATATGTTCTTCAAATTGAAGTTTTAAATTTTTTATAATTATTTTCATACTCAACAACTTCAATTCCATTTCCAGTATTTAGTTTTTATTTTTTAAACTAGGCCTTGTCGGCCAACATAATGTTTTGATTTGTAAATGAATCATCAACCCTCGCCGAATGGTGTTTGGGCCGCGCACGGGTCCCGTTAGCGGATAGAGAAGCACCCCTACAAAACGGACCGCCTGACAAAAAAGGCCTTAAAAAAATCCGTGCTAAAACGAGAAAATTAAAACGCGGGTAAATTCCCGGCGACTACCCCCAGCTCACCGAACCTTGTTCCAGGATTTAAATGCCAGTCTGAAAAATGTTATTTATTCACCCTAGGGGGTGATTTTTTTTCCAGAGTCAAGTGTACCCTCGGAGGAGAAGTAAGGGAGTAAGCTAGCCAGTGTCAAATGTCCCGTAGGGGTTGTAAAAATACCTGTTGGCTAGTGTAAATTAGACGCGTTTTAAGGGTGTGCGCAAAACAAAGTTTTTTTAATTAAAGGGTAATTTTTCCACAACACTTTACGATTTAGTAATAGAGAAAAATAATGCGCAATATTAAGTAATACATTGATTGTTACATGTTTAATAACACGACATATGTAAAAGTAATAACATCTTAGAAACAATAATTCAAATATTAATAGACAGAACACTAACAAAATAGATTATATAATAATACAGTGTGTCCCAAAAGTTTTTTTCATTTTGGTTCATTCGCTGCACCAACGTAACTAGCGAGAGGGGTGGAGAATATGCCGATAACTAGCCGCGTCCTTGAGAATTCAGCCGCTATAGAGCATGTCCTTAATATTGATATCCCGACGACGTGTCGTAAACTGGCCTCCACGTGGCCCCGACTTGATACCAATGGATTTTTTCCTATGGGGCTACCTTAAATCAAAGGTATACACAGTGACAATTCTCCATCTCTGGACCAATTCAAATAAAATATCCGAAAGGAAATGGCAGCAATCACGGAGAATACGTGTCGAGCAGTTCTCAGAAATTTTGCCTCCCGTTTAGAAGAGTGCAGCAAAATAAGGGATCACATTTAGAGAACATAATTCTTTCATGGAATAGACGTTTTTTTATTAAACTTATCCATTATTTTATTACAGAATTTGTTTTATGAAAAAGACTTTTAGTACACCTTGTATTACAATATTTATTTTTCCTAAATAATTTGGCTGCCAGGCTGATGATCCAAAAAGTATTTTTATTTATCTGGTTTGCCATGAATATTCCTTAAATTGATAACTTACTTACCATCACGCCGTTTCCCTGCAGGGGTAGGCAGAGAGGATAGAGCGCCACACTCCTCTGTCATGACACAAAATTCTCGCCTCATCCACATTCCTACATCTTCTCATACAAGCTCGCCGATTGTCGAGGCTTCTAACAGAACCATCTTCCATTATCCAGTTTACCTGGTCGTGCCAAGTCTTCCACGGACGCCCTCTATTTCTGGTGCCATCAACACTTGCGTCATATATCTTTCTTACCATTCTCTCCTCATGCATCCGTTCCACATAACCAAACCACCTAAGTGATCCTTTTTTAATCCTACTCACTATACTAACATCAGCTTTACATTCTTTCCTAATTTCTTGATTCTTTACTCATAAATAGATTTGCTACATATACCTTATTTCCACTGCATTCACTCTTCTGCCAGCTCCAAACCTCGCTTCCATATATCAGTGTCAGTACCAGAACTCTATTGTGCATTAAATTGATAAGACTATCTTTAAAGTAAAAATTAGTACATAGTTGTGCCTAATTAGTAATTACTAAGTGCCGAAAAAAAATTACAAAAAACTCTCCTCTGGTAAAAGATATCAGATCGCAGGATGCCGAGAAAAGTGGATAAGTAAAGTCAAGACTACCATGAGAAACTAACCAATAAGAAGAGACAGATTTCACACTCCTTAGCTGTCGTTTACCTTTTTCGCTGGACGGCACCCCGAATCTACTTCACCAAACTATGTAATAATCACTATATACTCTTATTATTATATATCTATTATATCCCCATGATTTTGAAGAAACCACGCCTACCCTAATATTGATCTAAGTAAAAATCTACTAAGGATGTAAGGGTAGGATAGGGAAAAATTATTAATACATAGATTCAAAATAAAAAAAATACTAATTAAATGTATTAATTAGAAAGATATATATTAAATCAATTTTATAGAAATATATTGTTGTTGCGCCACCGAAATTCGTACTTGGATCTCTTTTCAAACCGGAGAAAGTACATTCAACTATGTTACTGCGACATTATTTTTGACGACAAATTTTCAAATGTACATGTTACACTTTTTCAAATGAATGCATCTATCGTTCTATTATTTGAAAGCCATCTACTTTGTTTTTACGGAATCTCAAATACCTAGCAAATACCAAATAATTAGTATTTAAAATATGTTCTGAATAATAATAATGTGTTCTACTAATAATTTTGTTTTAATTAATATTGAAATCAACATATTTTATCCTACATACCTCGGCATTAATGCACTTCCGTACTTATGAAGCTCGAGCCGCCACTGGTCAGAACTTCTCTGACTATGGTATTTTAATTGTTTTTTTCTAACCCACCCTTTTAATAAACCGTATGGTAAACACCGCGCCTGATTTCCTCCCCGTTCTCACGGATTAACCCGAAAAAGTGAAAAAAATCCCAAATGAGGGGAGGTTTTTTTTAAATCCCTCTTCCGCCTCAAAGCCTACGCTAAGGCTCTCATAAAAATAATTTGAAAAAACCATTATACGGGGTTAAAAAGGCTTAATTGATCCTCCCTCCGCTGTTGGGGGGACAATATTCACGTAATTAATACCTCCAAATTAAAAAAAAAAGGGTAGGATTATTTTTTGAAATGGAAAAAGAGATCGGGGAACGATGGTCACATAGAAAAAACGTCATTATTTTTACTAATTCACCTTTTTTTATGTAATACGTTTTTATTTTGTAGCTTTTAATTTTTGACGCGGATTACAGAATAAAGACTATATATGCTCTACTACGTATTCTGCATATTTCATACATTCTGAATATTTTAACAAACTGATAAAGATATATAGAGAAATGCGTGAGGGTTATGTAATGTATTAATAAAAACTCCGTCAGTAAAACTCAAGTTGTTTCACGTTGGATTTATTCAAGAGAACTGGTTACTAAATTAATTACTTTAGCAGGGAGTAACATTAGTGCTTGAGCGGCAATTACTCAAAACTTAACTACGTCAATTAGAGGCCCACGTTAGATAGTAGCCCAGTTTTCCTAAAAAATATTTCTCTAGTACTCCGCCAATATGTCAGGTTAGGGAGCAAACCATCGTCGGAGAGCGAAAATCACAGTAAATGAAGAAGTGCTCTTAAATCGAAGTAAATTAAGAAGGGTTCTTGCAAATTGAATGGTGTTTTTTTTTAGTGGTTTGTTTTTCGAATTGCCAGCCAATTTGACAACTGACAGCTGATTTGTGCTCAGTTTGGTTTGCCATTTAACGCTTGCAAATTGTGCAAATTTATTTCTAAAATTGTGGTTCAGTTCGCAAAACTTGCCGTTGCCATTTTACGGTGGATAATCCGAGCAAATAATTAGAATGACCGTGGATCGTTTTCGCACCACGCATACTCTAATTGATAATACGCATTCGCAGAGACGTCTGTGCACACCGAAGAAGCTGTTGTTTCTTCAAAAATGATTCTGCCAGCCAGAACGTTACAGTCAATGGAGAGCGCTATAGATCCATGATTACTGACTTTTTTGTTTGCCAATTGAATGGCATCAATGTGGAAGAGCTGTGGTTGCAATAAGGCGGCGCGACATGCCGCACAGCGTGCGCCACAATCAATTTATTCGATGAATATTATATGAAACAATTATATTCCTACGATTTAAAGTAATCTAATAGACAAACGACAGATGTATCAATTTGAAAGTGCATGTAAGTTTGAAAATTTGTCGACAAAGATACTGTCTGCTGTAGCATAGTTAGGATAGGAAAAGATCCAGATTCAAATCGCGGTAGCAACAAAAATATTTTTTCTATAAATTGTAAATCTTTCTAATTGATACATTTAATTTGTATGAATCTAATAGTAGGTATTCAGGATGAATCCTTCATTTTGCATCGAGGTCTAATACCTTTTCTTCAAATTTACAGTATTTTTAATATTTCGCCCATGTAAAGCGAAACTTGAGAGATATATGTAAAATATGAATTAAATATATTAATTAGAAAGATATACATATAAAATCAATTTTATCGAAAAATATTGTTATTACGCCACCGGGATTCGAACCTGGATCTCTTTCCTAACCGGGGAAGGAGCATTATCCAACTGGCTCTGTCAAATAATGCAACGATTAAATGTATTAATATCAAAAAGGTAACATATAGGTTCGAAAATTGTCGCTAAAAATATTGTCGCTATAGCATAGTTGGATAATGCACCTTCCCAGGTTAGGAAAGAGATCCAGGTTCGAATCCCGGTGGCGCAACAACAATATTTTTCGATAAAATTGATTTTATATGTATTCGTTTCAATACAGGATGTCACACACTTACACTTTGAAGGGATGTAAATTCAATATTGATTAAAATAAACATGAATTAAATATATTAATTAGAAAGATATACCTGAATCCAGATTCGAATCCCGGGGATGCAACAACAATATTTTTCGATAAAATTTATTTTATATGTATATCTTTCTAATTAATATATTTAATTCATATTGAAAATATCACAGAACGTCTGTTCTGAATAATTACAACTTCACAATAAGAATGTGTTCTCCTAAAAAAATATATGTAAAACAATACTCTCTACCGTATCATCAGTGCAAGATTAAATCACGAAAAGATGGTCTGGTCGCAGGGGGACGCTGTATCTGCGGAATCTGAGAGTGAAAGAATGCTGTTTATCGCGCTTTTATACTTCGATAAAATATATATATATGATATAAAATTTTGAATATGTGTGTTTTAGCGATTCGGACGGAGTTTTCCGGCAGCGATATAAAAACATTTTATATTACATATTTTCGGATTATCGGTTGTGAGAAGGTTTTCGGTGGCTGACCAGCAAATTTATGGACCATCAGACTACAAGGAGAGCGACGTCGGCGTCTACCAGCACAGGTTCACGAAGGTTTGTTTATTTTAGATTTGCATAGATTGAATTACTGTATTCAACATTACTTATAGAAAACCCAGTACTAGCAATTGAAGTATTTATGGCAACAAATGGTACAACACATACACAGCTATTTTTTTAAATCTAGGATGGGAGCGCATAGAAAAATTTCGCCCGAGGGCGCCAGAAAAGCTAGGGTCGGCACTGCTCAAAACGAACGAAAATGGGTAGATCTTGTATTGGTGCACTCACCCAAACATATTGATTCAAACCTTTAATAATTGTTGTCAAAAATTTCTTCAAAATATTTGATTGAATATTCAAATATTTGAAAGTCCACTTTGTAATTGTCTTTTATACTTGTAATATTAATTTATTAGTACAATTGCTTGTATGCCGGTCTCAACACAGAATTTGTCTAGTAAGACGGGCACAGTCCAAACACATTTTTACATTTGTATTATATAGACACCAATACATAAATAAATATTTTTTTTATAATTAGAACCCATAGAGTTCGAAGTTCGACCATTGGCTAACTCTCGATTTGAACCAAACCGCCAAAATCGAATTAGCGGCGCACTCCGCTAGCAGATTGGCGTTTAATTGGTCGGGACTAATTCGGTTCAGGCAGGAAAGAATGCTATTGGACGTTCTCTTTTAAACAATTTAAAATTAATTATTTTAAAAAAATATTTGATTCATTTAATTCTAGATTACGTGATACACAGGCTGTAATAATTCATAATATATAATATAAGTATATTTATTTTTTGTGTTAAACGAATGAATTCATCTTTCGTAGCAGAGTCCAGTCAACGTCGCTGATGTGTGACTACTCGTACACCTTGACATTGACTTGAAGAACTGTAAATTTTGAATTATCATTAAATAAAATCACCCCTAAAACAACACTGTATATCGTTTTTGGTCAGATTATTCCATTTTTAAAAGCAATCGACTTTATATTGAGGTAAAACATGGTAAGTGACGCCAGAATTCAATAATTATTTCATTTTTTAATAATAGATGTATCATTTGGTAAAATAACAGAATATAAGGAAAAAAATTGTTGAAAATGTATTCGATTGCTATAGTAAAATGGTGAATGCGCTTCCCCGGGATAATAAGAGGTCCAGTCTCGAATTTCAGTAGCAACTAAATATTTACGATAAACAGATTTTTTCTGTAAGTATATCCTTCTAGTTGATTCATTTAATTTGTAATAAAATGTCATCACTTTCTACCTACCTTACCGATAAACTATACGCATAACATATATACGAGATGTTTACACAAAACCATAATACCTGACGCCGTTTTTTTTCAATAACTAAAATGTTTTTACATTATTGTGTAGTAGCAGTTTATTCAAAACGTAGATTGCTATTTTAATCCAAATTCAACGTATCAATTAAAAAATATACAGATAGAATCAATTTATCGAAAATATATCGAGACCCACCCTTTCCCGAGACCGGTTAAGAAGTTAGGGCTTCCTTGTCGGTCCCACTAATCAAAGCGAATAAAAAAATGCGACTTTAATTTATTTACATATTCAAATCTATGTGTGTAAAACGAAAAAGGAGAAGAAATTCAATGTGGTTATTAGCAATTTTCACAAAAACTTTTAAATTTAATCCTCCAGCATACCTAAAGTGTTAATTTATAAAAAATATATAACATAAGTCCACAGAATACATAGTTTTACATATAGATGGAAAATTGATGGAAAATTAAGGTGTGTCAGGGACACACAATGGATTGAGTCACACTTACACGGACAGACTAACGGAGTTGTAAAATACGAGGTATGTAGAGTGAGAGGTAGGCACGTTGGTGGAGATATCCAGCCACGCAGGCCGGCCTGACTACCTACCTAAGGAGCTCCAACGTGTCACTCATACCCAAATAAATCCCTTATATAAAACAAGATTGGTCCCATTACTAATTAGGTTTGCATTCCTGGGTGGGTGGTGTCTAAGTCCAGTCAAACCGCCAATCATACATTCACGTGCATCTCTAAGTATCTCACAAGTCCACAAAATATGGTCAGGCGTCTGTTCCACTCTCCCACATGTACTCCACGAGGCATTCACAAGCTTAATATATTATTATTAGTAAAGAGTGCCCAGCGGAATATTTCTATGTATAATATAAAATTAAATAAAATACTACAATGTTATTCTCATATTTTATTTATATAAAATGAAGTTTAACGATGCTAATTTAATATTTATTAACAATATCGTCTAAATGCCATCCATTTCTCTCAAGACGCTCTCACAACTGAACTATTAAATTAGCGAACACGCGAGTGCAAAGCGTTGGTTCAATGGCAGCAACATCACGGCGGATATTTTCTTATAGGGCATGTTGCTGTAAACTCTTGACTTAAGGTATCCCCACAAAAAAAAGTCGCACGGTGTGAGGTCCGGTGACCGGGGTGCCCAGGGTATGTCTCCGTACTTGCTGATTAATTTATTGGGAAAAATTCCCCTCACCTTTTCCATTAAAACTCTAGCTGTGTATGGAGTGGCCCCATCTTGCTGAAAGTGTGTTCTATTATTGAATCCGGGAAACAGCTGCAGTTGCGGTACCAAAAACTCGTCGATCATTTGGCAATACACGTCAGCAGTGACTCCCTTTCCACTTACCTCACCCTGATAGTTTACCAGCAAATTTTTCCGCTGAACACCCTACATCTTAGAATACAATATATATGTATATAAATAAAAATATACGAGAAATACTAGAATGATTAGGGGTGTCATTTTTTACTTACGATACTTTACGTAGGAAGGGTCGATGTTTTGGTTGCTACCCGGATATTAAGTCGACAAATGGATCTTTCCAATTGATACATTTAATTTGTATTAAAATGTTAATATATATATTTTTAAATATGTTAAGGCTCGTAAAAAGGTTATTTGATTTTTGACATTATTTTTTTTAACTTATCTAAGTAAGCACCAAACCTGCTCGCGGCGGCGGGGGGTGGTGAGGGTGTCACGAGCCTTAAAGGTTTGTCAGATTACCTAACCAAAGATGAAACACAATTTGTGTTCGCGCGCGCATAACGCAATTATTCCAACCAACAATGTATTAGGTTCACAAGAAACATCGTATATTAGGCAATTAAACTCCTCACAATAACACGAGCTGACATCTGGCGAATAAGGAACGAAACAATGCCTGTGCGTATGTATAAGTAATATGGTAAATAGAACTAGTGATAGAAATGGATTTGATTCAAAATAAAATAACAATATTTTCCAATATTTTGCTATAATATACTAAAGGCTATTTTTGTAAAAGGTTTATTTTTCGAATTGGCAGCTAATTTGACAGCTGCCAGCTGATTTGTGCTCAGTTTGGTTTTGCCATCCGAGCAAGTAATTCGAATAACCGTGGATCATTTTCGCACTACCCATATTCTAATTGATAAGCCGTTGTACAGTGTGCACCGAAAAAGCTGTTGTTTCTTCAAAAATGATGCCGGCCAGAACGTTACAATGCTATAGATCGATGATTACTGGCTTTTTCGTTCCTCAATTGAATGGCATTAATGTGGAAGAGCTGCGGTTTCAACAAGACGGCGCAACATGCCGCACGGCGCGCGCCACAATCTATTTATTAAAGGAAACATTCGATGAACGCATAATTTCGCGCAATGGACTTGTGAATTGGCCTCCGAGATCGTATGATTTAACACTTATAGATAATTTTCTGTGGCGATATGTAAAGTCGCTAGTCTTCGCCAATAAATCAGAGATGATAGATGACTTGGAAGCCTTGAAAAGTGGTTCCAGATTGCGCTTTATTAATTTACGCGAAATCATATTTAAACGCTAATGCTATAAAATTATCTTTCCAATAAAGCCAATACCGTGGCCATTACCACGATTTGTATGTGTTTTATTTAGTTTTAAATTTTTAGTTTTACCTATAAATAATACCCTTTATAAGAGTCTCGAGAAGCTCATAATAATTGGGACGAAGCTATTTTTTATTATATTTAATGGAAAAATATGTAAGTGCGGGTAATTACAGGGCCTACGACCTGTCTTCGGCTGGCTTAAGTGATCACTTTACACAATGTAACGTTCACCATTCCACCCAATCAACCTCCATATCTATCATTTTTTTTTAAGTTGTTTATATGTTAATATGTAGAAACACTTCGAATACAACTACACTATCGCCATCTATGGACTAAATTTGATATTCATTTCCCTGAAACATGATTGATATCACAATGAGAATTTAATTATTTTTGAAATTATTTAATGCAATATTCTTTATCTGTGAAATTTTTTTAATACATTATTTTGGAATACGCCTGAAAAATCAATATTTTTCAATTTTTATATATTTTCTTATTTTAACCAGTATATTATTAGCGATATTTGAATGTGTCCAAGAACACACAGGCACCGAGATATATATTATTTGTTTAAATATTTTAGGGTTGTAATGGCTTACTCTGCTATCAAAATAAACACTAGCGGAATACCGTTGAACGTTGTAACAATAAACAATTATATTATTCAATTTGCATCATAGTATATGTTATTATTACGCGAATTAATTGTAATAATATTTTTTTTCAATTTTTTGACTTAGACCACTTCCATAGTAATGGGAACATATGTAGAATTATTATGATTATCATTTAGCTTAGTTTGAATTCTAATAATATTGATGTAACACGTATTACATGCACAAATCTCTATTTATCTTTAAACAAATATATGATGATTGAGTAAGACTTGGAAAGGTAAGAAATTCTAATAAAAATCTTTCTGAGCATTTGATTGGTACGTTGTTAAAACAAATCCCCTGATTCAATTGTTCCATTTCAACCCTGATAAGGCGCTATGTATAGTCGATGTACCTAGCAGGCAAAACCGCGAATCCGTGAAGCCTTTGAAATACATAAATACTTATATAATGTATAATATATTATTACGTAGCGAGGTTACATTACCCACCTATCATTAGGGCGCCATCTAGCGGGGAACACGATACTATTGGTGAATTTTAATTCACCCGCCATCTTAAGAGCGTTGTATCGAATTATATTCCAGAAATTATTTTGACGTGAAAATTAACTAATGCCTCTCAACTCGAGAATCATCTTATCTTATATTAGCAATGACGTAGGTAATACCACAATAAATATATATTAAATTATTGAATTAGAAAGATATACAGAATAAACTTATAGATATAATATAATATACGGAGCCATTGGCTATATTGGCTGCAGTTCCCTGAAAAAAATGAATTTAAATTCTGTCGGTTGATGTCCAAGGCGACACATAACATGTCGCCTTTATACTTTTAAGAGCTTTGTATCTCGGACAAGTTGATTGGTAGATGTCAAACTCTGAGGTCAGCCACTACTTCAGTCGTTGGAAGGGTTGTAGAACCGATCAACCGTTGCCAGAAGTCTAAACTTAGCGAACGGACATTTGCGGTGGCAGGCCCAAAAGCGTGGAAATCCGTCGTAAAAAATAGTGCATCACATACTTGATTTAAGAAGA